>LZPO01017303.1:415240-445087 GCA_001675575.1 Neotoma lepida | reverse complement strand
CTAGAACTTGGGAACTATAGGCTGGAGGCACAAGAATCCAAGGCCATCCTTGGTTACCTAGTGAGTTTAAGGCCAACTTGGGCTACAAGAGACCTTGTTTCAGAGAGAAAGAGAGAGAAGGGGTAGGGAGACCCATTAATTCACCAAATAGTTTACAGGGCAACACTTCCCAGTTAGTTGACTTGTCTCTGGGAAAACAGCTGGAGTTTGCAGCTTCTAGTTTTGCTCATGGTTTTAGTGTTGCCACTGAGACCAGACATGGCTATTCCATCCCGACTTCAGGATAAGTTAAAATACAGAACCAATTTGGATCTTTCTGCTGTAGTTTAGCTTTTAAACACCACCTCCAAAAGCTTGGTTTCTGGGCCATGGCACTACTGAGTGGTGGTACCTTAAAGAGGCAGAACCTGGTGGGAGGAAATGAGGTCATTGGGGGTACACTCTTGAAAGGGATATTGAGATTCAAGTGTCATTGTCTCTTGCTTCCTGGCCTCCATCAGGTGAGCAGCCTCTTCCCCCATGTGCTCCTGTGTGATACGCTGTGTTCCCACAGGCTTAGAGCAACAGGGCGAGACAACTGTGGGCTACTGTCTCTGAAACCATGGGCCAAAGGCAACCTTCCATCCTCATCTGTTGATTTTCTTGTTGATTATCTTGTCACCGTGATGGAAAAGCAACTGGCACTCCTCCAAATGCAAAGAATTTTGTCCTAAAGGAAAACATATTTGTGTTGTACCCTTTGGATGTGGTAGGGAGCTACCTCCCTAAGGCACATGGTTGAAACCCTCAGGAACCCCCTTCAGATATTGACTAAAAGGGAAGGGGAAAGGTACTCTGCTAGAGGAATGTCTCCTTGTGGACTGGTCTAGGAACTGGTTTTCAGCCCGGGGTAGCAGCTATATATCCTAAATTCAAACTGAGGAGAGGCATGCTTCCTTTTGTGTTGTTCTCTTATTTTAACACATTCTTACCTGAAAAAACTAAACTGCAACAACAAAAAAAGATTTATTTTTATTTGTGTGCATGCAATTTGGGTACCCATGGAGGCAAGAAGAGGTTGCTAGATACCCCGGAGGTGGAGATACAGGCAGTTGTGAAACACCAGCTATAGGTGCTGGGAGCTGAAGAGTTTCNAGCACCCCTAACCACTGAGCCATCTCTCCAGCCCCTGCAGTTTTTGAGGGAGAGACTTCAGGAAACTCGTAGGTTCATCATGTTATTTGTAGATGAAGAAAGTAATACAGAAAGGTCAAGGAACTTGTCTAAGGTCATATGGTGGATTCATGGCAAAACTGGGCTTTGTATCCAGATTCAGTATTTCCTTTGAACCACCCTGCTACTNAGAACAAATTTGTTCAAAGAAAGAACTGCTGCAAAGAATTTGGATTCTTAAATCCTAAAAATATTATTTCAATCACTAAATGTCAGGAGCATTAACACCGAGACTATCAAGAAAAAAAATGGGGATTTGGGAGTAAATGGAAATTGTGTTTATTTTTAAAAAAAGTGCTTCTTCTGCCCTTATGTGTGCAATGATTTTTAGATTATCTCTTAAATTGTTGATGTTTAGTTTGGAAAAGCAATTAACTTTGAAAGACATGTTAATAAACTAAAATTTTATTTGTTGAGTTTATGTAAACAGATGGACACTAAAATGTTATCTGTGAAAAGGATTCGTTTGTTCCTGGTACATATGAGCTCAGTAAATACTTGTTGGATTATTGAATAAAAATTGCAGTGTATTTGACTGCAAACATATTAATAAGATGTATAAAGCATGGAGTTGAGAAAAATAGCTAAGACAAATTAGCATACTGTATGACTGACTGACTGACTGACTGACTCTATTTATCTATCTATCTATCTATCTATCTATCTATCTATCTATCTATCTATCTTTTTTTATTTATTTAACGTGCATTGGTGTGAAAGTGTCAGATCCCCTGGAACTGGAGTTACAGACAGTTGTGAGCTGCTCTGTGGATGCTGGAAATTGAACCTGGGTCCTCTGGAAGAACAGCCAGTGTTCTCAACTTCCAGTGTTCTCAATTTCCAGCCTTATTTTTTGTTTTTTTTTGAGACAAAGTCTGACTCTAGTCCAGACTGAACTGAGACTCATCCACTCTGTAGGCCAGGCTGGCCTTGAACTCATAGCAATCCTCTTGAATACTGAGCTGAGTTTACAGGCCTGAGCTACCATTGCTGGCTTGACAANTTCTATATGAAGTTCAAAAACAGGCAGAATTAATTTAGACTGTTACAAGTCAAGATACTGATCATTCATGGGACAGGTTTCTAGAAGTTGTTAGGAGTTTCTGGAAGGGAACTTGAGGGGCTCTCCATGGGTGCTGGATATTTATGAGTGCTCAGCTTGTGAAAATCTATTGAGTTTTGAATGTCACACACACACACACACACACACACACACAAAATTTCATACAACCAGAAAGGATTAACAGTTCTTTACTTCTTGGAAGAAATTCCTATAGCATACATGTACAGGATGATATCAGGGTGGGGTTTTTACTTTCTACAGTGCTAAGCATTTGCAACACTCATGCTGTCGCTGCCTANATAGACCTTGGAATGCCTTGTAGCTTTCACAGCTCCCTCTGTAGACTCTGACAGGTTTATCACATTTTTGACAGCTACAAAGCATGTGTTAGACATCAGGATGGTGCATGGTGATGCGAGAGAGCCTGTATATGCAGGCTCTGTAAATGGAAAATGTCTTGGCGGAAAATAAACCATGGTGTCAGTCAGTTGACCTATGTTGCCAATTTTATGGGAGCACTTTTAGTGTGATTCACTAAATATAAAATGCTGAAGGATTATCTTTCTAAATTAGCAAACTGGTTTTGGAAAAATCACATCCAAATGAGTACTTGTTTAGAAGGGATATCTAGCCTTAGGTATATTAATGTGTGTTTGTCAGGGTCCATCAGCACCCTTTTTAGAGGGAAATAGATGATCAGGTGATACTTGGGTTATCAGAGGCTGAGCTGAAAACCTCTTTTGTATAGAGTTTTATCAGTTTTCTACCTCATCTCTTCTCAAGAAGAGGCCAGTGTATTTTTAAGAAGCAGACAATTTCAAAAGACTCCCTGACTCTTTTGGCAAATGCACTGTGCTTTGGAGCTAGCTTATTTATTTATTTATTTTTTAATGTGCACTGGTGAGGGTGTCAGATCCCCTGGAACTGGAGTAACAAAACAGTTGTGAGCTTGGAGCTAGCTATCTTTTTAGTGTAGCCATAACAAAGGAATCCTTTTGTCTGGGAGATGTGTTGATTCAGCATCTGATGGCCCTATGTCTTGCCTGTATCAGCAAAAGTTAAGNTGTAGGTGGATTCACACTCCAACAGGAGGGTCTTAACCAGAGAATCCAATCAGTGCGGATTCCTTTCCAAAGCAGATTCCTTCGAGATCTGTTCTTAGTGGAATGTGTGCACCCAAGTGAAAGTGTATGTTCTGTATTTTTGCAGTGAACAGTCAANTGGCCTGCTTATTTTAAAGAAATACTAATGAATTAAACCAGGTACCATATGATATTCATAAAGAGATTNATTTAGCATGCTACAGTATACAGTCTGTGTACTATTTCTTCTCTTCCTAGTCAATTCTCACAGTAATTCTGTTAGTATTATTTAGGTATAATTGTTCTCTCCCTAAAGGATAAATTTTTTTTTCTAACATATTCTTTGGAAAAATAAGTTTGCAGGGATGGAGAGATGGCTCAGTGGCTAAGAGCACTGACTACTCTTCCAGAGATCCTGAGTTCAATTCCCAGCAACCACATGGTGGCTCACAACCATCTAAAGTGGGATCTGATGCCCTCTTCTGGTGTGCAGATATACATGTAGACAGAGCACTCATACATAAAATATAAATAAATAAATAAATTTTTAAAAAAAGAAAAGAAAAAATAAGTTTGCAAAAATATGCTAGAATATGCTGAGAAAATTGTTTTCAAATTGTACAACCTGTTTTCCAAAATAATAATTCACTATATTTAGCAAATAAATTTTATTTTTAAATATTCATCCCTTCCCATACCTCACCCCTGTGNTACTGGGGATGGACTCCAAGGTCTTAGCCTATTAGGCAAATACTCTGCCCACTGAGATACACTGCCTCTATCAACTTTTTATTTGACAGATATCTGTTCAGCATCTCCTGGGAGTCACAAAGGATGCTGGGTTCTGGGGAGAATAGACATGGTCCTTAACTTCTTGACAATTATGAAGTTGTTTGCCAAGATAGAGAACATTTTAGTCACACACAAATGATAAATGCAGTGGTCCACTGGTATCCACAGAGAGTTGGTATCAGGACCTCCTTTGGCTAGCAGAATCCCTCCATGTACAAAACCCTTCGGTAAAGTGGCATAGTAATTTCAGAGAACCTACACATACTTTCTTGTGTATTGAAACTATCTCTCATGACTTATAATATCTAATACAACCTATATTGTATTGCCTAGGGAATAATGATAAGAAAAAATGTCTGTGCATGTTNGGTACAGATGCAGGGTTTTTTTCCTGAATATTTTTGATTTTTCAGGTGGTTGAGACCATAGGTAGAGGACCGATAAACACAGGGGATCAGCTAGTTTAAATTGTGCTAAATCTACCACGACACCTGTAGTGGGTGCTGTGAGCAGTTGTTACTGGAGAGATACCTAAAGTCCAGTGAAAGCTTTTTGGAGGAAGTGACAGAGAAGTATCAAGGCAGGGCTTGGGAAGGTAAAGAATTTTGGTGAGGGAGGATTATTCCAGAAGGAAAGAACAGAGTTAAAGCAAAGTATAGACTGAAGTTTCTTGGTCCCACCCAGTCCTGCCCTGGCATCAGCTGTTTTTATAAAATAATCACTCAGAGGCTTAATATTAACTACAAACTGTTTGGCCTATGGCTCAGGCNTATTGCTAGCTAACTCTTACATCTTAAATTAACCCATTTATATTAATCTATATGTTGCCACGTTATAATTATATTTTTCTTAGTTATGATAAAAGGTAAATTAGATATAAAACTTTAGACTCACAAATATAGGATAGATGGTAGAGTATTTTCTTTAATTTTGCCACATACAAACAGAATAGATATTGTAACTGTAATTCTTGCTTGATAACTGTTTTGTTATATGTAATTTTACTATGTTAAAATGAAAGCCTTCCTTTTTGATTAGACAGAAAAGGAGAAGTGCCATGGGATGGTCTTTCTGTATGCTATGAGTATGTGTTGCTACCACTGGTTAATAAAGAAGCTGCCTTGACCTATGGCAAGACAGGTTATAGCCAGGCAGGAAATCTAAGCAAAGACACAGGGAGAAGAAAGGCAGAGTCAGGGAGATGACAGCCTGCTGCCTAAGGAGCAAGATGCCAGCAGACCAGTAACACCAGAGCCACATGGCAAAATATTAATAGAAATGGGTTAATTTAAGATGTCATAGCTACATAGCAAAAAGCCTAAGCCATAAACCAAACAGTCTATAATTAATATTAAGCCTCTGAGTGATTATTTTATAAAAAACGGCTGCTGCCTGGGTGGGACTGGGCTAAACCAAGGAGTTTCAGTCTACAGCAAGGTCCCTGAGGCTGGATACTGAGACCTTCAGAAGGTGGGAGGAGTCTAAGGATAGCAAATGACAAGGGCAGAGCATGGTTTTTAGGCTGTGAAGGTTGGTAGGGTTTTTGGAGACTATTGGAAGATTTTGACAAGGGATACAATTTAAATTTCAAGTCTGTTGTNACTGCAGTTAGAAGAATGGATGCTCCAGAAAGAGGAGAGGCAAAGGACCAGAAGAAGGGATAGGATACATCCAAAAGAGGACTTCATTCAAGTCATGAGGCAACAGTGTTCTAAGAACAGAGATGAGATCATGTGTGTCTGTGCTGTGAGAAATTTGCAAAACTCTTAGCTTTGATGAGTTACAGCTAATGGCCCACAAGAGGAAAGGTGGAAGCCAGTTTGAATGAGTTGATGTGGAGACAGCATGTACAGANCACTCTTCATAGGAAAAGAAAAAGANGGAGAGGAAGCTTGTGGGAGGGTGCTGTGCTCTGAATGTTTGTGTCCCCATCAAGTGTTGGAATCCTAACTCCCAAGGTTACATGTTAAGAGATAATACAACTTGGGAAATGATTGGGTCTCAAGGAGGCTACCCTCATGAATAGTGTTAGTGCCATTATAGAAGAAGCTTGGCCATCATTTCTATCATGTNAGGGCACAGCAAGAACATCTATGCCCCAGAAATCCCTTACTGGACACAGAGTACACAGGTCCCTTGATCTNGGATTTCTCAGCCTCCAGAACTCGGAGAGTTGAGTTCTGTTGTTTATAAGCCACTCAGTCTGTGGCATTTTGTTACAGCAGCCGGAGCAGCCTGACACAGAGTGTGCATTTATCAAGGGATTAAAGGGTAGGCCTCAACAGGTAAACAATCTCAAACTAAGGCACTTGGCAGAGGATGAATGTCATGTGTCACTGATGGAGTGATCAGTGATGATGGTGGCATATGTGTGAGAAAATGTCACACGGGCACACACTGTTGGCTCAGCAAAACCAAAACAGCAACAAAACCAAAAACCAAACACCCCGACCCCATAAAAAAGACCTGGGTAATCACAAGATGTGGCCATAGCACACCTGGAAGCCTATGAGTTTACTCTGCTCCTGGGACAGGAGAGCCACTCCATTACTGTAATACGGGACAGAAGGAGCAGATGTGTCTGTAGTCTTGGTGTAGGAGGATGGAGGCATTTCTTCCCAAGAGGTTGCTTGTCTTGCTCTCTCTGGCCTGACTCAAAGTCATAGTAAATGACAAGAAGGCAGCTGGAGCCAAGTGAGGACATACGACATTGCTATTGTTTGGAGGTGGACAGCTCTCAGAGTGCAGTGTCCCCGAGAGACCAGTGACGACCATGGTGACTCCAGACTGCACCCTGGACCCTTTCTTTCCCCTGTATGTTCAGCTGTGCTGTTTTGGGGGTTGTCTAGGTTGCAGAGAATAGCAGGGAAGTTGTTCATTGGTTAGATGATACTTCGGCTGTGTTTTGGGAGACATCTAGGAGTTCCATCGCAATACAGGTTTCAAATGTGATATGGCAATAACTGACTGAGTTTGTGGGGCCTCAGATCTTCAGTGGCTCAGTGAGTCTGGCTTCTCTAGTTCTTTCATTGGAATTAGAAGTAGAGATTTAGACAAAGAAATAGAATGCCAACATTGGAAATTCAGTTTCTGGCTACTGAGTTCTACCACAGTGTTGGNTACTCCACAAGGTATTGATTCCTACCCTCTCCTCACATTGCCAAGAAAGGAAGAGAGAGGGGCACTCATTGGATCAAGACCAGGGGAAGCATGGGGAAGCATGGCTTTTTCACTCCCTTGCCATGGAGGGGCTGCTTCTGCACAAAGCTAGTATATGTGGAGCATCCACAGGACCCATTGTGGAGACAAGAACATTCTACAAAGGGAAGGTTGGGCCTCATGCCTTCACTTTGTGCCTGTGAGATTGGCAACCTGTTGGTTGGCTCTCCTGCTAAATGAGAATAAAGAGAAACTAGGGAACAGATTCCTGCCACATGTTCCCTGGAGTTTAGGGGGTTCATGTACATGTAGAAATGCGAACCTTCTCTGCTGGAAATTTCTCAAGGAGGGCCTTTCTCAATAACCTTTGGTGGCAATTGTGTCAAAAGGCCATGGTACAATGGGGTTTGTACAAGAGGAAGGGCACTGAGGGTCCTTGTTGCAGTNTCCTTGGCCTTCAGAGACTGTGGGAAAGGATGCCAGTGGTTTCTTTGGCTTAACACAAAGGAGCACAGGAGCTGGACAAGGAGAGAAGGGAGAGTGAACTAGATGGACTTTGGGGTCACCAGAAGGAGGTTTGACTTAGGAGACAGAGGTCATGGGCCCCTATCCACAGTGTCCCCTTTCTGAAGGATCTTCAGTTATGCAGGAGGAGAAGCAAATCCCAACCCAACCTATAGGCCACATGTGTAGACCTGAGGCCCTATGTGTACAGAAAACACTGTGTCACAGAGGGCAAGAGTAGCAGATAGGACCAAACTAGACTAAAGATGACTACTCTTAGCACCTTACCTGATATTCCAGGCTGTTCCTGCCATGCCCCATCCCTGTAGANGGTAGACTCAGGAGAGGGAAGGGAAAAGGATCCCACAGTGACCATACCTTTCCATCCAGTTTCAGGTACTGGTATGGAAGGATGGTGGGCAGAAATAGAGCTATAAGTTGCATGTACACCTACATAGATACTAATAAACATATACACATATGTATACATAAATACATGCATATAAAACATACAAATGTACACCCACAAGCCCATGTATACACAAGCACATCTACCCAACACACACAAAAATAATATATGAACATACAAGCACACACACATGTTGAATGTATACCCCCAATACAAGTATACATATCTAACATAACATATGCACATATATATGTAGTGGATGGCTATTTTGGCTTCAGCTAGGTGGCTAGCACCTCCCTTTTAAGGACGTGGCCAAAAACCTGAGCCCTTTGGAAAATCGGGGCAGCTACGTGAGCACTCTCTCGTCTCATCTATTGCTCGCTTCCCTTCCCTGGGGAGCGTTTTGGGATCGTCCCGCTGCCTGTCTAGCCGTTGGCTGTGATCTTAGAAGGCAGAGAATTCCTCGCTGGATTGCTTTCGTGTCCATCCTTGCTCCCTTCCCCTTTGTTCGTAAGTTGCTTATAAATAAAGCTATTTTGATAAAATATATAAATAATTGAGCTGGCCGTATAATTATCGTCATATATATACACAACANAAAACACAAGTATATATGTATTCAACACATACAGAATTAGAGTAGTCAAGTATTTGAAAGAAAAAGACTCAAATAATTCCAGTGCTTTAAAGTTTCTGTAGGTGAGCCCACTCCTGGATTTTTCAGGTGTAGAACATACCTAAACTACACAACCAAACAACACACAGAGTATGTGTAACTTTTGCAAACCTGGACCAAGGTAATAAAATATTGCATCACTGATGAATCAGTTCTTCAATTAAACCATCCCAAACATAATATCCATTTAAATGTTAGAGCTCTTAAAAGATGAAGAACAAAGTATAAAAAGTAGAGATTTTAAAAAGGTATATAAATAAATGATTATCACATCAAGACATACATCAGTAGGCAGCCCAAGCATCACGTGTTTACATGCAAGATAATTATGCTCATGGCTCCCCAGGCTGTCTTAGTTAGGGTTTCTATTGCTGTAAAGAGACACCATGACCATGGCAACTCTTACAAAGGAAAACATTTAATTGAGTGGCTTATAGTTCAGAGGTATAGTCCATTATCATCATGGTGCAACAGGGTGGCATACAGGCAGACATGGTGATGGAGAAGCAGCTGAGAGTTCTACATCTTATGCAGGCAACAGGAAGTGGTCTCAGACACTGGGTAGTATCTTGAACATATATGAGATCTCAAAACCTGCCTCCACAGTGACTCCACAGACGCTTCCTCCAACAAGACCATACCTACTCCAACAAGGCCACACCTCTTAATAATGCCACTCCATTTGGGGGCCATTTTCTTTTGAACCACTGCATTTCACTCTCTGGCCCCCAAAGGCTTTGTAGTCATATCATAATGTAAAAATGCATTCAGTCCAACTTCAAAGNTCCTTATAGTCTGTAACAGTNTCAAACTTATTAAAAGTTCAAAGATCCTTCTGAGATTCAGGTGATCTCTTATATTTTGATTGTGANCCTAGCCTGTAACAACTGAGCCATCTCTCCAGCCCTCATGTAATCTCTTAACTGTAATCTCCTGTAAAATCAAAATAAAAAAGCAGAACACATACTTCCAACATATAATGGCACAGGATATATATTACCATTCCAAAACTTAGGGAAGGGAGCATAGTGAGGAAATACTGGACCAAAGCAAGACTGAAAACCAGCTGGGCAAACTCCAAACTCTGATATCTCCATGTCTTATATCAAAGAACTTTTTAGTTCTCCAACTCCTTTCAGCTTTGTTGACTGCAACATACTTTTTTCTCTTGGGCTATTTCCACTCCCTGTTAGCAGCTCTCTTGGGCAGGTATCCCATGGCTCTAGCATCTCCAAGGTNATCCAGGCTTCAACTTCACAGCTTCACACACTGGCCTCTCTAGGCCTCCATTCAGAGACACCCCTGACACATGCCTAGCCTCAGTGGCTTTCCTTAGTCTCAAAGGCAAATTCCATAGCCCCTTCTATTCTTAACTCTAAAGCCAGAACCATGTGGCCAAAGCTGCCAAGTGTTGTTATTTGTTTTTGCTCTTTTGAGGGGCCCACCACCCAGCTCCCAAATAAATCACACACAGAGGCTTATTCTTAATTATGAATGCCTGGCCTTAGCTTGCCTTGTTTCTTGCCATCTTTTCTTAACTTTAAGTAAACCCACCTGTCTTTTGTCTCTGGACTTTTACTTTTCTCTATTTTTGTATACCTTTCTTTCCCTCTTACTCTATGTCTGGCTGTGTAGCTGAGTGGCTGGCCTCCTTCTTTTGCTCCTAGATCTCTCCTCTCTCAGATTTCTCCTCCTATTTATTCTCTCTGCCTGCCAGCTCCACCTATCCTTTCTCCTGCCTCACTATTGGCCGCTCAACTCTTTTTTAGACCATCAGATGTTTTAGACAGGCACAGTAACACAGCTTCATAGAGTTAAACAAATGCAACATAAACAAAAGTAACACACTTTAAAATAATATTCCCCAACAGCCAAGTTCTGCTGGTTGCTGGGGCTGAAACATGGCCCCCTTGTTCAATTACATCTTCACCAGCTTTTTGTTTTTGATGTTTTTCTTCACTGCCTAAGCTTGGCTGTTCTGGAATTTGCTCTATAGACCAGGCTGGCCTCAAACTCAGAGATCCTCTGCCTTCCCAGTGCTAGGATTAAAGGTGTGTGCCACCACACCCAGCTCTAAGCTTGTCTTTAATTTGTTTTCACAAGTTGAAAACTTAGCTGGGTGGGATCTTGCCTGAGGTCACCACTCCCTTTATTTCATTTCTTAATCTGTTTATCTCCTTGAACATAGGATTTAGCTGCATTCCACTTCCTGGTGCTCTGTTTCTCCTTAAATTTTACATTTTGTAATTTACTCTGTTCAGCTTGCTCCTTTTCATTATAAATCTTCATTAGAGTTACCAATAAAAACCACACGGCAGAGTCTATACTAGGCTGTTTTGAGCTTTCCTCTGCCAAGAGAATTAATCGAAAACTTTTCACTTTAGCCTCAGGCAGACTCTTTGGACAAGGGAAAATGCAGCCACATTCTTCACTTAAATATCACAAGAACAAGTTCTAGGCCACATATTAATATTCTCCTCTGAAACCTCTTGAGGCAGGCCCTGACAGTTCGTTAAATCACACTCAGCACCACTGTCTTCCATGCTCCTACTAGTATGGCCCATTAAGCCNAACTTAAAATGTCCAATTGCTTTTCTAATCTGCAGTCTCAAGCTTCATATTCCTTCAAACAAAAGCATGGTCAGGTCCATCACAGCAATACCCCAGTCCCTGGTACCAACTTCTATCTTAGGGTTTCTATTGCTGTAAAGAGACACCATGACCATGGCAACTCTTATAAAGGAAAACATTTAATTGGATGGCTTATAGTTTTAGAGGTTTAGTNCATTACCATCAAGGTGGCATGCAAGCAGACATGGTGCTGGAGAAGCAGCTGAGAGTTCTACATCTTGTGCAGGCAACAGGAAGTGGTCTCAGATACTGGGTGGTATCTTGAGCATATATGAGACCTCAAAGCCCACCTCCACAGTGACACACTTCCTCTAACAAGACCACACCTACTCCAACAAGGAGGGGCCATTTTCTTTCAAACCACCACACAAGCTTTTTATTTTCCTCTTAATATATTTTAAAGGTAGGTGATCCAGAGAAACAGTTTCATCATGACAGTGAACCATTTTCTTACAGTTATAGCTGCTTCTTTTTCCTGGTGTTGGAATCCCAGGCTTTATTGGGGTAGAATTGAGAAAATCTTGCTGAGAAGCAGTGATATTCTGTGAGATTTGCTTTGTGGAATATTATTACAAGATTTTAACTACTTTTCATTCAAGCTGGGGACTGAACACTGGGTTTGGGGTCCTGCTTCAAAGTATTAGACATTTGATGAAGACATTGGAGGGTTATACTGAATGGACTCTTAAATCATTAAACCTTTACCATCTCTGCTAAGAGATGAAAGATAGGGATTTAAAAGTAAACAGTTGGATGAATAGATTTGAGAAAAACATATAGGGTTTTACATTTTGATTACATGGAACTGAGACCAGAGTGGCGTAATTAACTTGATTATTTTTTTCTTGTTGGAATTTTTAATTTGTTTCTACTGCTGTGTAACAACCCCAAGATTAGAAGCTTAGAACACACAGGCTTTCTCTGTTACAGTTTCTGAGTGTCAAGAATCTATGAGTAGTAGCTCAACCGGGAGTCCTGGACTCCTGGGTCATGAGTTTTCTGTCAAGCCACCAGCTCCACTACAAAGTCCCCTGAAGGCTACACTGAAGTAGGATCCCTTCCTACCTCCCTTGTGTGGTTGTTGGCAGGCTTTAGTTCTTGGGCTGTGGGATTGAGGCTGGTTGGCCAGAGACCTTCCTCTGTTCCCCTGCTGATAGGCTTCTCCACAGGACAGTCTCTAACATGGCAGCTAGTTTTCCTCAGAGCAAAGGGTGGGATGAGGGAAGCCATGTTTTATTTTTGTTTTTGTGTTTTTCATAACCAAGTCACAGAAGCAGTTTCCTTCTTTACATTAGAGGTGACTAACAGGAAGTATGGGTATCCTCAGCAGCCGTCTTTCTGGCTGTTTAACCTCACACCTCACTGTTCCTCTGTTCTCTCTCCTCTACAGTTCCCAATCTCACCTAGTAACATGGCTTCGAACTCTTTAAGAAAGCAGATGATAACTTTATCTTTTTATGTTCTTGCAGTTCTTGTGCTGGGCTGGACAGAATAGGATAGGGAAGGAGTTCATCACACTCTGAAGAATGACACATAGTTTAAAACTTAGGAATTATCTAATTTAGGAAGTTTCCAGTTTAATACTGTCCAACTATGGTTGATGACAGGTAACTGAAATGACAGGAAAACATCAGACAAAGGGGATCATGGCACCACTTTTCTGCACATGAATTTTGTTCTTAAAAATGAGATTAGTTTTTCTTTTCTTTTTAAATTTTATTTGTGTGTGTGTGTCTGAGATAGATAGATAGATAGAGAGAGAGAGAGAGAGAGAGAGAGAGAGAGAGATTTGTGCAGATGTGCATGTCACATAGTACATATGGAGGTCAGTAGGTCACTTTGTAAAGTTTGGTTCCCTCCTATCATTACATGAGTTCTAGGGATCCAACTCAGGTTGCTGGGTTTGTGTGGCAAGTGTCTTCACCCACTGAGCCTTCTCGTTGACATGTTTTTGGTTTTAGATGGGATTTTAGACTTGTAATTCTTCTGCCTCAGACTTTCTGAGGGCTGGGATGGTGGGCCTCCATCCCCAAGACTCAGGAAATTATTTTATCTGGCAAATATCTCTAATCTGTGGAATGGTTCTTCCGTTCACTTGAAGATCTTCTTTGGATATCTCAGAGAGACCTCCAACTAAATGCCTGTAATACAACTTTTTGCCCTTCACCCTACGTTGTTTCCCTGTACAATGCCCAACTCCATAGTACTGTCTACTTCCCTACTGTCTTCGCACCTCACCCCTGCCACCTGGCTCATTACATCTGGCTTTTATACTGTGCACAACAGCTTAATTAAACAGCTCAAAATTCTGTGTTAGACTATATTCTTCCTTCCCTTTATTCTCTGGAGACCTCAGTTGCTCTGACTCATACGCAATGTGTCTCCTGATCATCCTTCCAAGTTCAGATCACTTCATCCACCTGCACTTACTATGTGTCAGCTGTCACCTCTAGCAGCTCTGAAGAATGCCAGGTTCACCATGGCAACTCTCCCTGGACCTCTGCACATTTCTGTTCCTTCAGTTTGAAATCCTTTTCCTTCTGCTTCTTGCAGTGGCTAGCTCATGCATTTATATTTAATTTATTTATTTAAATTATTTATTCATTTATAATTTATTGCAAAATTCTTTAGTCACAGATTTATTCATTTTGTTCAGTTCTGGCCTATCCCATTAGACTGAAAGCTGCTTAAGGAAGGAGACCAAACCTGCTTGGTTCTCAGTAGTACCTGTAGCACCAGTCACTTAACATGGTCCTTCTTAGAAGAAACAGCCTCCAGCCATGCTCCAAGTCTTACCTTAAATCTTCTTNTCTCAGCCAGTGAAACTGTCCNAGATTCCTTCGGGGTCACCTAGACATTTCTTCCCCTCTCCATGTTCCCTGTAGCAGCTGCTGTGATATACTGACCACTCTGTACTCCCGTCTACAGTAGACCGTACATACACTCATGGAGTGTGTTTATTGTCTTTCCATCAGCCCAAACCCAAGCCTTCTTTATGGTGTTTGATGGTGAAGGTATGAGACTGCGTGTGTCCACCACCCTGCCCCAGCTCTGGGGTGAGAGGGAAGATGGCAGTGATTTTCCTGGCTCAGGCACAAAAGCTGGTTCCCTGGCTGCTCTGCCAGCCTCCTCCCCTGGGACCTGTAGTAACCTGAAGGGCGTGGGAGCCTCTCTGGGAAGTGCCCCTTCCAGGCCTTGGGATTTTGCTAAGGGAAATATGCTTCAATAGAACAGAGAGCACAAAGGTCTTGCAAAGGCTGTTTACTGAATCCCTCTGCCCAAAGATAAGAGAAAATGACACAGTAACATGTTTAACCCCGGGCCAGTATGCACACACACACACACACACACACACACACGAGAGTGATACCATCTTCATTTTATTAGCTGAATACAAACAGCTTTTTCTTTCCCCTCAGTTCCCAGCTAAGGGCATGGGCAGATCCCATTCTTCATTCAACCGAGCATGCCTAGCTACAGCAGCCATGTCCTGCTGGCATTGCCNGGAGGTTCTTTCTCCTGCCTNNGCTGGGGAGGTGGGATTGGAGGCAGGTGTGAGTGTGCATCNAGAGGGTGTGTGAAGGAATCTGCTTCTCATGCCAGGAGATTCAGTTCTGGTGAGGGACATGAAGGAAAGTTATGAGAACAAGTGTCCTATTCACAGGCTAGGAAAATAAATGTTTTACTAATCCTTAAATAACATTTTACTCTGAGGTGTATTGGCAAATTTTAGTTTTATTCCTGTAGTGAAGTCTCATTTTTAGAAGTGTGATTTGTACACATTTAGGTAGTAGAAGTGACTGTTAAAATTAGCTTCTATCATCCTGTTCTAATGTCCACATAGAAAGAGGGTAACGTGATTAAACATTCTGACATTCTTGTAGTGTTTACCAAATAATTTAATATTTGNCATCACAGGCCNTAGCTTATTTTAAATGTTACAAACATACTTGCTCATCTATGTTTTAATGCTATCTTCTCATACATCNTAGAGGACGATGAAGGAGGTAGCCTATATGTTTTCTTTCTCCACCCAAGGACTTACCCAAGAAAATTCCACCATTGAACAAATATTTATTGAGCACCTTACTGTGTGCCAGGCACTGTGCTAAGTACTGGGAAACAAAAGAGCCTGTAGCCTGACTTGCTGGTAGGTGAAAGTGGGGGGGGAGTGGGTTTCTTCCCTGTAAGGATCAGGAGGGTTGTTGGGAGTGACCGAGAAGGTGGCTGCTGTTACCTGTCCTGTCCATCTCAGTTCACGTGTCAGTAGAGTCAATTTTAGGAGACTCCATATAAAGATTGGGCAAATAATGCCACATAAAAGCCAAAAGGTTAAAGCTCAAGTAGCTGTTGGGGACCATGGCCAGCAATGAATAGTATACCTTTATTGCTACCAAGCCACCTGGGGTTCAGTGGGCTTGTGGGAGATCATCAAGCATTTTAGACAGAAGGGATTCCACCTCAGAGATCTGAAATTTATGCAGGCTGCTTAGAGAGACCATCTCAAGGGGCAGTGCATCAACCCGAAGGACCTTCTGCCTCTACCTGCCTGGTGAAATACACACACCCAGGGCCAGTGGTTACCATGGTCTGGAAGGGGCTGACTGTTCTACAGACGGGCTGGGTGATGCTTGGGGAGACCAACCATGTGGGTTCTGAGCCTGAGACTATCCCTGGAGACTTGCATCCAAGTCCGCAGGAACATCATTCATGGCAGCCATCCTTGGAGTGCATAGAGAAGATCAAGTTGTGGTTTTAGTCTGAGGAACTGGCAGGCTGCCATAACCCACCCACACCCATTCCCACAGGTAGGGCAGCAGACTGTAGCAAATCTAATTATTTCTGAAACTCCCTGATAACCTAGTGTCTTAGTTGCTGTTTTGCTGATGTGTAGAGACATCATGACCGAGGCAAGTTATAGAATAAAGATTTTATTGAGGGTTTGTTTACAGTTTTGAGGGTTTAGTCCATGATCATCATAGCAGGAGTGTGGAAGCAGTTGGGCAGGCAGGTATGGTGCTGGAGCAGTAGCTGAGAGCTTACATCCTATCCACAGGCAGCAGGCAGAGAGATTTGGGGATTTTGAAAAGCCCACCCCAGAGATATACCTTCTCCAACAAACCCACACCTCCTGATCCTTCCTAAACAGTCCACCAACTGGGAATTGAGTACGAAAATATATGAGCCTATAGAGGCCAATCTCATTCAAACCACCACACCTGGCGAGAAACTTGGAGCTGTGAGTGCTCCCTGCGTGTTGTCATGCATCACCAGCAGATCAAAACAATCCACTTCAACAGTGGCTTCCATTCCTTGATGGACTACACCATCTGACTCTCACTGGAGAAGCTGCAGCATGTTTAATAGATTTATTCAAGTAAAAGGGGGGAAATTAGCATGTGCTCGCCAGTTGGAGGAAAGGGTGTCAACACTCAGATGCTTGTCCAAAGAAGCATGCAAGTAAAGCGAAGTCACTGCAGACAGTTAAGCGCCTGGGTGTGGGGAAGCTGGCTCTGGGAAGCCTCTTTTTTCTGACGACCCAACGCCAGCCCTCTTCAAGTGGGCATGGAAACCCCACTTCTAATTAGCCTTCTCTACCTTCCCAATCCTAAGCTTCATCATAGCACTGCTTTAAGCCTTCCATGTTTGTTGCTGTCATCAAATCTGGAATTTGAATCTCAGAAGGAAAAGCATAGTCTGTGGTCTCTCCCCAAGTTTCTCATCCTTCTGTTTTTCTTCTCTGATCCTCCAAGACGATTTCTACCACTTTCCTTCTGTTGAAGGGACTCCCTTTGCCTATTCTTTAAAGGTAGGTCCCCTTGCAACACATCCTCTGAGTGGACCTTTGCCTGAGAATGAGTTCCCCAAAGGAGTTGAAAACTTGCACGCACACAGAAAAACTGGCCTGGATGTTTACAGTGGCTCTTCTTGTAATTGTTAAAACCCAGAATGAGCCAACAACACCTGCTTCAGGAGGAGAATGATAGAACAATGGTTCTCAACCTTCCTAACTCTGTGACCCTTTAATACAGTTCCTCATGTTGTGGTGACCCCCAACCATAAAATTATTTTCGTTGCTACTTCATAACTGTAATTTTGCTACTATTATGAATGATAATGTAATTATCTGTGTTTTCCAATGGTCTTAGGCAACCTCTGTTAAAGGGTCACTCGGCCCCAAAAGGGGTCATGACCCACAGATTGAGAACTGGTAGGATAGACTGAGAAGCACTGGCATAGACAGAGCATGGTTTAGCCAAACAGTGAAAATTTTATCATTCAGTGCTAAGAAAAAAAAATACAAAACAAAACAACAAAAAAAATGAGGCATGGAGCAAACTGATGTACATCATCCTGAGTAAAGGAACTGAGTCTGGAAACTTGGAGAGTTTGTCATTCCAGCTCTGTATGATTCTGAAGAAGACAAAATCATTCAGACAGTAAAAACAAAACAAAACAACAAAAACCCCTGCTCTTCTGGGGATGCAGGTGAGGGGATGAGTGGAGCACAGGCGTTTTTAGGGGAGTNAACCGGTTCTGTGTGAGATTATGGTGGTATGTGTCACGCTGCATCGGGAGGTACACCACCAAGTGAGGTAACAAGATTTTCCGTAATAAGGTGTCAAGGAGGTTTATCAGTTGTAACAAATGTATCACTCTGGTGGAGGGTCCAAAGGGGAAGTACTGAGGGCGTGTGGGAAACTTCTGTATCTTTCAGTTTTGGTGTAAACCTAAAAATGCCCTGAAGAGTTCTGGGGTTTTTTTTTATTTTTATTTTTTTAATACAAATTGACAACANCACAGAAATCAAGCAGATGTGGAAATTATCCCACATCATCCAAATCAAAGAGTTTTAACTAGTTGTCACAGACAAAGCACTTGCATTGTCAATTACACATTCTAAAGCAAATGCAGAGTTACAAATCTTGGCATCAAAATATGTTTTATATTTTATACTGATATTGCAGAAAAAAATGAAAACTTGCTAATTAGGCTGAACATCATAGATGAGAGAGGATGCAGTCCAGAGGACCGGATCATTAGAGGTACCAGTAGAATTCATTCATTTTGATAACATGGAGAAAATCGGGGATGCAAATCAGCAGAACCCCGGGGGCCTGTGAAACAATCACAAAAGATGAGCCACTTCATTGTCTAGTCCCAAAAAGAAGAAAAAGCTGATTTTCCTTCTTTTTCCTTTTTCTCCATTTTTTCTCCTTCCCTCCCTCCCTCCCTCCCTCCCTCTCTCTCTCCTTCTCTTCCTTCCTTCCTTCATTCTGACAGGATCTCAAGTATCCCAGACTGGCCTTGAACTCTCTATGTAAATAAGAATGACTTTGAACTGATATTCTTACCTCTACCTTCTGGTACTGGGATCACAGGCCTGCACCATCATAGAGTTTATGTGGTTCTTGGATAGCGTTCTACTTACTGAGTTACAAACTCCAGCTTCTACTTTGTCTGCACCCCCACAAGTCTGGCAATATAGCTAAGGGACCTTTATTTGTGATCCTTCTGTTTTGGATAGGATTATAGGTACATGCCACCGTACCAAACTTCCCTCCACACATTTAACATATACCTACATATTTGGGAAGCTGAGAAAAGTCTTCAACAAAATAAACCAAATGAAATTCACTCGAAGACATATTATAACTAAACTACTGAAAACTAAAAACAGAGGGACGGTCTTGAATAAAGACAGGGAAAAACAATTTGGACAACAAATATTCAACTGAAACCATGGTGAAAGCAGCAGAGCATGCTTCAAATGCTGAAAGGGAAAGCTATCTACTGTCAGTTTAGCTCCAGGGAAACTGTCCATAAATGTGCTGGTTAGTTTTTAAATATCAACTTGACACAACCTAGAATCATGTGAGGAGTCTCAGTGGAGGGGTTGCCTAGATCAGATTGGTCTGTGGGCATGTCTGTGAGGAATTGTCTTGATTGTCAATCATGTAGGAGGACACAACCCACTGTGGGCGGCACCATTCCCTAGGCCCTGGGCTGTGCAAGAGTGAAGAAAGTTAGTTGCGAAAAAGGAGCAAGCAGACAATATGGACCCATTTGTTTCTCTCTGATCTTGAATGGAAGGGATTTAGTAGCTGTTTGAGTTTCTGCCTGACCTCTCTGAAATGATGGGGGTATAACCTAGAATTACAAACCAAATTAATCTTTTCTTCCCCAAGTTGCTTTTTGTAGGATATTTTAACACAGCAACTGTGGTAATGTTGTGTCCCCCAATAAATTGTGTACCCTAATAAAACTTATCTGGGGTTAGAGAACAAAACAGCCACTAGATAGACATAGAGGCCAGAAAATGGTGGCACACACATCTTTAATCCTATCACTTGGAAGGCAGAGATCCATGCAGACCTTTGTGAGTTCAAGGCTACACTGGAAACAGCCAGGCATGATGACACACACCTTAAACCCAAGAAGTAATGGCAGGAAGCAGAAAGGTATATAAGGCATGAGGACCAGGAACTAGAGGCTTTTAAGCTTTTAGGCTTTTTAGTAGCAGTTCAGCTGAGTTCCATTCGGATGGTAACTCAGAAGCCTACAGTCTGAGGAAACAAGATCAGCTGAGGAGTTGGCAAGGTGAGGTTGGCTGTGGCTTGTTCTGCTTCTCTGATCTTTCAGAATTAACCCCAATAGCTGGCACCAGGTTTTTTATTTAATAAGACCATTTAAGATTCATGCTACAAGCAACAGAACAGATATCAGGGCAGTAAGGTGACAGGAAAACAAAGCATAGTTGCCTCTGAATGGGAGTGGTTCAGGGATCTCTCACATATCCAAAGCCTCAGGTGTTCATATTTTGTCTTAGTTCCTCGTGGGATGCAACTTAAAGGAGGAAGACTTTCTTTTGGTTTGTGAGTTAGAGGGGATATGGTCCATCATATAGGGGACATGGAATGTTGTTTGTATATCACCTATGCATACCCTCATGCATGCTTTAAATTACCTGTAGATTAATATATGGTACAATGTAGATGCTGTGTGAGTAGTTACATACATTGTTTAGTAGGAGATAATGACAAGAGAAATCTGTATATGTCTAGTGTAGATAAGACATTGCTTTGAACATTTTTGGCCTGTGTTGGGCTGAATCTGGAGATGCAAAGCCTGCAGAGAGCCAGGAGAGCCAACTGTAATTCCAAAAGGAAAACCCACAACTTATTGTAAGCAGACCTGTCCTTAAAGAATGACTGGAGGAAGATCATCCATAATAATAATAAAANATTCTCAGATATCAGGAAGGAGGAAGGAAAACCCAAGGGAGCAAGATGCTGGTGCACCGGAGACTGTCATTTTCCTTCTGAGTTTTAGAAATTCTGTTTGATGATGACCACAAAAATTATACTTTTGTCACATTTATACTATTACTTGTAAGAAAATGAAATAAACTTAAAAATAGGAAGGTAAAGGGTTTAGAATCTAGTGGTTCTCAACCTGTGGGTCATGACCCCTTAGGGGATTGCATATCAGATATTTACATTACAATTCATAACAGTAGCAGAATTACAGTTATGAAGTAGCAATCAAAATAATCTTATGGTTGGGGGTCACCACAGCTGTGGACAAGGGTCACAGGAAGGTTGAGAACCACTGGTCAGATGGAAGTGTGGATCTTGTGCCTCATGCACAGATGAAAGTGGAAATAACCTTAGTAAGTGTGGAGTAAATAAAGCAAACTCTTAGTGACACAGTCACCCTGTGACTAACCAAATTGGAATAAAGGTCCATATTGGTTCCTGCAGTGAAGGAAACAGCTACATCTGTCACATCCTCACAGTAAAGCCACAGGAATACTTCATTT
Organism: Neotoma lepida; assembly: GCA_001675575.1. Taxonomy (NCBI): domain Eukaryota; kingdom Metazoa; phylum Chordata; class Mammalia; order Rodentia; family Cricetidae; genus Neotoma; species Neotoma lepida. The sequence continues at coordinate 423,736 of LZPO01017303.1, read as the reverse complement.
TTAAAACAGCTTTTATCTTGGGGTTCATAGTTAATCCCAGCACCCAGAAGTCTGAGGCAGAAGGAGTGCTGTGAGATTGAGGCCAGCCTGACTACATAGTCAGTGCCAATCCAACCTGGGCTACAGAGTGTGATCCTGTCTCAAAAAAAAAAAAAAATCAACAAAACAAATTTCTTAAACCAAACAAAGCAAAAGTTAATCATGTGTTGAAATGTATCTCTGCATGTAGTTATGTGAAGGTGCCCTTGGAAGCCTGAGGCATCAGATCACCTGGAACTGGAGTTATAAAATACTGTAAGTCATCTGATGTAGGTACTGGGAACAGAACTCAGGTCCTCTGGAAGAGCAGCAAGTGCTCTTAATGACCGAACTCACTTTCCAGCTCCTATTCTAGTTTTGACCTTCAAGAAAGTTTTCATATGTAGTGGTGAGTTCCTGTAAAGATCATATGTAGTGGGAATTTGCTCCGCCCATGACCTTGGGCTATCTGGTCCGATAGAGGTGGTGCTTCTTGGCTGCCTACAAGACTTCTTGAAAGGGAAGGGGGAGGGGGGTCGCAAGCTCTCTCTTGGATGTGGAAAGCTTCCTGGCACATGGTTTTGAGACCTAGTCTGCAGCTTTCCCCACCTTCCCTGGGAGACGAAGAGGCAACGGCATTGCTTCATTTTGTATCAGTGAGTCTATTTTTCCCATAGAACCCTTTAATAAATGGATATAGATAGACCACTGAGGCTCTCATTTCACCCAAGGACCTGGCCCTGTCTCTTATACACATCTAGATGTGTATAAGAGACAGGCTTTTTAACTATATCCTTTAATTCTATCAACTTTCTCTTAATGTCTCTCTCTCTCTTTTTCCTGCTGTACTATCCAGGACACCGCTGGAGGTTTTTCATTTGTTATTTAACTTGGAGATGAGGTCTTGTTATGTTGCTCAGGATGACCTTTCCCACCACAGGCTCCCAAGTGCTGGACACCATCATGAGTAGCTTATAGGAGTTTTTGTAGAGTTACTTCCTATTGGCCTTCTCGAGTCTAGGGAGAGATTCAGAGGTGGAGGTGTAGACGAAAGTTTGTCTGGTCCCGATCTCTGATCCCGCCCAGCTCCCACGGTGGTTAGACCCAAATAAACACACAGAGGCTTATACCTGTCTCTTATACACATCTAGATGTGTATAAGAGACAGCCTCCGATCTCTGATCCCGCCCAGCTCCCACGGTGGTTAGACCCAAATAAACACACAGAGGCTTATGTCATTTTTAAACTATGGCCCTGGCAGGCTTCTCGCTAGCTAGCTCTTACATCTTAAATTAACCCATTTTATGAATCTATGTCGCCACGTGTTCCACGTGGCTTTACCTGTGCGCTGTTACATGCTGCTTTTTAGATGGCAGAATGGTGTCTGGCCAGCTCTGCTCTCTGCTTCTCTTCCCCTAGTTCGAATGTCCCGCCTAACCTTATTCTGCCTCACCATTGGCCAAACAGCTTTATTTATCAACCAATCAGAGCAACACATTTTTAGAAAGACATTCCGATCAGTGGAGGGGTGGTGGTAGAGAGCTCACTGGAAGGCTACTAGGGGCCTTGCCTTGAAGTTGTACCTGCAGGGCAAGCTTCTGTTTATTTGGGGGCATATTTTGTACTAGAGGGGCAGATGGAGAGCATGGTTACACTCTCTCCACAGCTCCTTAGCATGACAATAACCTTTAGGGTCCTTGACTTTGGTCCTCAGCAAATTTATCTACCACTCCAGGCTTTGTGCAAGGAGTAGAGATTGGAATGACTTGTGTATGCAGTTAGCACATCTCCTTGACACTGGGCTCTGTCTTCACAACTTGTCCAGACCCATCTATCTCCTTTTCCCTGCATCTTCTGCTTCCCTCAGAGGGTTGCTTCAAGCTACTGTCCTCTCCCTCCTGATTATGAGTAAAGGGTTCATTGCCAGTCTCCCTGGTTCTGCCCCGAGAACGTTATAATGCTATTCTTAGCCCGGTGTCCCAAGAGACTCTGTTAACACGTAAGTCAGTTCTTATCTCTCCTTTGTTCAAAGTCACCGACAACCTTTGCAGCTCACATTTATTTGATGCTATTGCTTTATTTTAAACCAAAATTGTGCTGACTTTATACAGAAAAGTGTGCAAACCATGTGCAAAATACTTCCTGAATCAAGAAAATTGATCTCACCTGTATAGCTTCCACCCAGGTGAGAAAGTGGACCAACGGCAGGGAAGTTGCTGTTGGATTCCATGTCATCCTTCCTTTCAGGATTTTTTTTGAAAGGGAGCTACCCAACTGACTTCTAGATTCAGTCAGCCTGTCTTTGAATTTTACATAAATGCAATGGTAGAATGTGTTCCTTCTCATCTGTATGTTGGCAAGATGCATCTATGTTGAGCCATCTCAAATTTTCATTTTTTGTTATATCTATCTATCTATCTATCTATCTATCTATCTATTTATTTATTTATTTATTTATTTATTTATTTATTTATTTATTTATTTATTTGTGTTTTAAAGCTGATGTCCTTACCAGTGTTTCCATGATCCTATAACCATCTTGGTATATCAACTTTCTGACAGAATTTCCTGTTGCTGTTCCTTCTAATGTCTCCTGCTGTAATCTCATTCTTCCTCTTTCTTTTTCAAACTTTTTAGGCATATCCCCACCACAGGGCTCTTGCACACACTGCTTCCACAACCTATAGTTGGATTTTTGTGTCCTGCTTGCCAGCTCCCAAATAACCACATGGAGACTTATTATTAATTATGAAAACTCAGTCAATAGCTTAGGCTTGTTACTAACTAGCTCTTACAACTTAAATTAACTCATTTTATCAATCTACTTTTTGTGTCGTGGCTTTATTATCTTTACTATGTACTGCCCATGCTGCTGCTTCTCTTTCTGTCTAGTGACTCCCTCCCTTCTTATTCCCAGCCTGAAAATCCTGCCTAGCCACTGGCTGTTCAGACTTTTATTAAACCAATCAGAATGACACATCTTCATGGTGTACAAAAAGATTATTCCACAACAATGACCTAAAAGCTCCTTTTCAAGATATTCTCCTGGTTGGCCAGCCTGGTCTACCAAGTGAGTTGCAGGACAGCCAGGACTGTTACACAGAGAAACCCTGTCTTGAAAAAACAAATATGTATATATGCTCCTGGCTGGTTTCATTTACTCTACCAGAGCTTCACATAAAGCTACTTTATTTACAAAGCCTTTCCTGAGTATCCATATATTTCTAGCCCTTTCCCTGTCTACACATCCTCCATATCACTTATCATCCAAATAAATATGTGCTTGTTTTTTGTCTTATTGCTGAAAGAACACACATTTAGTGGCTTAAAACAATCACACTTCCTGGTCACAGTTCTGAGGATGTGAAGCTTGGTTCACGTGGATCATTTCTCTGTGCAAAGGTCCCAAGTGGTCACTGCCTGGGCTCGTATCTGTCGGCTCTGACCTAGAATCTGTGTGAAGGTTCCTCTGGGTTATTGACATGATTAGGAATTAAGGCTGGGGTTGCTCTTTACTTAATACCTGTTAGCTGTGCCCCTTGCATTTCCTAATTTGTTGCCGCTTCACCTTCAATGTCTCTCTCTCTCTCTCTCTGGCTGTGCTTTTCTGTGTTTTCTTTTTAAGGAATTTTGAGATTATTCTTGGCCCCTTGGAAAATCCAGGATCAGTCTTATCTTTAGGCCACCCATCTAACAACNTTAATTCTATCTCTAAAGTCCCCTTAGTAACACACTGTAAAACACTGTTTTCATAGCTGTAGCACCTGGAGTAAAATTCCCCGCAAATTTGTGGTAGACTGCTGATCCCAATGTAGTTTCTTATTTTGTCCATTTCCAATCCAGGCTGTAGGTGGACACAGGTCTTAGACTATTTGGTCTCTCCACTTTAGGACTCTGCCCGTCACATGGCAGATATTTAAACATTTGTTATAAATGACTGAGTGACTGAGCCTGGGTATGCAGTCTTGCCCTTCTTTCAGAGCTGAAAGTCAGTGATACTGATTTTTAGGTTTTTTGTTGTTGGTAGTTTTTTTTTTTAATTCTTTTTGTTTGTTTTGAAAGAAGGTCTCAGTGTATGGCCCAGGCTGGTTTGGAACTCAAGTCCATCCTGCCTTAGCATCCCCTAGTGCTAGGATTACAGCCATGCACCACGCCCCACATAACTTTCATTTTAACCTGAGTTTACTCAGTGTGGTGTTTTGCTGGCCCCCACATGTCACCAGTATGGTTAAGAGGACTGATAGCACAAAATGCCATCCTTTCATGTAGCCTGCTAGTAGATACAGAGACACGCCTGGAATACTGGGTCATACAATGCCAAGAAACCTAGAGGTTGGTAGGTCAGGGAACTCCTTGCTTTACCCAACCAAACACATGTCCAGTGCTTTCTCAGAACAAGATTCCTCAGGGATAGTAAAACTAGGCAGGGAAAGATGGTATTGTTNGGCTCAGCTTAAAAAANAAATGGCTTCATTTACACATGCCAGTTGGCCAATGAAAAATTTAGAAATGACTAAATGAATCAACTGGATTCTGCTAATACTTCGTTGTTCTGTATTATATAGATAGTTTGTGTTCTAGGATCTTGAGATCTCAGAGTGTGTGAAAAGTAAAACTCAACAAATAACAGATTTGCTATTTGGGTTACAGTGTGGAAAAAAAAATCTCTGGAAACAGATTTATATATTAGTTTTTCACTTTGCCACCAGATGTCCTCCGAGTAGGAAAATATGATGGTCTGAATGACATTTTGAAGTGTGAATGCCCAGCATTTTTGAATAGACAGTGAGGGGAGAGTGTGAGGGAATGTACATGTGACCACAGACTTTTGGATGAGACACGTATTTTGAAGTTTGCCTTACAGGTGTAGNTTTCAGAAGNAATATTTATTTAACACTCAAATGTTCGTTTCTCGTACTCAGCAAACATTTACTTAACATAGTTCCTTTTCACTTAATCCCAAACTGGTATTTTTAAAATGTGAGTGAGTTTATTATATTTTGGAATTAATGTCAAACTCCTCCAACCTTGGGCTAATTATAANGATGAAAGTTTAGTATTTCTAGTGGAGCATCCCAGGGACTTGAGGAGGGCAGAGCTCAGGCTTTTAACCACCACAGCCACATATAGGACTTTTATGTTGACTTCTGAAGGCAACAACTTACAGCTTTTAGGAAAGGTGATGTAATACAAAATCAAAGACTGCACTTGGAGTGTATTTTTTGTTTGTTTGTTTGTTTGTTTTGTGGGGTTTTTTTTTGTGTGTGTGTGTTAAGACAGGGTTTCGCTATGTAGCCCTGGCTGTCCTGGGACTCCCTCTGTAGACTAGGTTGGCCTCAAACCACCTGCCTCTGCCTCCTGAGTACTGGGATTAGAGAGGTGTGCTACTACCACTCANCTACTTGTACTATATGTTACTGAAGTAATCCACAGGGAAGTATAGAGTATTTAATGTAATAAATAAGTAAGCAGTATTATTTCATAACAAGAATATTTGCCATGGTAAATTAATAAGCACTCTTTTCAAATCAGAAATTATAAGACCAAGTGTGTTGTAAACATACAACTCTCTATAATATATAAGGAACAGTTTTGAAAATCTTCATTTTAGAGAATTTTCTGAGTTATTCTGTGCCCCAGTGAGGACTCACACCCTGTCCCCAGTATCACTGAACGTGTGGAACAAATTTGTGCTTTATGGTGAGGCCATCTTCACTTCTTCCCGAAGTGGGGCAAGGGTGGGACAGACAACCTATTTCCAGAGACTGAGGCCATCTGCATGAAATGTCAGCCAAGCAACCAGATGTTTGCTATGGGTTGGCTCTCACATTTGGCTTCTTGACGGAATTCCTCCTCTTTTCCCCCATATGCTTGAGAGATGCTCAGAGAGAACTTAAGGAAGCTTGTCTGGGTTTGCAGAGGAAGGGGGCAGTAATATTTTGGTGTCCTGCAGGGGGCGAAGTGACCTCTGATTTTCTCCAAGTGTTCACAGGTTCCAGTGAATTCAGAAGCCAGACCTGCTCAANTCCCTTCAACGTTATTCTGCATCCACTTGAATCACACACGGGCCTTGTCCAGTCTCCTGATCTAAGACCTCTGGACCACATGGAGTCTCTGATGGGATGTGGTCAGGAAAAATAGGGAGTGGGAGGGATACCAATTAAGGTTCTCTCTGCACCCTGAGTTCCAGTTGACATAGAGAAGCTATGGTCCCACTTTGAAGTCATTGAAATCTTAGGATAGTACTTCTTTATTCATCACTTTGAACCCAGATGGATCCAAGTGCTTGCCTGCCTCAGCACAGTGGACATGTAAGAACACATCTTTTGTGACCATCAGTTGGACACCACTGTCCTTATAACCTCTCACATCACACTTTTTTTTCAGGCTTCCTCAGACTCTCATACTCATCGCCTGAAGGTACTCCCCAAACACCCTCTTATTCTAGCACTATTTTATGAGAACAGAGTCCCTCTTGGTAGGGGTGGGGAGCCCATGACACCAGAATTAGGGATTCTGTTGTTGAGTGTGATTGAAAACACTTCACTAAGTGTTATTTTAGACTCACACTACGTGGATCCCCTAAATGGGGGGTCAGCAGTGTAGCCCCATATATGTATTCTCTACGAGGCTTATCTGCATAGAGTCATACACCCCAGATGAGTCACAACCCCACTTTTGTGTTTTAAATGGCACTGCCCTATGGAGTGCCCTCAAGGTTTATTTGTTCATTTGTTTCTCTATTTATTTCCACAGATTTTGATGCTGTCTTCTCTGCCCTTATAACTTCTTTTATTCCATATGTGCCTTGCCAGACCTCTTACAAAGAAGGCGTGGCCGAGTCTATGCAAGGAGGAGGCCCTCAGCTAGAATCCTGCATGACTTGTTAGACTTCGGATCTCCTGAGGGGAGCTCCTGGTCTCTTGGGCAACACAGCAGTGATTTTATACTTGTACCATGTCCTAGACAGAAGAAATGGTGCAGGCCTTTGATTTCTCAGGGTCCTGGCATCCTAGACCAAGTATCGATGACCTAAAATGTTTCAGACCATGTAAAGTAAAACTGAAAATCGGTGAAGTTTTGTTTCCTAATCCTTACCTTCTCCCCAGATGGAAGAATCTAATGTCTAAGGTGGATTTGCTTATACCATCCACAGATGAGCGGGCATTTGAATAGTGTAAAACAAAATGAATTTTCATCTTTATTGGTAGGGGGTGGTGTTGAAAGTGGTCCCAGTTTGTTCAAGGATTGAAGCAACCTGTGTTCAGGGCCCTGTTTATTATCCTGGCCATTTTCTATCCTTTCCAGGCCTCTACCCTCATTGAAGACTATCTTTACCACCACCCCCCTTTACGCTTTACCTGGCACTGTGTAACTTATATTGTATTTCAGTACATTAAAATGCAACGCCAACCGACAAACTGCATTGAGAGATTAGTAAGAACACAGGGAAGGCTTTCCTAGTAACACCAGCAGATTGAGGCCTCTTTCATTTGGGTTTTAGTTTAAGAAGCCAAACGCAGCCCAAATGAAGATATAAATTAAAATACTCAACTGGAAACCTTCAGGACTCTCTAATCTGGCTTGTCCTTGGCTCTCTTTGCAGCGAGTGTGTGAGCAGCTTCCTCGCAGGGTGTGTCTTAACTTACAGCAGCTGCCTTTGAGAGCCACGTGTCCGCTAAACGCCTACATTCCATCAATAAGAGAAACCAAGGAGGGAAGGAGAAAACTGTCATATTATTTTCTCCTTCGGCAACTGCATGGATTAAATAAACTGTGTTTACTTATATTTAACACAAGTGACCTTTGACGAGATTGTAGCAGAGAAAGGCTTAGACCGGGGTCGTGCTCAGNTCTTTCTCCCTAGCAATGACCTCTTTACCTTTCTTACCCGCCCAAGCAACTCCCGGTGCCTCCAAGAATTCTCTGTGCTAGAAACCTACGCGCGGTGGAGGCGAGGCCTCGGCAGAAGGGAGGGTGAAAGAAGGGGGTGGGCCTATGTAAATATCCGCAAGAATCGTCTCTCCATTGGGTGGTGGCCTGTCCGTTATGGAGAAGGGCGGGGCGTTCCTGGGCTTGAGTGCCGTACCTGAGCGAGACGCGCAGCAGAAAGCCCACGTTGGCGGCTGCCGGGAGCGCAGCGCTCAGAGGCGGGAGACTGCGAATTCCCGAGCCGACGCCGTAGCCTCTGCTCTGCGCCCGGGTCCTCTCCTCTCCCATCGCCTCGGAGAGTGGGATCCTCCGGGTACCCGAGAGACCGCGGAGCGGAAAGCGAGATCCTGGCCGCTTCCACTTGGGGAGGCGTGTGGAGATTCCGAGGGGGAGCGACGGTGCCCGAGGGCGGAGGGGCGCTGAGTTTCGGGCCAGAGGGAAGTTAAAGCTACACGGAGAAGACTGGCTTTTGAGGACGCGGGGTTGCCATAGCCGGGGACCCGCGACGGGGTAAACTTCACGATTGTCTTACAAGCCAGGAGGGAC
>LZPO01017303.1:391205-401549 GCA_001675575.1 Neotoma lepida | reverse complement strand
GTACTTGTGAAGACACTTGTAAAGGACACTTGGCTCTTATATGGGTGCTGGAGATCTGAACTCAGGCCCTCATGTGTGGGGAGCAAGCACTTTGCCTGCTGAGGCATCTCTGCAGCCCCATGCTTTTTTGGTGGTGGTGGTGGCAGAGTCTTGCTCTGTAGTTTGTGCTGGCCTTAACCTCGTGATCCTTCTGCCTTAGCCTTCCCCAGTGTTGTGATTGCAGGTGTGTGCCTCCAGGCCTGGTTCGTGTATCAGTTCTGGAACTTACTTAATGCCTTCCACTTGCTTGCCATTCAGGGAGGCTGCATGTCCCCTGCAACCTGGTTCCTGTCTTAGTTGCTTTGCTAAATTTGCTTTATCAATGGCAACTAATGGCTTTCCCAAGTCCTTGTCCCCTTCTCCACANGATCTGATCATGTTGGTGNTCCTTTGCTCTGCTCTCTAGCTTGCTATATTTTTGTATATTTCTGAAACATAACAGATTCAGAAGATTGACACATGGCAGGAGAACTACACACTGGGCTCAGGGAAGGAAGGAAGGAAGGATACAGGAGGTCAAACTTGGGTGCAGGAGTGAAGGGAAGTGGCCACTGGGTCCTGTGATGGTCACACAGAATTCTTGGGTGACCCACTGTGGAGGTTATGGCAGCCAGTGTGTTCTGATGTTAGCTGCAGAGAGGTCTCCCTCCTTTGCCTTGGCATGCAGATAAGCATACACTGAAGACATTTCTTACCCTCCTCCTTGACTGACCCATCTCTTCCCTGAAAAGCCTAAGACACTTCTGTGCCAGATTCATATAGTTCAGCATTCTCGAACTGCCTTGGTACAAGAATGGCGTCTTTTCTGTTTAACAGATCGTAGTAACTGTGGACCCATATTTTTGCAAAATTCATGAGAAAAGAATTACTAGAAAAGTGACAAAAGCCAAATGTGCACAACATCAAGCCTCAGTTCTGAATTATTAGATTCCATTCCTATAAGGTTATTAGTTAGATTGCCATCGAACTGTCTACATGCTCTCCATTTCTGTTCAGATCTCATGGCGGGCCAGTAATGGAGAGTTCGGAATCATCACAGATACTGTAACACGCAGCTTCTTATGTCTGCCCTTGACTTGGGGGAAGGGGAGTGTGCAATTCTGCATCATAGCAAACTCTCGGCAATGGGAGCCAAGTTGAGAGTTGAGAACCACAGTTTTCAGGTTTAAGTTTAACCTGCTCTCACTTCCACATCCGTCCCACGACCAGATTCACTGTTTCTGGTTTGGAAATCGNTCACTCCCACCTGCCCATCCTCTTTCCATTGTTTCCCAGGTTCCCCAGATGAAGCCTTTAAGATCCTTGGCTTGACTTCTGCCCTGGCCTCCCTGTTGCTAATCCACCCCTGCATCCCTGCCAGCCCAGCTTCTCTGTAGCACAGATGTGATCTGTTCCCCTCCAGCACCTTCATTGGATCCTTATGGTCTACTGAAGGAAGCCAAAATGCTGGCTCCCCAACCCCATCTGTTTCTCCTCCACTCACTGGTCTGTCTTTGCAAACACTCCTCTGTTCCCTCACTCTGCTCCATGACATTGCCCGTTTACGTTGCACAACTATCTGCTTTCACACTTTCATTTCTACCTGGTTCTTTAAACCCAGCTCAGATGCTACCTTAGCCGGGAGGCATTTCTGAAGTTCATTTATCTGTATGCCAAGATTCTTTAGGAGGACATTTGGGGCCAAAAAAGAGAGAGGACCTTCTTAGTGCAAAGAACCCTGAACGGCATTCAAATTCAGGTTCCTGCTTGTGGATGAGGAGGCTGGCAGCCCCGAGTTCTTGTCTCTGCCACCCGTCAGTTGTATGAACTGGTCCAATTCCTTGAAGACTGACTTGTCTGATGACAGTCCTCTAAGCTTTGTTTGTTTTGTGGTTGCTGGGGATCAATCTCAGGACCTTGGGCATACCAGGCAAGTGNTCTGTTGCTGAACTAAATCCCCAGTCCTTTCTTCTATATTTTATTCATCTTTGGTGTGTCTGTCTTCCCACATACCTAGCGTGGTGGTNGCTGAGATGATATCTAAGAATACTAAAGTGTAGGTTAGGCTCTCTAACAATGCAGTGGCTTGTGCTCTGGTCTTTTCTCTTTTCACCAATATGACCAAACTTTTGAATGACAAAATCGTAAGTTGGGAAGTACCATATNCTGAGAATGCTTGTCAGGTTCTGTACACGGCAACATACATGTTATAGCAACATCTCTTTGCTATAACAAAGAGAAGTTGCCTCTTTTTTTTCAGGGTGAATGTTCAGGAACTTTCTACATGGTTGAAAAAAAAAAAAGCAGTCCCTAGGAAGAAGAAATACTATTTTCCTTCTAACCGATATCATTGAGACTTTAAGTATTCAGAGGANTCAGAAGTTGCCACCAAGACTGAATTTAAATTCCCTGCTTGTGCCAGGCAGAAAGCTCACATGCAAGCAGGCATGGCTCCTGCAGGTGCTGATACCAAATACTTATCTTGTCAGCTTCAGCTGTAGACTTGCTTGGCTTGTGGTGAAGGTGTTAGATATTCTGTTTACATAAGGGTTGAGGGGGTGACATAATGTCTATTGAAGCAGAGTCACTTAGCTCCCCACCAGGCAGCGGGGAACATTTAAAAACTGAAAACAGATCAAAGCCTTGAGCAGGGTTGAGATGCCCCTACTCNGAGGGGAGGGTGTTCTCTTGGTTGGGTGCCTGAAATAGACATGCATTATTGCCTCAGTGTATTTCCAGACCATTGGTGAGATGAATCAGGCAGAATTAGAGCTCAGAGAGGCCAATCCAGAGACACTGCTTCAGCAAGTGCGAGTATGTTCAAATNGGTTGGAAAAAAATGTCATGAGAGTAAGCACATGCAAGATGTGACGTTTCTCTTTTTATAGGCCATTATAAAGTGTTTAAAATTAAACAACTTTTCAGTACAGAAATTATCTCTAATGAGATAGGTAGGTCTTGGGAANGCGGGACCACTTTTCCTTTCCTTCCTGTCCCGGTTAACCTTTTACTCTCTCTACCAGAGTCTGTAGGATGCAAATACTTTCATCTCTAGGACAGCTATTAACTGTAAGATGGGGAGAATGGGGAGGAAGAGAGATGGAGTTGACATAGTAGTCAGTTCAGATGCCTTCCATGTTTGATTTGATGGAAATGGNATGGAAAGGAAATATGAAAGCAATTTTAGTCTCATGTTTGTAAGTCCTATCAGGTGATAATCTTGTCTATTTTAATGGGTTTTGGTGCCAGGACTTGGGGCAAGCCAAATGTGTGCTCTGCCACTGAGCTATAGTCCAGGCCTATCTCGGGCATTTCCTGCTTTTAGAATGTGTGACAGACACATAGAGGGAAGTGTCTAGATGGTATGTTCTCCCTACACCCTCCCACTCCAAATCAGTAGTTTTGTGTTTTGTTTTTCATTTTAAATTTTTGTCTGTATTCTGAAACAAATGCTGACGGGTGGTGATATATCATTCACTGTTTTCACGGTGTATTTATCTTGGCCTTTGACATGTATGTGGCTTCTTTTTCTAGCTGGCAGGCTCTTATTAGAACCATTTATCTTGTGTCTGTAGGATGCAATCTAACCATGGCACCCTTCAGTGTTGGACGATGTGGGGTGGTCCCTTCTAGGACAAAAGGATCGATCATCCCTTTGCCCTCTTAACCCAGGCCTGGAGAAATGAACAAGGGCTCCACCACCACACTCCACCCACTAATTTAAATGCTTGATCATCAACAGGCATGCAAGTGTCCTCTCCCCTCATCCACTATTATATTTTCATGGCACTTCAGGAGTTTCAGATCTGGCTCACAGAAAGTTGAACTCAGGATTGAAGCGTATCCTGAGGTGCCACCTAATGCCACTAACCACACAGACTACCGGGATAGCCCTGTTGACACTACAAAAATAAAGTATGTCACCAGAACATTTCACGGGGATGAGGANGTTCTTTCCATGATTCTCTAGGGTCACCTCTAGGACATGCTTTTTCCTACTGGAGGGCAAATGTGTTTTACCAAACTCTTACCTAAGTGCTTTTCGTTTACAACTCTGTAATAAATTCCTGGCTTCCTTCGTATTGACTCCAGCAAATGTGGGGCTTCCACAGTTTTTGTGGAGGGACCAAATTCCAAGTTAGGATGCATTTTTTAATTTTTCCCGGCATTTATTTTTATTGTAAAAAGTTTCAAGCCTACAAAAAAATAGAAATGCTTTGTAGCCTGGCACTTAAAGTCCACCGTTACCTGTGACAACAACTGCTCTAAATATGTTCAGTCATGGTTTTATCCATGTCAATCCATCTCTTTTTTAAAAAATGAATTTTAAAATAAATTTGCAGACACTAGTATAGCAATGTCTCAGAATTGCTCCTTATGTGTCATTACAATTCAGTGCTTACATGGAATGCATGGTTTTTTTTTTGCCATTTAATGAATTTTGATATATACATACACTCGTGCAACCCATACTCCTATTAAGATATATAGTGCCTAGAAAGTTCCTTGAGGCCACTTTCTGTCTTGGGTGTGGATGGTTTAGGGTCCATTCAGAATTTAGGATTTTATCTCTCTATTTCTCCCTTCTNAGGCTCCTTTAATTGCTGNGGTGCTCTGTATCTATCCCATGATTCTTTCAGGCAGGGCTGTGAGTCTCCTGCTGGTGATCCAGCTAGGGTCAGCTGTGTGTTTACCTAGAAGTCACAGAATTGGGAAAGCCATCCCACTTCAAAGTACCAACCCTTAAAACATGCCAGCTTTTGGTCAGCAGTGGTTCTCAACCTGTGAGTTATGACACCCTTGCAGGAGGGTCACATATCAGATAGCCTGCATATCAAATATTTTACATTATGATTCATAACAGTCACAATATTACAGTTATGAAGTAGCAATGAAAATAATTGTATGGTTGGGGGTCACCACAATATGAGGAACTATATTAAAGGGTTGCAGCATTAGGAAAGTTGAGAACCACTGTTCTAGAGCCTTCAGGTAGCTGGATGTGGGCTTTTTTTTTAAAATCAATTTTTATGAGTTTGTCATTTTTAATCTATGGAATGGTCAGTCTAATAGGATCTTACTGGCCATTACCAGAATGAATGGNATTAATTTCTTTTATAGTTATTGTGTGTATAATGCATAAAAGCTCTCATAGGATTCAGGCTGGTTTGNCTTCAAAGTCTTCTGCCCCATGCTGGTGCAAAAGCAATTGATATTCTGTAGAAGTCATACTTGGAATTTTGATTTTGGATTATCACCCAAGCTGGCAGTGGGCATTTGGCAATGCCAGTGGCAATGGCGACCTCTGCTCCTNACCACTCCATGATCATAAGGGGTGACAACTTACAGCTCCATAGTGTGCTGTGATGCTCAGATGAAAGAGTTGGGAGGTGACATGGATTCAATGCACTTTCAGCTTAGGATTTTTTTTAACTTAAGATATATTAAGATGTCTATATCAGCTGTCATAAGTCAAGTGGTACTCAGACTTATGAAAGGCTGTCAAGTAGCATATGAGGCAAACAGTATATGGACCCTGTCATCATGAAACTCTAGAAGCTGTGGTGACAGTGTTTCTCTAACCAAATGGAACTACAGTTGAAGAGAGTATCTCTCAAGTTCCTAGAATATCTTCTGTATTGTATATGATAGTTTTACTCTAGTTGTACGAATTGTATGGGGTTGGCCTTAGCTACAATAGGGAGGGATCAAGTTGAGGGTGCAAAATGCAGGGAGATAAATCACTGCTTTGAGAGAGGGAGGCAGTTAAATTGAACCGACTCTGACCCCAGAGACACATGTTGATGTTTATTGAGGTGAGACTGGAATGTTCCAGGAGCATCCAGNGGGTGTGGTTACTGAGGGGGGCCCTTCAGACATTCAGGATGAGTGTGGAAAGAAAAGATGGGTTTGTGCTGGTAGATGAGGGTCAACGGGGAAGGCTGCCTCAGGAANGTACCAGGGACCAGGGCAAGCAGTCTCAGGGGACTGGTCCCCAGGGTGCACTGTTGCTGGTGGTGTCATGAGGCAGGTGGGAGAGAGATTGCAACGGCAAGCTGAGACAAGTTGGGTGACGTGGAGGCAAGCCTGAGGATCCAGGATTTTATTTTTTGTAGGCAGTGAGAAACTATGACCCCTCAGTAAGACTGGAATAATGGCTGTGTGCCTGTGGAAGAGGAAGGCCAGGAAATGGGGACACTAATTGGGACATTTTTTGCAGTTATCTAGATTGATCTCCTATTTCATCCCCAGTTTAAACTTTATTTGCAACATTTGATTGTGCTTTTTTTGAAATTTTTAAATAGTTTGCATTTTTACTTTCCTGTAGCTACATTTAGAAGGTTTTAACCAAGTAGGTGAAATTAGGTGATGAATTTGTGACTAACACCCAGGAGATTGTCACTTGTGGAAAAAAATTNTTGTTCCAGTAACTAAAATCTGGTGAGCTCTGATTTAAATAGACCTATCTTCCTGGAACTCTTCCCTTCATCTCTCCTTACTATTAAAAGTACCCATGTGGGAGCTGGTTGCTTAGAATTGGCATCTNTGGTCAAGGTGCACAGACTATGCTCANGATGAATCTAATTGGCCCCCAAGGAGGCTTCGGTGACCTGGGACTCTTTCACAGGCTGCTCAACCTGCCTAATTGGCTCAACTAAAGTTCAGCTTCATCTTCTATCTGGCTTGCCCTCATTCTGTTGCCCAGCCCACACCTGCCAAGGTATGGTGAAAAGTTGGTACTGTCTCCAAGGCTGGAATCCACCAGTGCCAACTGAAACAAGGTGATGAGAAGTGACAGCTGAGGAGATTCCCCCCCAATTCATCACACCCATGGTTACTCCTATGAAGGTTTTGTTTACAGGATGCAGTACCCAAAACTTCATTACTTTGGCATTGAAAAAAAAAATAAGGACAGCTGCGTGTGTAGGTGTGGAGAAATCTAGGCATTTTATTGCTGTGATAAATACCTGAGAAAATCAACATGGGAGTATTTTGACTCATGGTCAGTCTTAGAGGTTTCATTCTGTGGTTGCCTGTGCTCATTGCTCTGACTCTGAGGTAAGGCATAGTCACGGCAGCTGAAGCAAGTGGCAGAGACTGCTCACTTCATGGCCACAAGGAAGCAGAAGGAAGAGTAACAGGAAGGGGCTGGTGACAAGATAAANCTTTCCCGGGCACACCTCTAGTAATCTAGTTCCTCCAAGAAGACCTTACTTCCTGCTTCCCACTTCCTTCCAATGATGCAGTCATGTGATTCCACGAAGGGATAATCCATTACTAAACTCAACCCTCATGATCCCATCATTTCCTAAAGCCTTGGGTCTGAACACTGCCACACTGGNAAGCAAGCATTNAATATTTGTGCCTCTTAGCAGGACTCTTCATATCCCAACCTAGCAATTGAGGTGGGTGTTTTCTGTAAGCAGGATTTTGGCTTCTTGATTTTTGCTCCTGGTGTTTTATCTGTGACTATGTTACCTNACATGGCAAAGCAAATTATGATTATTGAACAGATGACCTCAAAACAGGGGTGTTTTCCTGAACTCTTCACAGGGCCCCTTTGTGAGGAGGAAGACAGGAAGTTCAGGTTGGAAGAAGTCTGCTTCAGTTTCTGAAGATGGAGGAAGGGGGCTCGGGCTGTGGAGCACTATGACCTCAAGAAGCTGGGAATAGCCTTGAGCTGACAGCCATCAAAGAAGGGAGGGTCACAGTCCTATAGCCACAGGGGGCTCAATTCCCTAGCCAGATAAATGAGCAAGGAAATGGATTCTTCTCCCTGCCCAGCATCCCAGAGAGGATGGAGTGCAGAGATGTCTGGTATCCTGACTTCAACCCAGCAGACATGTTGGGCTTCTCTCTTACAGAACTGGGAGACAATAAAATTGTGTCACTGTAAGTTGCTAAGTTTGTGAAGGCACAATGAAAAATGAACAGCGGTGTTATCTGTGTAGTTTATTCTCTTGGCATCACTTCATTAGAGTATTTTAAGCTGGTACACATTTCCGGAGGGGCTGCAGTTGTTGAGTGAAGGTGCTTGAGTTAGCCTGTTCACTGGGCTTTGAATAAGTGGCTCGCCACCTGAGACTGCCTACTATCAGCCATGGTCATCGAACGCCACCATGTTTTCAACATCAGCATTGGTTGTGAGCTCCTTGGTAGCTTCTCCTTTGATCTGTTTGCCAGAGTTTCAAAGACAGCAGAAACTTTCGTGTCCTGAAGACTGTAGTATAAGATTTGGTTGCCAGGGTTCCTGCTTTCACAGAAATGTTCCAGGATCTATGTTCTCTGGTGGTGANTTCATGTGCCACAATGGCACTTAATGGTATAAAATTTGATGCTGAGAATGTCATTCCGTAATACATGGGTCCTGATGTTTTCTGCCCAGCAAATGCGGAGGAGATGAACACAAAAGGTCCCAAGTTTTCATCTGCACCATACTCAGTGGTTGGATGAGTGTGTGATCATTGGAAAGGTGGAGGAGAATGTGAACATGGTGGATACTATCTAGTGTTGGGGTCCAGTTATGCTAAGAATCAGCAAGGTCACCATTACTGACTGGAAAGTGCTAATGTATTTGACTTCCATTTTATCTCTTTCTTTCTGTATATTTTATTCACTTTTTAGATTAACTTTTTAGTTAGCACACANATGATTTTGTTGTGACATTTTAATCCATACACCATTTACTTTGTAACTTTTTTGCCTGCCTCCCCCNCAGCTGGCCTCTACAATTCCTCTTTGTCTTTTGTGCCTAAATAACCAGGCCACTCCTTCCATTGCTTTGGAGAGTGCTACTTTGCCCCAGGTGCTTACCATCTTGTTTTCATTCTTGCTGTGCTCCTTTTGATTCCTTACTTGGAAGTCTGGCTAGATTGCCAAATTAAGTTTATGATTATGAAATAAAAATGAAATAACAACAAGAATGAGCTTAGCTCTTAAGATGNTGTGGCTTAAGGTAAGTTGCCTTCTTTGAGCTTCCATTTATTAACCACAAAATGGAAAATGCATGCAATTGTCAAGNTGGCTGTCAAGATCAATTGAAATACTGCATGTAGTCAGGAATGGTGGTGCATGCCTGTTGTCCCAGNACTTACAAGACTGAGGCATACGGATATGGAGTTCAAGATTNGCCCAGGCTACATTGTGAGATCCTGCCTCAACCCCTTCATGTCCTAAAAGGAAAGAGAAAGATAACTACATGTAGGGAGGTTATCACAATGCATAGTACATTTTAAGCATTCAGTAGTTATAAAGTATTCCTAGACTTGTTTGTAATAAGGGGCCACATAAAGCAAAGTCTTCATGCTCCTTGTCCATTGCATTATTTAGCACACAATCAGCTTCTGCTGAGGATGGGGAACCATCCAACAGAAAATCAGAAAACCTCAAGTGGTTCCTGTTTGTTTTAAAGTTCTTCTGGAAGACACTTAATGTTTTGTAATTTTTGGAATGTGAACAGAAATGAAAGGCACTTATAAGTTCAAGGGATCTGTCAGTGTATGACAAAATAGACCAAAATAGACACACTTAGCAGTGGGTACTGTGAAGAGCCTGTGAGTTAGGTCAGAGCTACAGTGGGCTTCAGCCTCGGGTGGAGATGTTTGCTATTATTGCTCTAACTCAAGTGGAACCACCAAGGTTCACTGATGATGTCTGAGTAGCCAACAGTACTAAGAACCATTCCAGTGACCTGGAATTTTGGAATTCCACATTCCCACAATTCCACAGTCCTATGGCTTTCTAGCATCTCACGGTGTCTCTAAGACTGTAAGAGCGTGGTTGTNTTTTGAGGATGCCTCCATCCTGGAATCAGTTGAGGAGGAATTTAAAACAGTCTTGAGACTCTCTATGTTCTTGAATGTTATTTTAGACAATCAGCAATCTTAGCAAAGATGAAAAACAAACAAACAAACAAAGGGAAAACCTCTAAATAGTATTGAGTATCCATTGTCCAAGACACTTGGGACCAGAATTACTTTGGATTTTAGAATTTTGGGGATATGCCCAAGTTTAAATACAAAATTCATTATTGTTTCCTAATACACCTATACAGCTACACTGATGATGATTTTATGCAATGTTTTATTTATTTCTCTCTCTTTAAAGATAGGGTCTTAGTAGCCAGACTGGCCTCAAACTCCCCTCCCCACATGCAGTTGCAGTATTTGAAATGATTTCGTGTGGAGAAGTAGATGTATGCAGTTTCCATCTTGTAGTCTCATATTATTGCTTATAGATTTCATATTTCCTGCCTTGGTATGTAGTTCAGTAGCAGAGAACTTTCTAGCATGCTTTGGCTCTGGACTCAACCCCACTCCTCTCTCT
>LZPO01017303.1:367310-381332 GCA_001675575.1 Neotoma lepida | reverse complement strand
AAACTCGAGTAAAATATCCTTTGTGATTGCTTTTAAGAAATAAGTAAAATTTAAAGACCAAATACTTCCTAGATTTTTTTCTTTGAGATAGGGTATTTATATCTGGCCTGGTACTCACTGTGTAGCCCAGGTTGGCCCTGGACTTGTGGCATTCCTCCAGTCTCAGCTGCTTCTGGAGTACTGGGATTTTAGATATGCATCACCTCTCTCAGCTTTCAATTAGTTTGTTTTTTTTAATGAAACCTTTAAAATGTCTGGAATGATAAATGAAATTGAAACAAAATGCAGAATTTTAACTTCTGCCCCATTTCTGGAATATCCTTGTCAGTCTGCACATAGAAAGAGATGTGAGGAAGATACTTTCCTACCTTGACTTTTGTGCTGGGTGACTTTGGGCAAGTTGCTTCCCTTTCCTGGACTATGTGACTGTGTAAAAAGGAGGGTCTGGTAGATATAATCAAAATCAAGGCCTTAGGTGTTTCAAAAGTTCTCTGAACAGCCTGGGGAGATGCCAGTCAGTAAAGTGCTCACACAGACATGAAGACCTGGGCTCANACTTCCAGCGTTCATCGGATGAAGCTGGGCATGGCAGTGAACACCTGGACTCCCAGTGCTGGGGAGGCAGACAGGAGGATCTCTTGGCCTTGGTGGTCAAACATTCTAGTCAACTAATGAGTTCCATGTTTGTGAAAGACCCTGTCTCTCAAACAGTAAGTTAGGGGGCGATCAGGGAAGACTTGCACTCACACATGAATACATGAACATACATATGCAATATGCACATCTATGCACACACACTCATGCAAGTACCACATACACACACACACACACACACACAGTCTCTGAAATAAGTACTGCTGTCTTGTGGGGCCTCCCAAGCGCATGCCCTTTGCCCAGTGCTGCAGTGGGTAGAATGTTGCCTGCTAACTTGGTAAAACATAAGCCTCCATACATTAGTTTCCCCAGGATTCACCCCCTCCCTACCCATTCTAAACAGCTGTGGCACATCTTGGTTGGAAAGCGGATTTGCCCATGCCTTCTACTGAACACAAAGCTATGGTGTGAGACAGTATCCTCTCCAAGGCTCAAACTGTGTCCTCTCATTTCCTACTTCCCTATGTAACATGTCTCCAGGACTATCTTTGGGTTTCTTATATGCACAGCTGTTTCATTTGACTGTATTGGAGTTTATGAGTCAGAACACTGTTACCCAAATGTTTGTGAAATCACTTCTGAAGTCATGGTTTTGCATCATGTACAACCTGTTTGACAATCAAAACATTCTGACCTTCAGCTCTTGGCTGGTCATGATAGGAAGTTTCCAGTCAAGTGTTCCACCATAATATCATTGGCAGTGGATAGAAAGACCACAGTTTATTATCTTTGCATAGCATTCTAAGTGTATCTCTTTTTTGTGATATCTTGTAATAGCCTCCTTGTTATCAATTCATGGCACAGAAATCTTGCAGTATAGCTAGGGGCCTGCAAGATACAGGCTTGGTCATCCTCATTATTTCACGGAGTCACCAGTTCTCGAGGAGACACTGAAATAGTAAGTCGAGCACACTGTCTGTAGGCGGCTGTCTCTCACTGTCTTGGGTGTGTTTTTACACTGGCTCATGGCCAGCCTTCATCCTCAAATGGGAGCTACTTCATTCTTGACATCTTCACAGTAGACCCCAGCTTCCTGTTTCTCCAAGTCTTCTCAGCATTCTGTTTGCATCCCCCCTCCACCCCATCCTTCAATTCTTACTTGTTTGGTTTTCATTTGTGTGTAACTTTCTTGAGGGTGAGGCCTATGTCTTGCTTGTGTGTCTCACAAGGAAGAGGCTGCTCTTAAGATGAGACTTCATGTGGTCAATGCTNTTTTTCCAAGGAAACATCCAGGCCCAGCCGGGGACTTCCTGGGTAGANCTGTGCCTCAATGATGAATTATCTCACACCTGCTATTGCTAAGACACAGTGTGGTGGAATTGAACTTTTCTGCAGTAAGTGTTGCCCTCNTAGAGTTGTACAGCATTTNAGCGGNGATAAGAAATGCAAAAGAAAAATGAACAGCGTCATTGTGTTCTAAATGCTAGCCTAGTAAAACAGTTAATAAAGTCTGTAGAAATGTAAACCTCAGCCTTATTTCATAGCTTCCTGATTTCCGTTCTGGCTCTGGGCACGGAGGNATCTGTGCTCAGATCCTGGTTTAGTTAGGAGATGCGACAGTGTGCCTGTCCCAGTGTGTCTGTCTGCAGGTTTTAAGTATTTTTCCAGTGGCCCAACAGGTTGAGCATCCCTAATCTGAAAATCAGAAATCCAAATTCTTCCAAAATCCAAAATGTTTTGAACATCAACATGGATACACAAGTGGAAAATTCCATACCTGACCTGCTGTGAAAGGCAGGGTCAAAGCAAAGTCACACTGAAAACACTGTGTAACTATACCTTCAGCCACGTGTATCAAGTGTACAGGAAACATCAATGAATTTCATGGTTAGAGCCGGGTCACATTCACAGGATATTTCAGTATATATCTGCAAATGTAGCAAAATTGGGGAAAATCCAATCTTGGAAATATTTCTGGTACCGAACATCTTGGATAAGGCATNATCACACATGGGTTGCACATCCATGTAGTCACATTTCTCCTTTAGGGGATTAGGCAATAGAATGCTGGCCAGAGCTTGATAGTTGGCTTGGCAAAGAAGCCAGGTGTGACACAGACATACATGCAGCTGAGGTGAACTTTGAACTTAAGGCATCCTGAGAGCCTTCTACACAGCCTATTCAATATGACTGTGCAGTTTAGGCCCCATGTTCTGCCTGAGCCCTAAACTGCTATGGCTTTGCACATCTCCACACTGCTCAGCAGAGACACTGAGAAGTGAGTCTGTGAGCCCTGGATGCACAGGTGTGTTTTTAAAAGTGTGTGTGTTGGCAGTGCAAAGTATGTATCTCTAAAGTGACTTTTGAACCTGGAGAAAGTTGTCCAGTGTGTGTGTGTGTGTGTGTGTGTGTGTGTGTGTGTGTGTTCCTTCTCTGGTGTTTGTGATCAGCTCCAGGGGAGGGCTAACACAAAAGTTCTCAAAAGCAGAAGATATGCCTTTACTTTACAAGAAGAGGACCTAGTATTCCTTAAACCTTTTATTTTTGTAAAGAATAATAATCCTCTTATTATTTTTATTTTAAAGCTTGGGGAGAAGGCATCCATGGGGGGAAATCAGAGACACCCAAACCAAAAGAAAACACAAGTGTTTTTCCAAATAGAAGAGACTCCAGGAAGCAGCCCCATTTTCTTTTCATGTCCTTGCGTTTTACCGCAGCCCGATGCCACTTTAAAAGATAGCCCATGGTTGGTTTCATGAACATAGCTATTTGCCTCCCAGAATCATGTGTGGGATATAGAAGTGTGGTTTGCANTCACTGACATCCATGTTCACTCTGGTGAAGTTCAGAGGGTGATTACTGGGCTGTCTCCCATGTGTGAGAACTTGGTATGCCATCAACAGTAAACAAAAGTCAGGTGCTGATGGTGACTGGAGGTCTGTAGGTGTGGCCCTTGGCCCTGCTGAAAGGAAAAAAAAATCTGTCTGTCTATAACATTTGAAGTAAGTAATACCAGATCCCTGGACATGGCAGCCTTCTGTCTATCGACGCTCTTGGCTCCCACTGATGGCAAGTTGTAACTGGGCTACATAGACCAATATATTGTGTAGTCTAGAGGGGGAAATGCCAAAAAAGAAACTCTGCTGGATCAAGCCAACGCGTCTTGTGCTCCTTTCTAGGCCTGTAAACAAACACAGCTGTTGAGTGAAGGCCCGTCTTCAGAAATGGTGAAAAACAGGCATGCCCTGCCAGGGAGCTCACAGCAGGAGAGTGTTCTCCGGGACTTTGGAGGCACAGGCGAGGCTCAACAGGCTGTGTCCATGTGTCTTCTCTGTCTTCCAGAGGAAGCTGGGTGTGAGAAGGGCCAGTTCTATGTGTCCAGCTAAGGCAGATGGAGGGGTCAGAAGGATGAGTGTGGAAAGGCTTTGGGGGAAAAGGAGTCTCAAATTACATCTGCCTTCTTCATTTTAAGCCTTTTTTNCCCCCATACACAAGACTGCAGCTGCCTTTCCTGGTGGTGATAGGAGAAGTTTTCTCTCTTTTACTTACTCTCATTTAAAAATAATCTGTAATTTTGAGTAAGAACATGAGAAAATCATGGACCAAGCAGCCTGTGTGCCATGTCAATTCTNCTGAGAGTAAGTCTTGTGTCTCCTGCTTCCTTCCTCTCTCTGAAGCTAAAACATAGTACATGGTATGCTATCTGTAAATTTTATGGTATGATCTTGATAACATACAAGGACTATACTGGTTGACTTTGTGCATGGACAGTCTGTGACCTTGGCACCTGATGGCTGGAGGCTTCCATTGTGCCTTTGTTTATTTAATAGACATCTATGAAGTACTTACCAAATACAGGTAGTTAGTTGACTCCATGGCCACGTCTGTTCTCAGTATTTCAAAGCTTGTGATAAACTTGAGTTTTGTCTCATTCCTTGTTGTCTTCCTCCCTGTCTCCCCCTTGTGATATCATTTTCAGTGAAGGCCCCAAACCTACAGAAATGATAGGAGATGGAAACACTACTTAATCTGATGTGGTCATTATACCTTGTATTGTAGAATGTACTGAAACATCTCACTGTACTCCATAAATACGCACACTGCTCTGGCATGGATCACCCTTGAGACTTATAGGCTTAAATTTTCCCAGTCATTAGTCTATCCCATCTCCACCTGCCATTGGTTAAAATAGTTGGCTGCCCNAAAGGATGCGAATGAGCTCAAGGCTGTGGGGTCATTCTCAGAAAGTTCAAGTTTCTCAGAGAGGGAACTCTGACCATTCTCATCACCTGCTGCCTCAAGATGATGATGACAATGATATCATGACGATTATTGCAAGGCTAGGAACAGAAACAGGGCCTTGTGCATGTTCATCAAAACTTCCATCCTCTTATGGAGTCAAGGTTGTGCTGTGTTGCCAATCTGCTCTTCAACTCTTAATCCAGTAGNCATTTATNGTCAGCCTCCTGAGGGACTAGGAGTATGGGCGTGTGCTTCAGGCATTGCCTCCTAACCTCAGGAATGTCCNGAGAACAATNTAACAATACAGTGTTAACACCAGGAGTCATCCCCACAGACACAGAACTTGGCCACTCCTGGCTTGGTTCAGTTAGGTTACCAGGACTAATAGCGTCTCAGAGGGTCACATACCAGCCAACAGCTTTTCTTACCATGTCTGTGCCTACAGCATCTGAGAAGGAAGCACCCTGACTCTCAGGTTTCTCTGTTAACGCCTCAGCTTGACTCGCTTTTAGCACACACTGGTGGATAGCAATTGGAACAAATTACCAGAGACTTCATGGTAAGATACCCAAGTGTATTCTTCAGTTCAGGAGATGAAGTTCATCAGTCTTACTGTGTTAAGGTCAAAGCTGCAGCAGGTTCTGTTCCTTCTGGAAGCTCTGGGAAAAAATCCACATCTCATGTATTATTTTTTCCAGCTTCTAGAAGTCACCTGTGTCCTTTGGTTGATAGTTCATGGCTCTTTATGTTCAGATCTTATAGTGTAGGGCTNGGGCTGTAACTAATGGGTAGAGCACTTGCTTTGTATGCATGAAGCCCACAGTTCAACCCCTATTACTAGAAAAAAATCTGAGCATTTTCTAACCTTCCTGTCTCTTTCAATTCTACTGTGGCCATCATGTCCCCTCCGCAGACTCCTCTGTTTTTTTTCTTCCTCTTGGAAGAGCCCTTGTGTTAACTGGGTTTATTGCATAATTTAGGCAGCTCTCTACTTTGTCCTTCACTTAATTGGGCCAGTGTGAATTCTTTCTGGTTCTTCTAGGTAACCTATTCACAGGTTCCAGGGATTAGGATGAGGGCATCTTCATGGAAGGAGGGAGGGTTGTATTATTCTGCCTGTTACAGTAGACTTGATGTTTTTCTGGTTCTCATCACNTCTGAATGGGAGGCTCTTTCTGTGTTTTGTGTTTTAGCAAATTGTAAAAAGACCCTGTGGAGACTTTTGTAACTTAGGTCTGTAGGTTTTCTGAGTTGCTTTTTCAATCAATNCTTAGTGATAAGTTAAATAAAATGTATTTTTTNAAATCATTAATTAGAAGGTATGTAGTCACAGGCTGATATTACTGAGGATTACCTGATTGATAAAATAAATTTAATGTGTAATTTGAAGGTACACCCTCCTGGCTATAGGTAAGGACATTCTAGCTATCACCTCTGTCTTCTAGATCAGTTTACTACTCTATTTCATAAATGGTTTTAAAAAAAATCTAAGAAGGCTGGACATGGTAGTACATATCTGTAATATGAGCATATGGAGTATGATGTGTGTATGTGTGTGTGTGTGTATGTGTGTGCAGGCATCAACCTAACTCATTCCCTTAGGCAAAGCACCCCTGACCTAATTGCCTTTAATGGCCCCACTTCTTAATACTTTTAGATTGGTGATTAAATTTTAACATAGGTTTTGGAGGAGACTTTCCAGCCATGGCAGAAACATTCAGATAATTAAAAAAAAATACTTCAGTACATGAACCAACAGGTATGGAACATCATAATATTTTGAAGATACTTCAGCACTTCTAGTGCTTATTGTAGAGAGTAGCAAAAACATTTCAAGTAGGTCGTTCTTTCTGCTNGGGGAGGTAGGGAGTGTGTCTCTGGGTTATTTAGCTTCCTTTGGCACAGAGCAGTTTTTCCCAAACTGCTTGATCATCAGAGAACCTGGTACTTTGCAAAATGTAGATTACTAAGCCCCACCCTGGAGGTTTGGGTCCAGTAGGTGTGGGGGTGGATGCCAAGGAAAGTCAGTTCTCAGCTATTTTCCCTCCCAGATACAAAGCTGTCTTTTTCTGTATTTATTATGCTAGGTGAAAACCTAATACAGTCAGCTCATTCAGGCCAAAGACAATCCTTATTCAGGAAGTAGCTGGCAAATCTCTTGCCCCTGGCACTTAGCTGTAGTTATTTCAATTTCCGGATGCGATCATTATGGCCTCTTTAAAGGCTCCTCCTAAGTCTGTCTTGATGCTTGCTCTGTCCCTTCGAACTTTGTTTCTTGTCTTTTAGTATGCCTTGGAATTTCTGTTGAGCTGGATTCCTGTCCATCAATGTCAGTTACTTCTGCTGCTCAAAGAAGCTGTGGTGATGGGGTGGGCAGGTANTGGGGGAGAGGAGACATTCTGAAGTCTATGGTAGGTTTTAGTCTTTAGTGATGCCGGGACCCTCACAAAGATCTTTCATCTTGTTTCCTCCTCTTGGGGGGGGGGCAAGAGGCTGAAAGGGGCTAGGATTGGATGCTTGCCTTCCTCCAGGTTGGTGAGGCTCAGATGAAACCATTGGCTCTGCTGGAGTAGGTCCTGTGGGTATCCTTATATCACAGCAGCACATGTGCTTGTCAAAATGGTTCTTTTTCCTGCCTCTAGTTGGAGGCAGAAGGAAAGTCTGTTCTCTCACTCACTGTGAGGACCCCTTTGTCCCCTGGAGGCCATGCTGGTAAAAGTGCCCTCACCATGGGTGGCCTTCCTAATTCTGTTATCTACTAGACTTGTCTACAGGGAGCCTCTAGCAACCCATCAGTTCCCAAACCTGGTGCTGCTTCCTCTGACATTTTCTATTTGGCCTCTTCTGCTCTGGTAAGTTGTTCTCTTCCACATCCAGCTGTTGATGCCCCCAGTGGGGCAGCAGTATGTCCCACTTGCCCATTCCCTGGGAATCTGGGCAGAGTGGTTGATTTTTTTTTTGGTTTGTACAACTTCTAGCTGATTAAGATGGTGTGCCACACCACACTGGACTTGGAACCAGAGTTGAAATGACCAATGTCACTTGGGTTTTGCTCCTTGCCTAGTTAGGCCTGGGGGCCCTGGGTTCTGTTACTTTGACGCCTGCTTCTGCGAATAGGCAGGTCCCCAGCCTGGAGGTGGCCTCTGCTTCCTCAACACGTGTGTGCCACATTCTGCTTTGTCCTGTTCTTGTTGACTATAGTGGTTTCTCTGGAAATGAGTTACCTCAGCCTGTCTGACATCACCTTGTCACTTCACCAGGTCACCTGTCTGGGGACCTATGGGGTCTTTCTTGGTTATTTCACTCCCTCAACTGGAGTGTCTGGTATATCCTTCATTGGTAGTTTGAGGGGTGAAAAAATTCTTTCCTCCCTTGAACTCCCTCTACACTTTACTTTTATTTTCATTTTGGTCTGTCAAATACTGTGGTTATCTGTGTCCTTTTCTACCGTATTGTGAATTACAAACCCAGGAGGTCAGAGATGGAAGTCTCATTGCTGTGTTCCCCAGTGTCCAAACAAGTATTTTGTGGTCAGCATTAGTGTACAGCAGCTTCCCTTTGCTGAGCAGATAAAACAGTGCTGGGGAGTGGAGGTGGGGGGGGGCGGGGGAGAAGGACTGTTCCTACCCATACTTTTTTCCCAACCCCAAAGTTGTCAAGTATGTGATGTGTTAGTACAGTAAAACAAAATCCAGATCAAACTAATCAAAAGTCCCAAGTAACTTCTGAATTAAGGATAGAACCTAAGAGCAAAGGGTGTGGGCTAGCTAGTGGGGAAGGACCTAGGAGTCCACGCTGGTCAGCATGCTTATTGTCCATCAGATAGGCATCCTGAAAGTTGTTTTAAGTCAGTTCCCGGATTCTGTTGGATATTAGAACCACTTTGGGGGGTCTTTAAAAATGTAGTTTGCACCCCTTCAATTTCCATGTCTGTGTCATGAAGTTTGCACCCCCTTCATTTTCCNTGTGTGTGTCATGCAGTTTGCACCCCTTCAATTTCTATGTTTTGGTATAGGAGCTAGGCATCTTCTTTAAGAGACTTCCCGGTGATCCTCTGTGTGTAGCAGCATTCAGAGCCACTGGCTTTTACATCAGATGCATTAAGCTGGGGATCAAGCTTAACATGGGTGTATTAGAGTGCCTAACCTTTTGTGGGCCAGTGTTTTCTGCATTTTCTAGTTTTTAAATTTAAAAGTTGTGAGACCTGACCAGTAGATTCCCACAAGTATGGAAAGATATGTATGATGCTTTCCACAGGAGNTTTAGAATGTTAAGGAAAAAGATATAGTTGGAAGAGTTATTGATGTCAGTTGTGAATTATAATTTGTAATTCTTTTTTATTTTTAATTGATTATTTGGGAATCTCACATTATGCACCCCAAACTCGCTCACCTCCATGTCTACCTCCTCCTCCGTGACCCCCCTCAAAAGAAAGCAAGCCTATTTTGTGTTGTTCATATACTCAATGGAACATGGTCAAATTCCTAGTGGCCAGGTCCCCCTCCCCCCNAGGGAGGATGAGTCTTTCTTTGCCCGCATCCACCAGAAACTATCAACTGAGGAGAGCTGTGTGGCTGCCAGTGAGGGGCAGGGCCTGCTCTCCCATGAGGGGTGAGATCTCTCTCTCATGGACATTATCAGAATGCTCCCACCCCCCAGGCAGCAAAGCCTGAGGGCATCACCAAGGCATCACATAGGGGCACCAACTGCTTATGTCCACATGGATCTTACGTTTCCAGCAGCATGGACCATAGTCACCAATACNGCCTCCTGTGGCTTCAAGGACCACAGTGGTCCTTAGAGAGGTCTAACCCAGAAAGTGAGCCTTTCTTCATCTTGGGCTTCCATTGTTGCTCAGAGGCAGGAGGATCCCCTGGCCCATCAGAAGGTTTGGGGACGGGGGTGCTGAGTCTGCATCTGCATAAGCTCCAGGCTGCTGTGTACCCTTCTGCATGTCAACCTCAGCCTTCTTTCTCACGTATCACCGCCATCCCGTCTCCAGTTCTGCCTCTCTCCATAGTGCACACACTCTTCCATTTTTTCCTTTTTCCTACCTTTCCATCACATACTTGTTTATTGTAGTGATGCCTGCCTGCCCCAGGCTGTGGGGTCCCCAGTTGGAGCTTGTGTATCTTCTGCCTGCCCCCGGGGTCACAGGGCCAAGCCACTGTAGTTTACAATTTTGTGNCTTCAATGCCACTATTGAAATCACTTGAAAACAGTAACTTTTATACAAAGGTTTTCTAACCTCCAATCATTGTTGCATCCAGC
The DNA here is from genome assembly GCA_001675575.1 of Neotoma lepida. Taxonomy (NCBI): domain Eukaryota; kingdom Metazoa; phylum Chordata; class Mammalia; order Rodentia; family Cricetidae; genus Neotoma; species Neotoma lepida. The sequence goes on along the minus strand of LZPO01017303.1, from coordinate 371,225 downwards.
AGTAAACCCTGTGGTTGTCTGTATATATTTTAACAGACTGCTCTCTTAGTATCTTTAGATATAGTCAGATATAATTTGTTTTACATCCCCCCCCCCATTTTTCTTGAGCTTTGGCACAGGGTTGCATATCTATTTATAGAGTCAACTTAATGAGCTTGGAAGCTTTCTGCATTATTGTTGTTTAATGCCATGGACTAGTCTAAACAACACAGCATAAAACTTATTTAAAATAGGAAAATAAGCCACATCCTGTTTTGAAGCAGCTGAGCATACTCTGAATTGAATCAGTATCTAAGTACTTATTCAGTGGCCTGAGTGCAGCTGACATCATGCCTGAACACTGGGTCCTGGTTGTTGTTTGTTCAAATAATATCGGGGGTAAAATCCCANGGGGAGTGACCGAAACCACGTGTAACAATTGATTCTCTTCTCTGGGCCTTGTGGTCCCCTGAGAAAGGATGGAGAATTCTCAGAACTGCTTTTTTTCTTGTTTCTTTCATCTGTCATCTAGGTCTAGGACATAGGTTAGAGCTGCAGTAAAATCCCAAAGGGAGAGACTTTGGGTTGTGGATGTGAACATAATACTTTGTGTNCTTACTTTCAGCTTCCTGCTGATTTTATGGTATTATCCACACTCTTTCCTAATAATGTCCCCCTATACTACAGACCCCACTCCAGAGTGGATCATTCAGAAATTCTAGGAAAGGGGGCTGGGGTNCATGGTAATCAAGTTACCCTAGATGACCCCTGTTATGAGAGGAGCTAAGAAAACCCTGTCTTGGTGGAAATAATTTAAAATCCATTATAGCTGTGCTGCTAACTCTTGTCTAGAATCCATGGGGGAGCTTAAATCCCAATGTTCTGGCCTCCCTGGCTAAGTGAATCCATCTCTGGAAACGAGCCTTGGGCATCAGGATTTTCAGTGTTCTCTGCCAGCTTTGAAATGTTGACTTTGAGCATTCCTGGGACCCAGCTGATATTCTCTGAGATGACTGATGGTTCTTTGGCTCATTGGAAGATCAAGACTGAGTATAACAGAGCATGATGTGCCTTTGTATAAATATGAATGACACTGAACTTTCATTCTGTTCTGATTTTTTTATGATACTTCATTGTCTTTCTTGGATTTAATTGTACTTAAAATCCTACTGGTCAACCAAGTTAAACCTTTGCAAGGAAACAGATGTGTACCCAACACATAGTAAATGCTCAATATACACCAATTACTGCTGGTAGATTCCAGATGTTATCCAGGCCCATCCAGCTCCCTGGGCTTGGGGCCTGATTGTGTGGGATTGTTCTTCTGTGCCCTGGAGACAGCCGCCAAGTTAGAGTTGTGGGTTCNCCTGGCCTTTGCTCTGTCTTCTNTACAGAGTTGGCTTTGATGTATAGGCAAGCATCCTATCCATCCATAGAACTTCGTGATAATTCCATCTTCTGTAGGACTNCCACAAAGTCACTGCTATCCTACCCTTTCTTAGATGGAGAAATGGAGGCAGAGAAGTTTTAGGTCTTTTTCCTGAGGTCTCATGGTGAGTGTGTGGTGGATCAGNACCCTATGTGAGGGCATCCCATTCTGAGGTCTGCTGGGTCCTCTAGGACTGCACTGTCAGCAGTCAGTTTTACTGAAGTCTGGCCCAGCATGGAAAAGGATGTCGTCACCTGTGGGCCATCAGAACAAACAGTAGCAATCTCAAACTGAATATCCATAGTTCCTTTTTCTCACACATCTTCTGCTGTCATGTGACCCAGGAACATGCTACTTGGTTTGTGTGCCTGGGTGTGCCAACTTGTCTCCTGCTGAGATCACCTGTGGGAACGCCACACACTCTGTCCTCTGTTTAGCAGAGCACTTCCATTTTGACTTTGTGACACCAAGCCCATCCAGGTCCTAGACTAGCAGGATGATCTCTACCTAATGGAGATGAGTTTCCTGTCTTCCTCAATACTCGGAATAGGATCACTACCTTTCCCATTCTCAAGTAGCATTGTATTTGTCAGGGATGGTTTTCTTGGGTGAATGTGGGAACTTGACCATGGTCTTAAAGGTCCATGACCTGACATGTTGGCCATGAGGTTATTGACTAATGATGGAATTACAATGACAGCCGAAGACAGCTCCAGTTGAATGTGGGAACTTGCTCTCCCTGTAGGTGAGGCTGAAGCAAGCCGCACTCCAAACTTAGTGCTGGTTTATTAGCATACAGTGAGGATGATGACTCCCAGTGGGACCAAACACTTGTGTCCTTTGGCCAATATGTCCTCTCCCCATGGACTGATACCACAGAGTCATAGTATAACTGGGAGGTGGTTACATAAAGCAGGAACCAGAATGCAAGATTGCGTTAAAACTGTGACTTTTATCCTATTTTCCTGAGGCTGTCTCACCTAATTCTGGATGGCGCTTGGGTAGGACCTGTGTCTGACCTTACCTATGGATCCTGATTTCTGGTGTCCCTTTCTCTTTATAAAGACAGTCCCAGGCTGTCTTTATATAGCCTATGATGGTCTAGAGCTCACAATCTGCTCTCCTCAGCCTCCCAAGTGCTAGGATTATCTGTATGAGCCACTATGCCTGGCTTTGGATCCTATTTTCTAAGGTCTGGTGGCTGACAGGTGACAGGAACACCCCCTTCCCCAGCTGATTATCACATTCTTAAGTTCTTTTTTTCCGATCTTTTGTGAAACACTTGATCTGATTACTCCCATGCCTTGCAGGCCTGGGAGCTAATCTGTCTCTTTATGGTGGCTTAACTTGTCTTAATTGGATTCATTATGGGTTGATTTCCAAAATTTAATTTTCCAAGGGCAATTTTATCTCCAGATTCTCAGAGGAGATTTCTCACTATAGCCCCCTATGATGTAGTCCNGAAAATAACTGAAGAGAAATACATACAAGGACTTAGTAGATTCTGTTTCCATAGGACTTTGACCAACTACAGATGCCATTTCCATAGTTTCCGTGTGTGAGTGCTCCCCAGTGTGATTGTAAAGTCCTGGCATGGTCCTCCCTCTGCCCTGCCTCTCTGCACACATGTGGACACAGCCCAGGAAAACCAGGTTTATGCTTGATTGCAGTGTTTCAGGCAAAGCCAGAGGAGTTCCCATATTCCAAGGGGAATTAGGAGGGAACAGGAGACCAGAAAACATCTGGAATTAATCGTGTTCACTCACCACAATGCATTTTCCTAGAGAAGGTGGCCGAGCAGACTCCATGGGATAATAGGAAAGTGGGGCTTACCATGGAGAGCATCCTTCAGACAGGATTGGAATAGGGAGGTAGGAAAGCCAGACTCTACACCACACGGAAATGGCACGAAAATGCAAGTAGGTGAATGAGGTTGGTGTTGATGCAGGAGCAACCTTGATTTTATCTGATTTACTTACATTGTAAATCTTTTGCAAGAATAAAGGCACATGATGGAAAGAAACTCAGTCAAAGTGCAAGAGAATACTTGAGTTTGTTCCTTGAACAGGGAGTACCTGGAACTTGACCTCTTGTTCGTCTATTAGTGCCTATTAGAGTTCATCTATTAGTGCCTGTGGGTGCCGCTGTACCATTAGAAAACCATAGCCCATTCTGTCGAAGGTATTTGTATGTGAAATGTTCCCCAGCTAGTGGTGCTGTCTTGGAGGTTATGGAACCTTTAGGAGATGGGACCTCCCTGAAGGAAGAGGGCTGCTGGAAGTAGGCCTTGAGGGTGATAGGCCCAGCTCTGCCTTGCCTCTTCTCTTGTACCCTTCTTTACTCTCTGTTCTGCTGATATGAGGAAGTGAGTAGTCTCAGGCTGCACGTTTCCACGCCCATCTGTATCGCCAGCTTACAAAAAAATGATGGAGACATATTATTAATTTTGAAAGCTCAACCTATAGCTTAGGCTTGTCCCACTAGCTCTTATAACTTAAATTATTAAC
>LZPO01017303.1:344211-357714 GCA_001675575.1 Neotoma lepida | reverse complement strand
AGAGGTAGAGAGAGAGAGAGCTCATGTCATCTGAAGGTGAAGTGTTAGTAAAGTTTTCAAATTTGTGTCTCAAACTTAGGTATTTTTCCTCCAAGTGTCTTTTATTTTAAAAAACTTATGCATCTGGTGACATTCACTTTGTCTTGTAAAATCCTTCAGACTTTAANTGGCAGNGTTCGATATGAGTGTAGGAGAGCCAACACGTAAGTCAAGAAGATGCAGTAACTTGCTCTTGGTCCGTGCGGGAAGTCATTCCACTCTCAGTTGGATGCTAACCTAGAGTTTTAGGAGTAGCGAGGGAAGGGAGGCCATTGTCCCAGGACAGCTTGGCTACTTCCTGCTTTCGGGGTGGAGGGACTGTCACATGATTACTTTCTTTCTTTTCTGGGACTCCAGAGTGCTCTGTGGAAATCACATGCTGAAGTGCACTCTTTACTCCAGGAAAGGGGAGCCCCTAGGACCCTGCCTTCTTAGTAAGTATAACACATATGGAATATCCCTTATCCAAATGCATGGGACCAGATGTGCTTCAACTTTTGGATTTTTTCCAATTTTGGAGTATTTACATAGACATAATGAGCTATCTTGGGGATGAGACCCAAGTCTAAACACAAAATTCAATTATGTTTTGTATACACCTAATATACATAGCCTGTTAGTGATGTATGCAGTATTTTAAATAATTCTGTGTATGAGACAACGTTTCACAGTGTGGAATTTTCTGCTTGTGATATGTCAGCACTCACAGCTTTGGATTTTGCAGTGTTTCAAACTAGGAATGTTCAACTGTGCTTATAAACCAAGACAAGTTGTCATGGTGATGAGAAATGTAGGTCAGTTCTGGAGAAAACTGACCCCCTACCCCCATGCCAAACACCTGTTCTAGGTAGCTGGAAGGGGCACTTGAGGTTTACAGGCACCGTGCTGTGCCAGCTAGGACTTTTTTTTTTGTAGTGGTCTCTCAGCAACTATGACATAGTGACAGGCACTTGTGGTATCTCTATTCATGCCATTGGAAGAAAGGAGGGTACTGTGTCTACTTCAGAAGTGATGGTGTAAACAAGTATCATTGCTGAAATGAATAAAATTTATTCATTCACTGATTGTGATGGNCNATTTGCTGGCTTTTCTCTTCCTGTACCACAACCAGCATCCTTGCTATTAGCTGTTGTGGTGGATGAGAAGAGAGNTTTTGGGNGTGTGGAATTTGAATTGCCAGGTACTTAGTAAAATCAGTTGTCTTAACTGTACAACATTTGGCTTTTTCTGCTGGACTGGGGTGGGGAGGGCTGTGCTGTTTTCACACTCAAAGGGCTTTCTTTTGCTTTCAACTCCAATTCCATTTTAAGTNATTAAGGGAATAAATGGAGGCCATGGGGCAGGATGATTTCCTTAACTGTCTTCCCATGACCTACCGTGTCTGCTGCTGGGAGGACTGTGTGGAGAACTGAACTTTTGGTTGTGTCTTTTGCCTTTCAAAAAAAAAGTCTATTTATGGAGGGGGAGGACATGGCTGAAAAAACACTTGTATATAAAACAGCTGTTAAGCAAATCTCCACACACAGAGATCAAGAGAATGTGAAGAAATATGTCCTTCAGAGGACCCTTTTAGCAACTTGGAACCTCCTAAAGAGAATAAATACAGCCACGCTACAAGTTTCTAGTAACTTAGTTACTGAAAAATACATTGAGCTCCTTAAACCCTTGAACCTTCATTGAAAACGAAAACAAAAAACCAACAACTCTGAGTTCTGTTGTAGTAATGCACGGAGAGCTAAGAGACTGCAGAATGTGTCTTTGCTCTTTGATGAACTGTACGTCCCAAATAGTCTCAAAAAAAATGCTCAAGGCAGAAGTCAAGGCATTCCCAGCAGAGGCATTTGGTTCTCCACACTCCACATTCACTGAGAAAAGATCGCTAGCCTCCTCTCACTGTTCCTCCCTGTGGCCCACTGTGGTGGGGACAGTGTGCTCAGTGGCATTCCAGAAAGCTCAGTACGGTCCCCAGAGAGCACCCCTGGACTCACCTCTCTTGTACCCTACTAAGAACACCTGGGACAGTTTATTGCCTGAAGTATCTTGTGTAGGCTGGGGTCTTGTTTCTGAAGTATGAAGTTCCTGTGAAGCTTCATGGTCACACTTAGAGATTCTGGTCTTGTGCTACAGATGTTTTATAGTTTATTTCCAAACAGCTGTTTTTCCCTTCTTCAGTCTGTTTTTCTTTTATTCCCCCCCCCCTTTTTTTTTCAATAAAATCCTTCCGGAAACCATTCAGCTCACATCTTTGGCAAAGTGCTTCATAGAAGCCCTCAGGTTCTCTGTCATGGTATATTCCCACTAGCACCTGTTACTATCAGCCATTGAGTCGGCAGGTTGCTGTTTGAAGAGCTAGGAGTTGAGTGCATGTGTGTCAAAACTGTAGACTCAACCACCCTAGAACAGAGCGGCCCCCAGCCATGAGCAGCCCCTTCCTGCAGTTTCATGAGACAGTGGAAACAGTGGAGATTTCAGAAAGCTGCACTCAGAATTGATGACTAGCTCACTCAGAGCATCAGGTAGCTGAGCAAGTGGTTGGTGCTGGTTTCAAGGAAGCAGTTTCTTAAAGGTACCCCAGTTTGCCACTCCTTCCCCTTCAGCCTTTGCCAGCAGCTAGCTGTCAGTGTCCCTGACCTTTAGAGGTATGAACAGGAGGAGGAATTAAGATCCACAGATAATCCTTAAATCTTGCTAATGGTTTTCACATCCTTGGCGAGTCTAGGATCATTTTCTCCAGAGCTGCCCCATGGAGCTAAATGGCTAGTTCTTAAATGCAGTCTCCATTCCTGGGGTGAGGGGTGAGGTGGGGCAGAAGAAAAAAAAGTCCAATCAGGGAGAGAGCGATGGACCAAGGTGGAGAAACCCTTCTTGGATAGCTAATTGTCTATCAACTCTAAGAAAGGTGGATGTCTGTGTGCCCCTTTGCCAGTTGTACAAGGACAAGCGCACACCATCTGCACAGCAAACGTGCACGGAGAGGCACCAAAGTGAGTCAGTGTCTGAGCTGGAGTTACACCTCTCGAGCAGCTATCAAGTATTTAGGGATGAAGTGCTGCAAAAGCCACGAGAGTGAAAACAATCTATAAAGGCGGGTTTGGCCAACTCTCAAAAATCTTAGACAGTTGCAACACAGTCCTTGGCTCTGGTGCTGGATTTTTCCCATTCATGCACTTTTTTGACAGATGAATTGTTGCAGACTGTGAAAAAGCTCTGCAAGGAATCCGTCCTGCTCCTCTCTCTGAGCGGGGCTCCGTCTGCTTGCAGCCTTCCGGCTAGCAAACCCAGGTGCCCTGTGTTCTGAGTCATTTGCCACTTGGCTACCCCTCAGCTTTAGCAACTCTGTCTGGAGAGGTCGAGGTCACACTAGGGGCTAGTGCATGTTTGAGTTAGGCTGGGATGAGCCNTCCATTTGCTAAATCTTGGACATTGGTATAAGTCTTCTGGAATTCGTATTTCTTAATTCCTATGGAATGCTTATTACTTTCATTATAGCAGTAAGATTTTTTGTTTTTACTCGAAGCCCACAAAATGACTAGCCCTTGACATTTCCCTTCTAAAGCTGGCCTTCCTTTTTGCTGATAAGTGAGTTTACATTTATATTTGGCAAGATTTGAGCCACCTCCTGGTCTGCTGGCTGGTAAATTCTTGTTACTGTTTTGTTTTGTTTGTTTTTGAGACAGAAACCCACCACNTGAGCCCAGGCTAGCCTTAACTCCCATCCCTCCTGCCTCAGCCTTCTAGAACTAGGAATACAGATGTACACCACCACAGTGTGCTTTTAGATTAAAAAACAAAGTTGTTTTTCTCTGTATGGTGGCATTTTCTCTATATTCCTATGCCTATAAACTTATACTGTCAGTACTAGAAAGGCTGAGGCAGGAGGATTCTGAGTTCCTCAGAGTTCCTCAGATTAGCCTAGGAAGCACCATGAGACCCTGTCTCAAAAAAGTTAAAAATCAAGCCATTTTCGATATAATGAGCACCCAGCCTGACTTAGTTTTAAACACACAGCTTTAGACCATATATGGTAGATTTGCCTTGTTACCAATCCCACCAACAGGNGGTTGATGTTTAATTGCAAGGGTGGTTCAGCCTCTATATGGGNAGTCTTTGCACAACTCTGGGATTTATTTCTTGAATTACTGGAGTAAAATGAAGTATCTTTCCAGAGNCTTAATCAGTTAAGTATTACACCCTCAGGTCACACCTTTTCTTGTCAAAGGTTTGGTAGCAGCTAGGAATAGACTGCAAACTCGGGCCATAGCTCAACCAATGTATCACCCTAGGCAGCTAACATGGAAAGAACGAGGTTTGCTTAGATCAGCACTCTGTCACTGTAATGAACACCCAAGATAAAGCGTTGGCTCACAGTTTAGGATGTTTAGTCTGTATTGATTGGCCTTGTTATGTTGGGTCTGTGGCAACAACATCCATCATGGTGGGGGCCACATGGGGGAAAAATCCACTNACTTCATAGCCCAGACATGTAAGTGAAGAGGGGGACAGGGCTGGGGTCCCTTAATTCTCTTTGAGGGCATGTTCCACTGACTTTGAAGACTTCCTACTGGGCCCTTCCTTTTAAAGGATTCACAAACCAGTGCTTCCACATGGAGACCACAAAGGTCTTTGAGTGACATTTAAGATACACACTGTAGCAGGATCAGCTTACCCAGCTAGACTCTAGATAGTGAGTAACTTCCATGTCAAAGGTGGACCACAAGTATGTGCTGTTGTATACTGATGCAAAGCTGAGAAAATGATTAGCTACTCCCAGTGTGTGTGTGTTAAACAACTATAAACCCTTTATATGTTTTTAAGCATCAACTAAAGATCAAAAAATAAGCTTGAATAGTTTCAGAGTTGCATGTGACATCCCATGAATCCTAACACTGTGTCTATGCTTAAGTATATTTTCAGCAACACATAAAAGTTAGTAATTTTTCTCCTTCCTACTTGGGAAAATGTTCATTGCAAATTATGGATGATGNCAGAGCTTGTCTTTATTCATAAAAAAGTTAAGATTGTTATTTTGCCTTCTAATTTAAACTTATTAACATATACCCCAACCATATTAANATACATCCTAACCAACAATATTCTGTATGAAATTAAATTCTAAGATATGTATATGTGGAAAGGAAGAGACAGTAAGGACATTGCAGTATTTGTTCCTGGAAGAAATAATATCCCTTGCCAACCTTCATCATAGCTTATCCTTATCTCTATTTGCTTTTAAAAGCCATGCTCTGAGCGCTGTCCTTAGGGGCTCCTCCTTGGGATTGTGTTCTTAGAGCACTNTTTGTATTCAGCACACATAGCTCTCCCCCACGGATTTGATGGTATAGCCTCCGTGGTTGATTGTACATGTTTAAAGCATCCAGCTTGATTTGATGTATTTACTATGAAATGTTACTTGAAATATTTATCATGGTCAAGTAACACACCCATCACTTGAGCTTCATCGTTTTGTGTGGGAAGGGATCACTTACAATCTACCTTGTTAGCAAATTTCAAGTGTGTGGTACATGTTATTAACCATTGTCACCACACCGTACAGTAGGTCCAAAGATTTGAGTGACTGATCGCTTTGTGGAGCTGAGGCTTGTGCATCCTGTTCAACATCTCCCCACCTGTCCTGTAATCAAACAAGGCGATAGAGAGTTTCTCTATGACATTTGTCACACAGAAGGACAACAAGAAAGTTACAGTAATATGTGTTTAGGCTTTGTGGCTAACTTTGTGGGTAGAAAAGGTGAGGTGAAAGCCATGAGGGCAGAAGTTCAGAGAGTCTCTGCTTCTAAGCCCCTTACTTAGGGGTGTTATAGTTTGAGCCCCAACACAGGAAAGAGTTCATCTTGGCACTGAACTTCTNGGAACTGAGTCAACTTTTAAAAACCACCCACACTCAGGTCTGCTCCAGAATGTCATTGTAAACACCTAGCCGATTGTGAACCCCAGCTGGNAGATGACTCTCATGAGTCATGAGGAGANAGAACTTCTTAAAGTGTTGTGAAAGNTAAAGCTATATTATCTGACTACTTACAAAGGAAAAAGTATNGATAGGAAGACAGTGTGGAAGGAAGAATGAACCCCACNAGACTGGTTCCCATGGATCTGTGAACTGAAACTGTAGAGGATGTTGAAAGACAGGCAGGTAGAGAGGCTGGCAGGTNCCTCAAATCTCCTGGGAATGNGTCACTTGTTCCTAAGCCAGTTCTAAACCATCTGACCAANGCACAGGGCACCAGTCTTCCTTGTCCATCTTGTGGGAGACCTTAGGAGACTCCTCCTGACTAGTGTTTTACAAATGATGCTCATTTTTTTCAAGATAAAGAAAGTTCTTGGGTGGGGGTGTCTTTGAGCCTGAGCAACCCACAGGGAGTCTGTAGAACCTGGCTTCTTTTCACACTCCACCTGCCACAGACNAGGGCTGTGGAACTGGGTGGCATCCTGTGTCTGAGACTCATGTCCCTGTCTTCCTACCCCTTCCTCCTTGTGAGAATTTATCTAGTGTGGGTCAGGGAGTACAAGTGGACAGTTACCATTTGGCAGTCATTTTGTGGTTCTTGGGACCTTAGTAGTACAAACAAAATTGAATGGGACACAAACCACCAGCTTCTGTCACCCGTGTGTGATGTCAACTGCATTGTCCAGGCCTATGTCTCACTATTGCCATCAAAGAACTCTCACTATGTCAGCCCAATTCCTACTNTACCCCTTCCTGCCTCAGAAATCCACCCATCGCTTCTGCTTTCATGCTCACATACACCTGTCTGCAGACTCCTCCCCATGACACCAAATTAAGCTTGGGTCTTTCTTTATCAAATGCCTCCTTCTAGCCTGTTTCCCCCTTTGTACTCTAGCATAGAAATCTTTTCTCTTCTTCATAGGTTNTATCTCATTTATTGAGTTTGTATGGCTTTAGAAAGTAAGTGGGGGAGGATATGTCTGTCCTTGGTCATCATTTTTCCAGGCAAATTCCCTCGATTGTCTTCACATTTTGTACTCTCATCCCTTCTCACTTTGATATATGCTGATACATCTATATAACACTCCATTTTGTAGTACTGTAACTAAGTGACACTGGGTTCTCAACCTGTGGGTTGCGACCCTTTGGGGGGTGTCAAATGACCCNTTCACAGGAGTCACCTAAGACCATTGGAAAACACAGACATTTACATTATGATTCATAGCAATAGCAAAATTACAATTATGAAGTAACAACTAAATAATTTTATGGTTGGGGGGTCACCACAACATGAGGAACTATATAGAAGGGTNNCANTATTAGGAAGGATGAGAATCACTGTTCAAAATAATAGAAGTTCATTTAGCTCAAATTTTAGAAGCTAAAAGTCAAAGATTAGGTAGTTTCATNGACTCAGCCTCTAGTGAGGGCCTCCCTGGCTGGGTAGCANGATGACACGTGTAGGAAAGAAATCACCTGGTGAGGAAAGGACTCAGAACATGGAAAAAGACAGTCTCAGNTTATAACTTCCTCTCAGTAGGATTAACAGATCCCACAAGAACTGCCTGTCCTTTCTGAAGGCCATGCACTCAACCACTTCCTGCTAGACCCTGCCTCTATCACCCTTCTATAGTACCATGCTGAAGACCCATTGACCAACACATTAACCTTTGGAGGAGAAACCACCTCCAAACCATACTGCCTGAACTTTCAGGTACCTAGTCCAGGCCAACATATGCTACTTGCAAGGTCTTTTAAGATGGTGTGGCTATCGAGCAGATAATTTTATTCTTGAGCACATGCTCTAAATGTCAGTAACCCCTCTGTCCTCTGGGAGCCCTATTCTCCNTGACTTTCTGAGTTATGCAAGCAGCNACGTTCACCCTCTGCCTCTGAGTATTCTGTGCACTGTAGATGTTTCCCAAGGCTTCTCAAACAGGATCCTGAAAACATACTGCATGTTGTNTAAGCTCTGNCTGAGGACCCCATACTCATGTTGTCCTGCTCTGTCTGGTGCCAGAGAAAGAGTGGAGGAGATACACTTGGCCCAGCACATGCTCTATCAAAACTGCTTCCTTNGGGAGGGTTCTGACTTTTGAAAATCAAAATGTTGGACTGTGGTTCTCTTATTATGTTTTGGTGATTTCTTTGTGATAACAGCCTACGTCTTATATCATAGTCTACATAGAAGATAGTCATAGGACAAAGAGAAGACTATCAGGGGTCTGGGGAAATAATGCATCATTTGATAATTTCCAGTGAATCTGCCACAGTTACAGCAGTCCTAGATCATATGTCACTGCCAAGAGAAGATGGGGAAATGAGGTGCAGAGCTGCAGCAGCCATCCCATTTATCCAAGGTCTAGGGGTGGGGCAAGGTTGTGGACATGGGCTGACCTGATCTCACTATGCCATTTACAAAAAAAAAAAAAGAGGCCATTCTCCCAGGAACACCCATTCATGGTGTGAAGAGAACCAGCTGCCGTATTTAACTCAGGCAAGACCTTCCCTACTACACAGAGAAAGCTTTCTGTACGTTGGGGTCCTCATACTGTCTAGGAAATTATAAGGATCCCTTCTGAAAACTCTTTTGTTTATGTTTTTTTGTTTGGTTTTGCACTCTATTAAGCTGCAAAATAATATAATAGTTGCTATCTTAATGAAAAAAAACACACTGACCCATGTGTCAGTCACTATAGATAAAGCACCTACTGTGTGCAGTAAGCTTGAAATTCTGTGGTTTTTACTTTATACCTAGCCTATGATTTTGAAAGAAGCATATAGCATAACTGTAGAGGTTCCCAAGGAGGGACCCCAGCTCCATCTGAGGTGGCTGGTTTGGATTATCAAAGTCAGTGGCAATTACTAATAAAAGGAATTGATTTGGGCAGATGATCTAGAGAAGCAGTTCTCAATCTGTGGGTCATGACCCCTTTGGGGATCGAACCACCCTTTCACAGGGGTTGCATATCAGATAGCCTGCATACCAGATATTGGTATTATAATTCACAACAGTAGCAAAATTACAGTTATGAAGTAGCAATGAAAATAATTTTATGATTGGGGTCACCATGAGGAACTGTATTAAAGATTCACAACATTAGGAAGGCTGAGAACCACTGATCTAGAGGATATTTTTGGCAGCAGTAGGGGCTGCTCCAGGTTGAGTAGATGAAGAAATGAAGCCACAGAATGAAAATCAGCTCTGTTACGCAGAGATCTCTACCACAGAGGGACATGGCCAGACTAAGAGGCCAGGTCTAGGATGCACAAGACCAGTTAGAGGCCATTTAGATGCAACTCTCTTGTTGATGACAACACACTGAAGCAACCTGATCAGGAGTAGTGTGGTCAGCCTGTGCCACTACCCNGACTCAGTGGGAGGTGAGTGGATGAGACAGAACCTGGAGGTGGAAAGCCATCCTGTAATACAGCAAAGAGATGGAGGCCTGAGTGAAGGCAGCNAAGGCACAGATGGAGAGCAGGAGGCACAGGAAAAGTATNGGAGGGAAATTCAGTTCCAGTTACTTTGCACTGAACCGGACCCAGAAGGTGATGGTAGAGAGTGAGGTGTTAAGGATGACTCCCAGGCACAGATCTTAAAATTTTTGGTGGATGGGTAATTCTTGATGGCTTAGCAGTGATTCTCAACCTTCCTAATGCTGCGACCCTTTAATACAGTTCCTCATTTTGTGATGACCCTCCAATCATAAAATTGTTTTCGTTGCTACTTCGTAACTGTAATTTGCTATTGTTATGAATCATAATGTAGATGTCTGATATGCAGGCTATCTGATATGTGACACTTGTGAAGGGGTTGTGACCCACAGGTTGAGAACTGCTGGCTGAGAGACTGAGGGGAGACAGTAGATTTGTAGGAGAGGCAGTTCGTCATATGCTGAGTTAGAGGAACCTTTGGAACCCATCAGGTAGACAACTGGAATCAAGACTGGAATTTTCAAGAAAGGCAAGACTAGAATTGAAGGGCTACAGCCTAGATTGATGCATAACTTAATAAACATGAATAGCACTTCCCAGAAGAGTACCTGAGGTTAAAAATGAGGTAGTTACTGGGATAGACTAAGAAACAGGGAGGTAGTGAAGAGGACTGTGGGAAGGAGGTGAAATAGCAAGAAAGGTATGGAATCCCAAGAGTGANGGCCAGTGGAGTCAATATGTGTTCTCTAGAGAGGTCTAAAAAAGCAGAAAAGAATTCCATCTGTGTTTCCAGAGAGAGAAAGACAGAGAGAAAGACAGAGCTATCCACCTACCCATCCATCCACAGCGCAGGGGAGGGATGTCTTGGCAGGGTTAGTGAGGGTGAAACCAGAAGCAGCCACAGTGGCTGGGAAAGGTTGGTCCTTTTTTAGGGAAATCCTTTTTGGGCCAGATGGAAACATGATTCTTTCTCCATCCCATTCTCCACATTGTTTCTTTAAGGCCTGATAAATGGCATCCCCCTCTTCCTTATGCATAAGAATGCGGGAGCTAAAATTAATCTTGAATGCTAGAAGGTGGAACCAATCCTACCTAGATTCTTACCAGATATAAAATAGACATTCTAGACACAGAAAAATCATCTTGAGGTCTCCATTGTCTTGATTCTCAGGAAATCTAGATTTCCTTGTGGTGCAGTTATTTTTGTCAGAAAAAGCAATACTTAGCAAATAAGTGATTTTCCCTCTCTATTGTTTTAGAGTAACAAGTCCCTGTACTGCTAGTAAAGGCAACATATTTTTAAGACAATTTTAGTTCTATCTCACAAGATTTGATCTGTAAGCAAATTAATGCAGACTTGCAAAAAAGATAAAGTTGCCNGATTCACATAGAATGGAATTTTTACATTTTAAATTAGTGAAATAATTTGGGAAATAGTGGTTATACTCAGAGATACAAAAATCTATCTGGACAATTGGTTCTGTGTTAAATGTATCAGCCCANCATTCAGGCTCATAAAAAAACCAAAGGGTTTAATTTTTTCTCTTTATTTGTCATATGGGTTGGAGTTTTCTTTTTTATTTGTCAACTTAGATATAAAATTCTGAGNGTAAGCCTCTTTATTAGGGCCCACCTCTACATGGTGCTTTATTGTAGAAGAACTAATCCAAAGATGAAGAACTTTTGGTAAAGCAACAGGAAATTTTGCAGTAACTACAACAAATATACATCGTCACACTCTTTGTGAGGTGACATACTGGAAATTCCAGGTGGTGCTTATTTTTAAACGTATGCTCTATTTAATGTGTCCCTAAGTTCTCAGTCTCCAAAATAAATCCAGTGTGGGCAGCACCCCATCTTCTATCCACCATGCAGAACGTGGGCTATTACAAATCCCAAGCAACTGAGTGTTAGAATCATTCCAACTTTGTCTTGGACTCTAATGCCAAGGGGTGGATAGTCTAATAGGTGATGTATTTTAATCTTAATAAGCACCTAAGAATTCGTTGAATAAGATGCTAAGGTTAGCAATTGACCTTGGCAAACTGAGGCTTATAAATTCTGTCAATTTTGAAATTGAATTGTAGGTGAGGAACAAGGAGTGGGTGTTGAGAAGGAGCATAAACCATCACTCTGCAAATGGGGACATTTCGTCACAAAACTGTTCTTATTGGANGTTATTCACGAGTGTACCTTTGATTTATTTTTCTCCATGGGTCTGTAAATCTCTTTCTTGGATTGCAGATTGTATGAGTAGTAAGTTCCATGTGCCTGGAGATGGCTTGATTCATCTCTTAGGCTTCAACTTTATTAAATACAGCAACAAAATGTTAGAGACATCAACATAAAAAGATATTTTAGATTCTGTGTTATTTTACGTGTATTCCTTTTTTTTTATTTTTAACTAAATGGCCTTCTCTCTGAGAATCCGTCCCATCACAATGTGATGAGAAATACAGAAACCAGCACCTGAGCAGAGGTAACCATTGGCTTATCTTTCTTGTGGGGTGGGATGGCTTCTGCGTGTAATTGTGTTGTGGATCTTCTGCTTTATTGTTTGCTTCCCCCCAAGTTACTGTGAGTATGGAATTCTCTATCACCTGAATTGTAGATTAACTCATTGACTTACTTGGTTGGGTTAAGTATGGAGGAGTACAAGACTTGGATTTACTAATGGCAAAAATCATCTTATATTTTAACCTCAGAATGTATCACTGTAGAGTTCATTCCANTTGGACAGTCTTGACATTTGAGGGTCGTAGGCCACGTATACCTGTAGGTTAAGTAGCCATATCCTTGTCATGGGTCATGGAATAGAACCAGTTACAAGACCAGAAGATTCTGGACCTGCAGGAATCTCCTGGATGCCCTGGGCCACTTGCCTTACCCTAAAGAGGATAAACTGAGACCTTACAAGATCAAGTCCATGCAAAGCCCACAGCCTCTCCTTGTTTNTGTTGAATGGCCACACTTCTGCACAGTGCTTTTTCTGGTATAGTGTGAATAGTTGTCTCCAAAAACATTCATTATTGTCATAAATGAGCAAAATACACTAGGACCCATGCTTATAGGTTCCTAGCCATTTTTATTTTCTATTTCTCAAGCCAGTAACAGTCTCCCACTCATCTCGAAGGTGCTTCCCGGGTGTCCCACAGTCACCCACTAGANGCTGCTGTGTATCACTGCTCTGTGTCANATGGGTGATCACAGGACAGATCATCCACCTGTTAATGGAAAACACTTCAAAATAGTCTTTGGATTTTTGGACCATGTGTAGCATANGGAAAATGCTACAAATGAGTTCTCTTATGTTCAGCCTTTATAATAAACCATGTAGGAACCTGAGGAGTCTGTGCTAGGGTTAGAGGTGACTTTATCCCACAGACTCTGTGGCTAGATGCCTGGGAAACACAGGGAAACTGGGAACGTGGTCACCAGTGGGCCCTTTTGGCAGGCAGAGGGGATTGAATCATCTTATTACCTCATTTTTAATTATTACCTCTTGACCTCATTCACTCACTCTCCCTCACCACATCATGTACTGATTTTAATTGGTCAGTAGCCGAAGAGTAACAAGCTTACTCGAACTTTCCAACACAGCTCAGGAAAACTTGGGCTACTGCAGATTCCAAGGTTTTGGATGGCAAAATCTGGCAAGGACTCCAAAGCAGGCAAAGAGCAGAGGGTGGCTTGCTCAACAGAATAACCTCATTTAAGGCCCAAGAGCCAAGCTCATTTGCTAAAATTACTACACTCACTTCTCAATTATGCATTTCAAGGATTATTTATGTTGCGGATTGTCAATGATCACCCTGCCTCAGCCAACCAAAGCAGGGGATGGAGTCAGATGCTAAATCAGTAATTGTGTATAAAGTAGGGTTCAGAGAACCGCTAATAACTTGGATTATTCAACAGGGAAGGCCTGTTGAAATTATTGAAGANGTTAATGTTGACATTTTTTTTTTCTCTGAAAATAGGGCTGCTTGATTCTAGGTGATCATTATCGTGCAAGTTGCCTGCCTTTTCCGTGCCTCAGAATCTCCCTGTAAATTAGGGCTATA
>LZPO01017303.1:300911-313962 GCA_001675575.1 Neotoma lepida | reverse complement strand
TAATAAAAGGAATGGCTGTATCTTCTAGTGCCCAGAGGGACAGTTGGAGCCTATAGAATGCTTTGGAATAACATAATCCTGTCACTTCCCCTACCTCATCTTGACAGGCTAGTCACCAGAGAGTGAACACAGGCAAATCCATTAAAATGGATTTTTTGAAACTATAGTCCAATACATGATAAAATAACATAACACTGTCTTCATTTCTAGATTTTTATGGCCACTTCGAGAGACTGAAAATGGTTAAGCCACTTGGACCCAACTAAAAAGAAGTACCTTTGACTCTCCCATCCTCAGCCTCCCCACACGTCCCTCACACTAGGCTACTGACCTTCAAATGAACGCACAAATGTCATTTGATGAGGGTTCCTCGCTTTTTAACTTTGCCAGACTTTGTTCTGGCAAGATGTGCCCTCTCTTGTCTTTGCTCGGTCTTCAGCCTCCCTCGTCATCCTTCCCACGATGTTGATCTGGGGTATCGTGTTCCTGTTTTGACTATCAGTCTGCAATATCGATCCAGTTCGCCCTCCCTTACTCTCTTCTGTGACTCCTNCAGATTAACCTCATTTCTGTCCCACTCAACAAATGCTCACTGTGAACCTACTGTGTGCACATTGACAGTGTGCACCAAATTCCCAGCTTCTTTCCTCTCAGTTGTGTTGTGCAGTTGACCTTACATTGAGATAAGCAATGAATGGGAAGCTACCCTTTATTCAATTTTATTTGGGGGAGATGGAATTTTCTGGAATCAGCTAAAGGTTGTGCTGTATGTTGTCAGTGTACTAAATGCCACTGAATNATTTACCTCAAAATGGTTTGTTTTACATCGTGTAAATTTCACAACGAATTTTAAAAAAATAATGGAAGAGAAAGAAATAAGGAGTGAATTGGGGGTCTGTCTCTGTGAATGAAGTGAATGAAGGCTGTGATGTAGAAATTCATTCCACCCTCCTATGCGTAATGCCCTGTGCTTCGGCTTTCCTATAACTGAAATAACTTTGTTGGATTAGTTTCCTTCTTTTGCTTTATAATATACTTAGCATTCCTGGAGTTTGAATCCTGAAGCAGAATGAGGTTAGTTATTTGGGCCGATAGGATTGCTGCTTTAAAACCAGCAACCTTGGGTAGACATACTATGCAGCTCTTTCAGCCAGGTGACTGGGTCTCAGAGGAAAAGCTCACTAGGGCAGAGGTCAGAAGCCTGACTTCTCTTCCCACTCCACATGCCCCCTGAGGGTGTTCCAGGCCCAGGACAGAGTGTCCAATCCTAGCTTGGGCATTTGTTTGTCATTCCTGAGTTCCCAGCCCTAAACCCTCTCTTGGAGGCTTGGAGGTGAACATGCATGGTCCCTGCACTATGAGCTTACAGTGCAGCAGGTGATACTCTTGGTACAAGGTAGGGACATGATACTGCAGATTTCCATGAGATGTTATGGGAGCTTAGAGTAGAGATACCACAACCACTGGGGGTAGGTGGATTGAAGGAAGGCAACTGTCTATCACTCTAACACACACCCCATGCAATACAGCTGCAAAGAGGAGAAAGGCTTGTTTGGCTATGGTTTGGGAAGCTTCAGTCTATGATAGGTTGGCTCTGTTGGCTTTTANGCTTGTGCTAAACCAGCTTTTCATGGCAGAAACACAAGAGCAGAATACAGTTGCTCACATGAGTATAAAAGATGAAAGACATGGAATCCTGTGATGGCCTGAATATGGAATGTTTCCCAGAGGCTCGTGTTTTGAATGCTTGGTCCCAGCTGGTGATTCTAGTCTGGAAAGTTCTGGAAACTTTGGAAAGTAGGACCTAGCTGGAGGAAGTAGGTCACTGGGTGCTGATCATTGAAAGTGTCTTGTCCCTGGCCATTCCTGTCTCTTGTCCTCTGTTCTNTAGCCACCATGCTGTGAACTGCTATGTGCCATTGCATCCTCCCTACCATGATGGACAGATGCCTTTGAGATGATGAGCCATAATAAATATCTTTCTCCCTTTTATCATAGGGATGAGAAAAGTAACTAATACAGATTCTATTCCCCTCTTCAAGGCCAGACACCCACTGACTTAAAACCTCCCATTGGTCTATTTTGTAATGTTTCCATTGTGTTCCAGTAATNCTATGCTGGGGGCCAAGTCTTTAGCACATAGACTTTTGGGGTATACCTAAGATTGAAATTATAACAGGATGCTTCCTGGTATTCAGTCTTAAAGGAAGATTTCAGTATTTGTTGTTATTATGTTTAATTGTGTGTGTGTGTGTGTGTGTGTGTGTGTGTGTGCTATGTACATGTGAGTTCAGTACCCAAGGAGGCCAGAAGAGGGCATCAGATCCCCTGGATCTGGAATTACGGATAGTTGTGAGCTACCTGACATGAGTGCTGAGATCTGAACCATGGGTTCTCTGCAGGAGTAGTACAAACTTTTAACCACAGAACCATCTCTCCAGCCCCTTGCAGGAAGATTTCAAAGAGCTCTGCATTACTTGAATAGACTGAATGCTGGTATCCCCTCTCCCTTCCAGATTCATATGTTGAGACATGATAACTAATGTGATGGTGTAAGAAGGTAGGGCCTTTGGGAGGTGATCGTGTCATCAAGCCCTCACGAATGGAATTAGTATTTATATTTATATATATGGCTCCATGGGGCTTGAGAGAGGGCTCAGNAGTAAGACTGCTGCTTTTTCAGAGGACCTGTGTTTGATTCCCAGCACCCACACCAGGTGGCTCACAACTGCCTATAACTCCAGCTCCAGGGGATCTAACAACCTCTTCTGGACTCATGCATACACACAAGCCCTCCCCCTGCCCTGACACATGCATGCACAAATGATTAAAAATGAAAATGAATATTTTTTAAAAGAAGGTTGCACAAGGCTGAGAGTATAGTTTAGTGAAGGACATGGTTAGTTAGCATACTGAAGCCCTGGTTCCAGTCCTGCAAAGCCACAGAGGAAGAAAAGGAGCCCTGGAGTGCTGCCTTGCCCTGAGAACTGTGCCGGGACAGGGTAAGAAGATACCATGTGGGAACCAGGCCCTCAGCAAACCCTGGATATGTTGATTTGATTCTGGCATTCTGGCCTCCCTCTGTAACTGTGAGGAATAAATTCCTATGGTCTACAAGCCACCCAGCCTATGGTTTAAATTTAAAAATATGTACAAAACTAAAAAAGTTGTGAAAGAAGTACTGTGCTAGGGCTCAGTTGTCAGATTCTCGCTCTATTGGGAGATGATGGGGCCTTCAGAAGGTGGGCTAGTGCAGGAGTTTGGGGCAATAAAGGTACCTGGGAGTAAAACACACCCTTTCAGTAAGGACAGCAGGATGGAGGGAGACACCAGGGAGGGATGGGAGAGACACCGGGGAGGGATGGGAGAGACACCGGGGAGGGGTGAGAGAGACACCGGGGAGGGATGAGAGACACCGGGGAGGGATGGGAGAGACACCGGGGAGGGATGGGAGAGACACCGGGGAGGGGTGAGAGAGACACTGGGGAGGGATGAGAGAGATACTGGGGAGGGGTGAGAGATACCAGGGAGGGGTGAGAGTTACTGGGGAGGGGTGAGAGAGACACCAGGGAGGGATGAGAGACACCGGGGAGGGGGCAGGCATAAAGAGAATGGTTGAAATAGTGAATAGTGGCCTTTGGCCTTAGATTCCTGTTGATTTTATAGTGGGGTAATACTTGCTCTGCCTACCTTCAGGGCCTGACTATTCTAAGGACAGAGAAGATAATCACATGTGTGGTACTGTTTTGTGGTACTGTTTTGTAAGCACTTCAGACATTAAGCTGTTTTTACAATATCCTTGGAGATTTGAGAGGGATGCTTCCCAAATGTTGTTTTCCAAACATGAAAGATAAGACTTCAAAATGTGGAAGTTTTCAGGGCAGTCTGTGAGCCCCCTGCTGACACACTATCAAATCCAAGATAAAGAGAATCCAATAGGCCTGAGAGATTGAGGGTCAGGGGCTGAGAACCAGGCTTGGTTCCCAGGAGCAAATAAATATAAAGCCCAGGTTTCCACAAGAGCAGAGCCTGAGACCAGTCAGAGAGCTATTGCTGAGGTTCACACAGCATGCTGGGACTCNCAGGTGATAAGTAGTTCCTAAAGAAAACTACATTTTGCAAGAAACAACAGAAACATCAATTTAAACATTCATAGTGAATTTCTAACCCAAAACTTGAAAACCCCAAACTCCCAAATACACAAGGAGGCACACTACTAAAGTGGAGCTTGTCAGAGGAATCGGAGAGGAGTTTGGAGAATAGACCCGGGTTAGGTAGAAACTGTGAGAACTACGTGCAAAGAACAGATAACACTATAGGACAGTTGAAAAGGACTGGAAAGACCCAACAATAATGACAACTGGAGCTATTTGAAATGGAAAAACATATTATATTAAACAACACAAGTTAGTACTGATGAATTTGTAAGTTGACCTAAAGAAATTTCACCTACTTTCCACTTCACCTACAAGAAGATTAAAAAACAAAAAAGAGCAAGAGATGAGAAATGTTAGAGTCTGCTGTGCATCTAGCTGTCGTTTTTGAAGGAGACAATAAAGAGGAAGATAAAAGAAAAGCACACTGCAAGGCATGCTTTGTGAGATCCAAAGCTGAGGTGTCTCCACACAAACCAAAGAGAGAAAAGAAATCCTACGTGTAATGCAGCGAGTCTAGGCTTAACCTCCTCCCTTTCTCCCTGAGGACACACTGTCCAGCCTTGCTCTGCTGTGGAAGTGGGAGGTGTCAGAGTATCTGCTTTTCTTCTTAGGTTTTCAGTTTTGAGCAAATATGTGAAATTTTTTTTTTAGCACTTGTGAAAAAAATGCATACTTTGCATATTGAGTTTTACTAAATGTGGCCTGGTTGCTTTATCTAGTCCTTGTNAGTGGACAAAACAACGTAGTTATTTGATATTAACGGTGACCTGAGACTTCCTGATCCACATTTGTTAAGTACCAAATGNGCTCTCTGATGGGAGCTGAGATCAGCTGATTTCCCTAGTGAGACACAAATAGTCGAAGCTACCAAGAGTGTTCCTGACCTAAGATGACATTAATACCTACATTTGGGTGTGAAAATGGCTGTAAAATGATTTTTTTAGTGATAAATGACTTGACNACTTGGTGTATGGCTCAGTCTGTAGAGTGTTTGCCTTGCATGCATGAGGNCCTGTGTTCAGTTCCCAGGAACTCAATCCAGTTAGTGAGGGAGTAATGTGTGTGATTGCACATGCAGCAGATTTTTCTGTTCTCTTCCTTCATCCTCATTTCGTTGTCTCTCTGAGTGTTTCAGTTGAAATAGGTGCTATGTTTCTTTTTCTATAGACAATTTTTACATGTGTAGGTATACGAGTGAGGGGAGCAGCAAGAAAGTGGGGGGCGGCAATGGGGATGGGTAGATGTGTGGCGGCCAGAGAACAATCTTGGGAGTCATTCTTTGTTTTATGAGATCAGGCCTGCCACTGGCCTGGATCTNTCCAATTAGGGTAGNTTGGCTGAGCAATGAGCCCCAGAAATCCACCTGGCTCTGTTACCCTAGCCCTGAGATTACAGACACATGTCACCATGCCTAGCAGAGACCAGCCCAAGACTGTGAGAAGACTCACAAGGGAATGAGAGATGCCCACCAGCATTGAGCCTGATGTGTGGGAGCTGAGGAACTAGTTCAGGTTCTTGTGCTTACATAGCTAGCACTGTACCAACTGGGGTTTCTTCCCAGCCCCTCTCTAGACAGACAACTTAAATAGATATAATTCAGCCACAGATGCCTTGTGAAAAAATACCCATATTAAANTATCTTTTTATAATCAACTTAAGCAACAATGAGAAGAAAAATAACATTTAATGAGACCAGTGAAGAAGGGGAAATTGGAAATGAATAATAGTTATGAAATTCTTTTTTTTTTTTTTTAAGACAGTGAGCTCATCTGTGAGTACCAGGTCTTACTGAAAGACCCTAACTAAAAACAAACAAAACAAAAAAACCTGAGGAAATCATCTCCTGAGGTATGACACTCAAGGTTGTCCTCTGGCCTTCACGCGCATGCACACAGGCACCTACACACATACACAATCAGGCATGCACACACAAACCCTCCCTCAAAATAATTGCCAGAATGAGATGTTCTGTAGATAAGCTGCCAGACCTCTGAGAAGAAGATCATTTCTTAGGAAGAGAGCAATCATCCCTGGCAGAATCCGAGAGGATACTGTAAGAACTAGGTTATCACCAGGCCTCTCNTGAACACAACTGTAGAAATTCCAAATGAAGCTGGGTGTGCTCACTCCCCTGTTCATGTGCCTGACTCAGCTTCTAACACAGCACCGAAAAGGAGCGCCATCTTCTCCATTATTTTAAAGGGAGTTATTCTCATGTTGCCTTTCATGTTGTCAGCTCTATTTTTTTTNAAATTAGGCTAATGGAATTCTTNGTATGTCTGCTTAACTAGCTTTAAAAACTGACTCGAGACAAAACAGTGAATTGGACNGGAAGAACTCAATTGAGACCCCGATGCCATTAAGCCAAATGTAGCCAAAAACATCATTTTTTGAGATGTTTGAGAAAATTTGATGCATTGGTTATCCTAAGAGAGAGTAAAGAATGTTTTAATTTAGCATGGGTATGATCATGTGATAGATACAGTGTCTATTTTTAGTAGGTTATTTTTATTGTGGTTAAAAATATACATAGCCTAAATTCATCATTTTTAAAGATGTGTCCATTTTTATTTTTTATGTGTTTAAGTGTTTGCCTGCATGTATGTGTATGTATGCAGCATATGTGTGCTTGGTATCTGCAGAGGCCAGAAGACGGCATCATTTCCCCTGGAACTGGAATTACAGGTGGTTGTGAACTACATTGGGTGAGCCAGGAACCGAACCCAGGTCTCTGCAAGAGCAGCAAGCACTCTTAACAACTGAGCCATCTCCCCAGTCCCATAATTTAAAAGCCTTTTGTAGGCAGAGTTTTTCTGTGTCCCAGAAGTTACTTCCAAATAACCACACAGAGACTTAATATTAATTATAAATGTTTGGCAAATAGCTCAGGCTTATTACTACTCTTACAACTTAAATTAACCCATTTCTATTAATCTATGTCCTGCTCTGAGGCTTGTGGCTTTTCCTCTCCTGCATGTGCTGCTTCCTTTC
The DNA here is from genome assembly GCA_001675575.1 of Neotoma lepida. Classification (NCBI taxonomy): domain Eukaryota; kingdom Metazoa; phylum Chordata; class Mammalia; order Rodentia; family Cricetidae; genus Neotoma; species Neotoma lepida. Next base: position 306,814 of record LZPO01017303.1, on the reverse strand, counting down.
TGTCTGTCTGGTAATAACTCTCACTCCGATCTTCTTGCTAGTGTCCTTAGTCTGGTTCTCCCACCTAACCTTATCGAGTCCAGCTGTTGGCCAGTCAGCTTCTCTATTAAGCCAATCGCAGTGACATATATTTACGCAATGTACAGGAATATTCCACAGCCTTTGGGTGTGCAGTTCTATGGTATCAAGTATGTTCATATTGCTTTGTAATTATCTTCAGAATGTTTCCGTCTTCCAAACTGAAACTCTACTCACTGACCACTAACTTCCAGTTTCCCGTCCTTCAGCTCCTGGCAACAGCATTCTACTTTCTCTCTCTTTGACCTAAGCTATCATATAAATGTAACCATACACTATGTATCCATTTGTGTCTGGCTNATTTCACTTAGCTTATTTCACTTCTTCCCTTATAAGGCTAAAGAATATTTTATTGGGTTTCACACCATGTTTTGTTCGCTGATGGACACTTGCCTGGCTTTTGCCTTTTGTCTGTTATGAACACCACTTCTATGACATGGCTGTAACATATCCAGAGAGATAACGACTGGTCCCATGGTAAGTCCACAGTGAGCATGTGGAATTGTCATAGCTTTCTGCACAGCAGCTGTACCATCTTACATTCCCACCAGTAACACACAAGAGTTCACTTTCTCCACATCCGTGCCAACTCTTGTAAGGAATCTCCCATGTTAATAGATCCATCTGAAGTAAGGATGAAGAAGGGAGATGGGACTAGTAACAACACCCACAGAATAGCTATGTCTGCCCGTGGAGCTGCAGCCTGTTTCTTAGCTGACAAGCAGCTGGACATCTGCAGGGACCGTCTGCACTCTCACTGTGAACATGCCTGTCTTGTGTTCCTAAGTGCCTGCTCAGTTTCAACCCAGCCTCTAAGAGAAAAAAACCTTCAAGGGAAAAAGAGAAACACGAACCCCTATGAATTACAGTGATTTACACATATGTAGTAGAAGTGTTCATTTTTAAGAGGCAAGGCACGATAGATACACTGTTCGTAATATGAGGTACTGTGGGGCAGACATGGGGATGGACCAGGCAGGCGTGCAGTGGGACTGGTCACATTCTAGGATTAAGCTGGTGCTTCTTGCCCTGCTTCAGTGCCTGCTTCCGTAAGCTGCATCATCCTTAAACCTGTCCTTTCTGTTCTTAGGGTAATGATGATCCAGGACTGGTCTGAAAATCTAAACAGGTAGAATCTGAGGCAAACAGAGAATAAAGTGAGTTCTGTAAACCAGATTCATTCCATTTAGAGGATGGAATTCTGGTTCTCAGTAGTGTTCTTTCTGTTTTATTTAGTGTTGAAACAAATATACTGTTGTGGAAATGGAATGACAGCTGGAAGAATGCAGTGCATTGTTTTGTTTTTACTGACCGTACGAAGGACAAACAGAAAGAGTAGGCGACCTCATACAAGGTTATTGCTGGTTAAAAAAAAGTTTTAACTGGTCCTTGAAGTAGAAATTCTAGGAAGTATTGCCTGGGAGAAAGCAGCATCATTTTACTAGAAAGGAGGAGAATGTGATTTCACAAGTGCCCTTTTGGACAGGATATTCTGTTCTGAGAGACAAAGCTAAATTACAGGAAGTATTAGNCGGCACTATCTAGGGACTCAGCGAAGGTCTGTTCTGAACTCATAGGGCTGGATTCTCAAGTAACTGCCTGTGTGATTGTCATAGCATTTATTGTGTATATTTACATGATGTCTGTGGCTATCCTGAATAGGTGGTCTCATCTGATCTTAGGAAATGTTATCGCCACTCAACTGATGCTTGAACTTACNGTCAGCATCACATAAGAAAAAAAAAGTGGGGGGAGGCTGAGATTTCACACTGCAACTTAAGAAAGGGTTTAATTTGGCTCAAGGATTAAGACAGGATACATACAGTCCATGGTGGCAGGGAAGTCATTGGCGGCAAGAATATGAGATAGCTTGGTGGCAGTCAGAACTTGAAGCAACTAGTGACATCACATCCATAGTCAGGAGGCAGAAATTAGACAAGAAGTAGGACCAGGCTAAGAAACCTGTAAGTCCAACCCCAGGAACCCACTTCCTCTAGTGAGGCTCCACCTCCTCAAGGTTGTACGTCCTTCTAAAACAGTACTGTCAGCTGGAGACTGTGTCTTAAAACACATGAGCCCAAGAGGACATTGAACATTCAAATTGTACTATTATATGGTCTTCGGGTGCACATGGAGGCAGTAACCTAAATGTATTTATGTCTTATGTCCCTGTGAGCCATCAGCATATATACTGTGTAAAAACAATTATATGCAAAATGGTAGCAGAGAAATAGGGATCTTTCAGCAAATTTCAGTACTGAAATGCGTCTAGGAGGAAGAGAGGAAGACAGGCAGCTTGCACTAAGGCACGGGAGAGGGTCAGGAATGGGTGAAAGATGTAGGCCATAGTCAGAGGCTCCCGNGGTTATAGAGACTGTGAATCTCCTCTGAAGAGGATAAAAGAAAAGAATGTTCGATGTTGTCTTAGAAGGGCAAATGTCCCTAGAAGGCAAGGGGTTATAATTNACAGTGTAATAAAGCAATGCTTTCTCATTTCTAGGATCTTTATCTTTTTATGTCTTTGAGGTAATAAAGCAATGCTTTCTCATTTCTAGGATCTTTATCTTTTTATGTCTTTGAGAATTTGCCAGATTCTTTGCCCTTTTTTTTTCCTTTTCTTGAGCTAAGCTTTTAGCCCACACTGTTTGTATATGTATGTGTGGGGGGGTGCATATGCACGGGTGTGCATGTATATGGAGACCAGAGATCAACCTTAGGTGTTTCCTTCCATTGTTTCCCACTGTATTTTTTTTTGAGGCAGGGTCTCTCACTGACCCAGGGACTCGCTTACTTGGCTAAACAGGCTGGCCTGCAAGCCCCAGGAATCCTCCGGTCTCTGTATCCTGTCCCATTCTCTGTGCTAGGATTATATAGATGCTCACCACCTCGCCTAATATGTGTGTCCTGGGGACCAGACTCAAGTCCTCCAGCTTGCATGGCAAGCACCTTGTCAACTGAGTCATCTCTCTCCATGCTGTTTTTAAATTTTGGGTCCTCTAGCCTCTTCCTCCTGATTACAGATGAGCACCACCTGTCTGTTAGGATTCTTCCTAGTCCTGCATGTTGCCTTCCAGTGTTAGACCTTAAGAATTACATGCAATCACCCCCTTCCTAGTACGATCAGATTTCCCTTCCTCCTTCNTCTCTTAGCCTCTTTTATCCATTTTCCTTTTCTTGTATTAGTTGTCTGTTACTGTTAAACAAATCTCCAAAAATGTAGTGGCTAGAAATAGCAATGCACTGTGATTTTTCAGTCCTTTGAAATTACTGGGTTCAGCAAGATAGTTCTTCCTCAAGGTTTCTCATGTCAGGTGGTGGCTGTGGTTGGACTTATCCAAAGCTCTAATGAACTGGATGTCCAAGATGGCTCCCTCAACTGGGAGTTACATGCCTATAGTTACATGCCTATAATCCCAGCCCTGGTGGAGGCAGACAGATCAGTAATTCAAGGCCAGCCTAGTCTACATAGTGATTTCGAGATCAGCTTGAGCTGCATGAGACCTTGGTTCAAAAAACAAAAAAAGCTTTAGCTGGAAAGATGGCTCAGCACTTAAGAGCACTTGCTGCTCATGCAGAGGACCCAGGTTCAATACCTAGTACCCACATTAGGTGGCTCACAACCCCTTGTAACTTCAGTTCCAGGAGATCGGATGCCACCTCTGGTACTGCATGCACATTTTGCACATGCATTCACATACACACACCCTCTTTCTCTCTAAATAAATGAATCTTTAAAGAAATCTCAAAACTAAAAATAAAGTAATGTGACACGGTTGGACAGTTGTCCTTATTCTCTTTCTCTCTCCATCCATTTCCTCTCCTCTCTTCTGCCCCCACACCTCCATGTACTTCTGCCATGGTCTGGGCTTCTTCATAACAGGGAAGTTTCAAGAACTGAGACCTCTTACACAGTAATGTTCTTTCCCCCAGCAGGCATGTGAGGAAGCTCAAAGCTTACAGAAGCATAGGAATTGCTTCAGTTTTACAAGTGCCAGAGTCCACAGTCAAAAGCAGGTTACAAATTTAGCTGGGGGTGGCTTGTTGGGAATTGGTCCCTGCTGGGACGGATTGCCACATTTCCCGTTTATTGAAAATTGTGTCTGTCCCTCTACTTCTTGCAACTGAAATATCTTACTTTCATGTATTTCATTTTATGTATGTAATTTTTTTCCTATTCATATTAAGAGATGGAAGGAATTCTTTGGAGAATTTTTATGCATGCTTTCTAAGGAATCTTTAAGAAACCCATTTTCATTTAGCTGTATTAAAATTAAGTATCCTAAAGGTGCTATGGATTGTGACTTTTTTTTTTAAAGGAAAATCTCTTTGAGAAATCAGATTTAATTCCTTTTTAACTGACCACGATAACGTATCAAATTTACAAGGCAGATCAGTTTTAGGGAAAGGTGACCCACCTTCTGTGTGGCCGTCCTTGGGTGAACCCTTCAACAATCTTGCTTTTCATTCTCAGTCCCTGACTGGCAAACCTGCCATCGCACTGGGGCCGCACCATCATCTACTTTCTGCTCAGACCTCATTTGACTCTTACTGAAGCCAAGNTTTTTCCTAAAGAAATAGAAAAGGGGGCATGCAGCTGTTAAGGCCACTTGCTGCTCTTGCAGAGGATCCAGGTTCGATTTCCAGCCTTCACATCGTGGCTCACAACCATCTGCAACTCCTNGAAGTCTCTTACAGATGGTCAATGTCATTTTCTTTCTTTTTTTTTTTTAAGATTTATTTATTATGTATACAGAAGAGGGCGGCAGATCTCATTACAGATGGTTCTGAGCCACCATGTGGTTGCTGGAAATTGAACTCAGGACCTCTGGAAGAACAATCAGTGCACTTAACCTCTGAGCCACCTCTCCAGCCCCTCAATGTCATTTTCAAATCTTTCCACCGATAGATTATTTTATTTAATTACATCTTTTAAAATTATTTTTAAATGTCTGGGTGTTTCGCCCGCATATGTGTCTGTACCATAGTTCCAGGGAATCCCATACCTTCTTCTGCTCTCTGAGGACACCAGGTATGCCCATAGTGCACATAAATGCATACAGGCAAAACATTCATATACATGAACAGAATCTCCAACAGTTTTTTAACTGAAAAAGGAAACAAATAGCTCAAATCTAGAAGATTGGTCACATAACTTCACGGTAGTTTTGAAAAATCTTTGTTGAAAACCTTGCAGCCACAGATAACCTAACTTCTGTTAGTTTCAGGGGATACCATTGAGGACTTTTGTTCTTCCAGAGAGTTATTAGGCTGGTTTTGTTGTTGTTGTTGCTTTATATTAGCATGCCAAATCTTCACAGCTTTTCACTGGTGGTGATAGAAGACAACACATGTAGAAGGGAATGGGAAGTTAGAGGTGGCAAATAGTTAGGTTTTTGGTTTTTTTCCCATGACCCCCTACAAAAGCTGTTCCATAAGAGATGAATTGTTCTCAAAGTTTCTTTAGGATTGTCATTAAGAAAATTAAGAGGCTGGCAAGAAGAGTCAGCATTTAAGAGTGCTTGCTGCTCTTCCAGAGGATCTGGCTGGGTTCCTAGCATCCATGTTGGGCAGCTCACAAAAGCCTGTAACTGCAGCCCTAGGGGATCCAATGTTCTCTTCTGGACTCTGAAGGCACCTTCACTCAAGTGTATATACCCTTATATTGATGCACATGCATACATATAATTAAAAATAAAAATAAGTGTGTAAAACAAACTCAAAGCATCATGGTGCAGGCTTGTAATCCCAGCACTCAGAAGGCAGAGGCATGAACAGTCTTGTAAATCCCAGGACAGCCTGGGCTACATGGCAAGATTGCCTCAAAA
>LZPO01017303.1:288840-300206 GCA_001675575.1 Neotoma lepida | reverse complement strand
CATTCACAGGAGGGAATCTGGGTCCAGTGTGTGTGTGTGTGTGTGTGTGTGTGTGTGTATGTGTATGTGTGTGTTCCATCTTTCTCTAATATTTTTCATGTAAGCCATTCATAGCAAATGACACTGTTTTCTTCATTCATCCCTTTTCTCTTGCTTAGAATCTGCTGTCAAATTAAAAAGGGCTCCAGCAGCTTCGTGGCATCTAGGGCTTCTCCCTTTAGTCTTCAGCCCTTGCTTCCATTAGGAGTAAATCATCTTCTNTGAGACTTTACCCTAGAGTCCTCAACAAAAATCCGCTGACACCAGGCTCTAATGGATAGTTCCAAACCCATGGTCAAACAGGTGGCCCTGGTTAAACTCAGTGGTTAATCAAAAAAACAAAAAGACGTGAGCAGGGAAAAGGGACTTGGATGTGTTGACATAGGTGGAAGGAAGATGAGAGGGTGGGGTGAGAGGGAGAATATATTATATGCATAGAGTTGTCAAATAACAAATCTAATGTTCTACACATTTTTTTCATGGAACAGCAAGCAAAATGGGGAGATTCTGTAATGTCAAGATGGGGGAGATGCATTACCTGTCCTCCATTCATGTCACAGCTCCCAAGTTTAGCTCAGAGTGCCCCTTTTCATGTCACCTACAGATGGTGACACATGAACAAAACTGGGGAGGCAAGAGCAGCAGGGAGGAAAAGGCTAGAAGGGCCAGGAAGTCATTTGCATGTATTATACATAATGATGGATTTCATGATGGCCTTTCATATATTCTGATCCTATTAATTCCTCGCTATCTTCGTGTCCCCCTCTTGCTCCCACAACCCTCCTTCCACTTTCCAGCTGCTCCCGCTCTGCNTTCATGTATTTTCCCCCAATGAACTGTCACTAGGGTTTATTGATTACATAGGAGCATGAGCAACAGGTTATTTATGGGAGCATAGGCACCTCACCAATGGCTACACCACAGAAGATGATGTCTCCCCCCTCCTCCAGCCACTGTCAACAGCTTGTAGATCCTCGGGGTTTGGGGTAGTTTATAAGTCTCTGCCCCTTCCATGACAAGGCCAAATCTTGTGTGGGTCATAGGCAGGCTATCACAGTGCTATCAGTTTACAAGTGCAACCACGTGTCGTGCCCAAGGGACAGTGTTCTATAACATTCCACCCCGTCCTTGGGCTCTGACATCCTGCCCTTTCCTCTTCATTGCTCCCTGAGTCTCTGAGGTGGAGGTTCTCAGTGGGTCCACAGCTAAGTAAGACAATTAAAGACTCTTTTCCCCTAGCAGGCTCCATAGCACCTTCCAGCACCATGAGACCTCACAGGCAGGGAGGAAGCTTTTATCTCAGTTCCCTCTTGATTCTCTGTGTTCTGCAGGCAGAGCATGTGGCATATTNGCCAATAAGTCCTCACCGTCTTGTTCTGGTGGGCAACCAATTGCAGTGACTGTTAACCTGTATTGTTTAGGGGACCAACAACTCTTAGGAAGATGTGGTGGGTGGCAAGTTCTTCTTCAATATTTCATTCATTCTCACACCTTTCTGCATGGTCGGATTCTTTTTTGCTGATGAGGGAGCCCAAAGCCAAGAATCTTTAAATAACTTCATCTCCTGCAAATCATTTGTTCAGCCAACTCTTGAAATTACAGTATTTAAACTGAATGCGGCGCATAGATCCTGCTTCATCTCCGGCAGGAGGGAGAATTTCAATCTCAACCTGCCAGGCAATTCAGTCCCTCAGTCTCATTAATCCACCTCTGGTAACTGGTAATCTGTGAAGTAAAACTGGGGAAACGTTCATGAGATGAGCCCGTGGCACCAGGTCGAGTAACACTAGTTGTCACTCTCTCTTGTTTAATCCTATAGTGGAGTACGACAAGGAGTTCTCCCCACGCCAGCGACACCACAAAGAGTTCAAGTTCAACTTATCCCAGATTCCTGAGGGTGAGGCGGTGACGGCTGCAGAGTTCCGCGTCTACAAGGACTGTGTTGTGGGGAGTTTTAAAAACCAAACTTTTCTTATCAGCATTTATCAAGTCTTACAGGAGCATCAGCACAGGTAGGAAGGCTCAAGGAAGCCCAAAGGTGGGGCTGCTCCCTGCTTCTCACCCTCTTTCCTCATAGGACTTCAGGTGTCTTTGGAAGGTGGTCTGGAGGTCAGGGGCTATTGAACATGAAGAGCTGATGCTCTGAGGGGTAGCGTTGANCTGGCAGGGTGTTTTGCTGTTAAGTAGATTTTTCAAATAGGTCTTTTCCTAAGCAAGCCAGTAAGCAATACTTAGTAAGCATCCTTGATGACCAGCCAAATGATTTATTGGGATAAACTGTTTCCNGTTATCGTTTGGTCCTCAGTTTTGATGATGTGTGAGTGGCTTAAATTAATGCACGCATTAAAATTATAGAATAATGCTTACAAGTGATTGNAAGTCAGGTGACTGCAAGGTATGTATTTGTGTATATAGTATACATNCATATTTACTTTGAGTAAGCATATACAACCACTACCATTTAGGTACAGGGAATGATAGATTACTGTTTTCTATATGTCTGTGTTATTATGCTTTGCTAAAATGAGTTCAGATTGATTTATAGGGAAAAAATCTGCAATAAACTGTATTCATAGTGCTGCCTGGCAATGAAGAAAATATTCCTCAGCAACTGTTGGAGCCTGGAAAGGCAGAGGAGTAGGTACTAAGACTTTAGTTCAAGTCTGTAGTAACAGAAAGGAAACCAATCNGTGTGTTGAGCAGATGGGGATCTGTTTAGTATATCACTCAGTGAGAACAGCATACAGGAAGTGGAGATTCACATGACACAGGGAGCAACTTAAGCCAGTGATAATGCCTCCAGCAATTAGAAAGCAAATGCAAAGATAAGCATGAAAGAGGGGAGGGGACCCCATCCTTAGAGACCCAAAGACACTGTGGTTTGGCCTTTTACTGAAGCAGGTTGCCAAGTAGCTCAGGCTGGCCTCAAACTTGCAGTCTTCCAGCCTCTGCCTCCTGAGTCCTACATGCCCACTGTCTGTCTCCTTTGGCTTCAGAAACCAAATCTAATTTGCCTTAAAAGACTGTTGACTTTCCAGTAGGTTCCAGAGATTCCAGATTGACCTTGGTTTCTTCTGGATATACGGATCTGTGTGTGGGGATGGCAAGGAACAAGAGCTAGGCCTGGGGGATGATTGTTTTAGCTCTGAAAGCATATTAGTGTCCAGGAAGGAGATGCAGAAGGCTCTAAGAGCTGGGAGACACTTAATAGAGTGGATGAGGAGGTGGAGGGAGGCAGCAGCTTAGGTATTGGACTCTAGAATTTGGAGTCAAATTTGGTGGATGGCAAAAGCCAGCACAAGCAAACACATGATCCGTATGTACCTTAGGAGAATCAGATCAGCAGCCTGGTTCAGAGCAGTCGAATCCCTGGGATGGGAATTCATTTATGCCACTCCTAGGTTTCAGCACCAGATGAATGAAAAAAAGAAGCAAAAGGACATGATTGCTCCCTAGGTATGTTGAGGAGGTTGAGGTTTATTGTAGATAAAAGGGAGAGCACAGCCAGAGGCAGGGACATCTGGAAAAGTCCAGATGAACATGGTTAGACTGAGCCAGACCATGTGAGGAGAGAAGCGGGGGGCAGGGCAGGGGGACATCACACACGTGATGACAAGAGAGGAGCCACAGACCAAGAGTGGCAGCCTGGACCAAGAGACTGGTGTAGCCAAAATGACTGAGTTATACAGGGGCCAGAGGAGCAGGGGAAGGGAAGCCAGAGAGGTCAGGGTAAGAAGCAGGGTATGCCAGCCAAGGAAGACCCTGAAACAGGTAGGGACTGAAAGATGGTGGAAGAATCTGATGGCCAGCATCCACTTTGATATGTTAAAGGCATCTCAGTTAGCCATTTGTCCCAGGTTTGAGATCTAACACTAGAAGGACCAGCNGATGCCAGGCACTGGGAACACATTGTAGTGCTGAATATATACACTAAGNTTGTAGGTCATGTCTTAGCTGGGACAGTTAAACAATGAATAAAATATAGCCACTGGGGTATGGTGACAATGGACCAGCATTTTAGAACAGGGAAGTTTCCTGGTCCTTTCCCTCATAAATACAAGTTTATCTGATAGTTCTACAGCAGCATCTCTCCTTGCTAGATACTCATCTTTTGATGGCACTGGAGAGAATTGGCATCCAGTGGGTCTTTGGCCCTGTCTTAGCCATTGGCTTTTCANTCTGCCCAACTGGATGTTCCGTTTGACTTCTCTGGTGAGAATAGACTGAAGGTAACTGTTGGGCTCACAAGTTTGTTTGAAATGCATTATTTTCCCTCTTTTGCAGGAAAAGTGATAACAAAAACACTAGGCTATAAGTATAGTGACTGTGGAATTTTTCAAGAGAATTTTTATTTTAAAGGGAGAGTTAACAAGAGCTTTGTGAGCTTCATACTAAACTCTAGCCAAACACGAACAGCTGCCATGTGCTCACGACGGTGGTGACATCCTTCCTTGGGGCCAGCAGTGAGTTTGGAAAGCAGAAACCAGAATGGCCCCAACCTTGGATGGCTCTCTGGTCGATTTGTCTTGTAGGATGGGAGCATTTGGCAGTTAGATGTATTTCATTTGTGCACATAGGAGAAGGAGAGTACTAGGGAAGTTGGGAGACTTTCATGCTTTTGAAGGGCTCCAGGTTGGCTGGGGGAGGTTTTCTTATCTGTGGGCCAGGAGCCCAGGCCTCCTGCTACTTCCAAATGTTCTTCCAGAGGCCTCCAGACTTAGCTGCAGGGCTCCTTCTGCAGGTTTGACCTCACCATCTGTACCATCTTGGGGTGTCTTGGCTGAACACGCTTTTCTGAGCAGAGAGGAAACTTATTTAACTAATCTGTACTGAAGGGCAATTTGTAGCATTTGCTGTGTTCACTGAATGTAACAAATGTTTGTACTACAAAATAGTTGGCCTCCTCTACAAAATAGTTCTCTAGGAGGGAAGTTGGGTTTTTAACTGCTAACTCAGAACTTTAGCGAAAGGCAGAAGAAATGGTATCTTGAGTCTTCTGACATAAAAAGCTGATTGGGAGATTGCTACAGCCTCTGAGAAGGCAAGGACTGGCTGTAGAAATGTGTTTCTGTAAATAACTGGAACAGATATATTTACAACAATAACAAAAATTGACTTCCTAAGTACAAAGTACTTATTCGAGAAACATGATGCTTGACCCAAAGCATGAGAATGAGTCTTGAGATAGAGAGTATGTCAGTCATGGAGACACCTAAAGAAACCCTCAGGTTATAGTGAGAGCGACTTGATTATTTCAAAGTCCAAGGCACTCAGGATATACTATGTATATTACTTCTTTTAAAATTTACTCAGTGGTGGGCTGGCAAGATGGTTCAGTGGGTAAAGGTGCTTGCCATTCAGGCCTGGTGACCTGAGTTCAATCCCCAGAACCCACATGAAGGTAGTAGTCCCACTACTCTACAAAGTAGTCTTCTCATCACTGCACACANGTCACTGTACACACATGCATCATGCACACAGACACATCATGCGAACATGTACACAATAATGACAATAAATTTAAAAATTACTCAATGGTTTTGTAAATGTTTATGTTTTAAGATGAGTTTAATGGAATGTAGCTCAGTGTAGAGTGCTTACCCAGTGTGTACAGAGTGCTGGGTTCTATCCCCAGCACCTGAAAAGGAGAGAGTCGGTGGAANCGAAGGGTGTACCTGGGAGGAGTTAGCANGAGCACTGGAAAATGAATATGATTAAAACACNTGGAATGTGTGTTAGTCACTGTTCTATTGCTGTGAAGAGACACCATGACCAAGGCAACTCTTATAAAAGAAAGCATTTAATTGGGGGCTTGATTACAGTTTCAGAAGGTTAGTCCGCTTCTATCACAGTGGGGAGCATGGCAGGAGGCAGGCATGGGGCTGAGAGCCACATCCTGATCCACAGGCAGCAGGCAGAAAGAGATACTGGGCCCGGTGTGGGCTTTTGAAACCTCAAAGCCCACCCCCAGTGACATACTTCCTCCAACACGCCACACCTTCTAATCCCTCTAATCTGTCTCAAACAGTTCACCAACTGGGAATCAAGCATTCAAATAGGTGAGCCTCTGAGGGCCATTCCCATTCAAATCACCATATCATACATGCATGAAATTCTCAAAGAATTAATGAAAATGTATTTAAAATGAGAGCAAGATTTGGTACTGAAAACGAATACATCCTTACAGTAACACTGATATAAATTTGCATTTTATATAGAACTAGCAGTTTGGAAAAGGCCCTTCCTTTCATATCCTCTCATTTTCCCTGTTCCATCATACAGGAGAGGAAAANGTCNCATTTAAGAGAATAAATTTGAATTTTGCCAAGCCGAAATAATGCTGAAACTATGGTTTGTTGTGTTTCCTGAAAGTCACCCNGATGACATGGGGGTTATCCCTAAGCTAGGATAAAGCAAGAAGTGCCCAGAAGAATCAGCATGCCCCATACCTCCATCTTTTGGGCTCAGATGCAGATGTTATAAGGATGCTCCAGTCTGTTCTCATTGGTGGAAGAGCATGTGTTAGAATTCAGGCCTTCCTAAAGAAAGCCTTTCCATTCTTCAATTGTTCTCTTGACCCATCGACATGTTTTGTAGAAGAGGTGAGGGGGGAGAAGAATGACAGGATAAATTAATGTGTCACCATCTGCAGTCTTTCAGAGATCATCCTGTCCATTTACCTCTTCATTATGGTCTGCTCTGTGACGTGCACCGTAGCTGTCTTCACACTTGGAGTGCACTTACAGGACGCTCTGGATTCCTCTTGCCCCTCCCATACTCATGCAGAGTAGCAGGATGGTAGCATGTCTTTTCCACACACACCAGGACACACACCAGGACCTACTTCTATTGCATCTGAGTTAGTTAACTTTTCTTATCACCGAGTTTAGCCAGGAAAGAGCAGCTTGGGGAAGACAAGACTTATTTTAGCCTACAGGTTCATGGTCAGGGAGGCATGGTGGCTTTATCTGTGGTAGGAGTTGGGGCACAGACCATTGCATTTTCATACATGAGGAAGCAGAGAGAGACTATGGTGTGTGGGGGGCAGGGAGGAATACCAGGGCCAGGCTCTAACTCATAAGCCCACATCCCAGAGACCTACTTCTGCAAGCCAGGCCTCATCTCAAAGGTTCCACAACCTCCCTAAACACCAGCATCAGCTGGGGCCCAACTCTTCACACTCATCTTTGGAGATATTTTACATTCAATCTATAGTAGCATNTTTAGGTAAATTAGGTGATTTTGAGGCCTTTATGTCATTTTTTGTCTACAGGTCTTATTCAGTAAATTTTGCATTCCTGAAAGTCAAAGAGATTCTTGTGAGAGCCAGTCAGGAATTCTGAGAGAAATGTTTACTTTCTGAGGTGTGGCTGTTCCGTGCATGAGTTAGTCATCTGGCCTCTGGTTCTGGCTTTCCACATCCTCCTGTCTGACAATCATATTGTTGGGCAGTATTATTCTCTTACTCTCTTTAAGTGCGATCCCCTTTCTTTACCATGTTTTATCATACAGGTTTCTTGGGAAAACATTTAAAGTAAGAATTAGCAAGCTTAAAATGCATTTTTTTTCTGGTACAAATGGCATTAAGATGTGTGTGTGAAAGAGAGAGGGGAGTAGGAAAGAGGGAGAATGCATACATGTGTGATATATGAGGACGTGGATGGAGAGGGTTGAGGAGAGGCCAGAGAAGGGTGTCAGGTGTCCTTCCCTCTCACATTCTCCACCTTATTCCTTTGAGGTGAGGTCTCTCCCAGAACCCAGAGCTCACAATTTCTGGCAAAGCTAACATCCAGCAAGCCCCAGTAATCCTCCTGCCTTCACCCTACACCGCTCTGGGGTTGCACAAGTGTGTGTGACCNNGCTCAGCTTGATACGTGAGTACTGGGGTTCTCATGAACCCAACTCTGGTCCCCATGGTTTCACAGCAAACTACTGGGTCATCTCTTCAATCATGGCATTGAATGTTTACGTGTTATTGTAAATGGTAGTAGTGTAGTGTGTGTGTGTGTGTGTGTGTGTGTGTGTGCGTGCGTTTGTGTGTAATTGGTTTGTGCTCCCATGTAGAACTGCAATTGATTTTTGTATAATCTTCTACCCAGAAACTTGAAATTTTATGTTAATACTAATCATTTTTCTGTTCAGACTTTTGAAATGTCTATGAGTATAATCATATCATCTGTAAATATCTCTTTTATTTCTTTCTTTTCAATTCATTTTTTTGCTGCTGCTTTTTTTTCAATTTTTCTGGCTAGAAAGTATAATGTAATTCTGACATCTACTTATACACTAACCTTGGGGGATGAGTGAGAGATTTGCTATCATGCTATTAAGGATGACTGTTATAAATGTTACAATAGACACTTAAACTAAGTAGACTATAGAAATTATCCTCTAAACTTCCTAAAAATTGTTGTTTGTATTAAGATTGGGAATTGATGTGACATTATATATGTGTGTGTGTTTTTCTGATTTCATAGGATTATGTGNTTTTTTTCCTTTATAGTGTCANTACATTAAATTTTCAAATACTAAAGCAATTTTAGACCCTGGAACAAGTTCAGCNTGTGATTTGTTACTGTTATATACGCTTGGATTCAGAAACTGCATCTGGATCTAGTGTCTGCATCACCTCTGGGTCTANTGCCATGTCTTTTTGGTCCCTTGATTGTTTTCTCCATTTGATTTTATTTCCCGACATGCCTGACAACTTTTTGTTTATTCAGTTTTGTGTANAATTTAATAAAAACAGCTACAGACATTGTTGCTTTCTTGCAGACGAAATTCAACATTCTTCGGGAAGCCAGAGGCAGTGCAAAGCAAATCATTTTACCCCTTTGCCCCAGATGAGGCTGGATTTCGGGTTCCCTAAGGCTCATCTGTTTCTGGTCCCCCCCCCAACTTGCAGTTTAGCCCCCTGGGGGTTTCAGCTGAGACTAGGATACTTACGAGAGGCCCTCATCCTTGGTGGGCTCTGAACTCTCTTTTTTTTTTTTAACTCCCCAGCATTGTGAAACTGCCAAAAATCCTCCTCTGCTCTGAAGCTTCCAAACAGCTTCCTTCTGCTTGTTTTCTCAGCTTCCCATCCCATGTATACACAGCTTAATATTTGGCAAATATCTCAAATGAAAATATTGGTGTTCATGGCAGCCAGAACTTGCAGAAGAAAACTGAACCCAACCTCTGTGAGATCACGTTTACATGTTCACTTCTAGCAGGCTGTTTCCTTTGAGACCTTCCTCCTTCATGTCCTATCTACCTTCACCCATCATCATCATCATCATCATCATCATCATCACCATCACCACCATCATCATCATCGTTTGAACTCTCATTTTTACCCTTAGCTGGTGATAGCATGCTAAGCGGCTGCTTCCTGCTTTGGTGTATTGATTGTAGGAATCCACAAGCGCTCTGAAATGAAAAAGACAGCAAACACCTTGCCTCGGTGCCGCACCCCACTCTGGGATCTTGAATTTGACCCCCTCGTCTGTTGCCTGGCTTCCTGCTCTGCGATGATTTCAAACAGGCTTGAGGTTTTGTCAACACATTCCTTTTGTGGGTTGTGGGGTTAGCTTGACACATCAAAACCGGAAGTCTACATCATCTCAGGAGACCAGCATCTTACGAGCATTTTAATTCAGAAGTCTCTTAATGGATCTCCTATAAATATTGATAAATGTATTACTGACCAAACATAGATCTATAAGAAGACTGGAGTCCAGTAGCTGGCCCAGATTCAGGATCCAGGACGGGTATTTCTTTAGAATAGCATTACTTGTGGACAGATGGTGCTGTTAGGAAATACTATTGGGTTTTCAGCTAAGATAAAGCTCAACCTTCTCGGATACCCGACAGTTTCTTTTCTGAAAAGAAGGGCACATTTGGGAAAATCAGGATGAGAAGTTGTTTTTGCTGATGGAGGAGAGGAAAGCCTTCTGCCATGGTGCCCAGCCACACTGTGTTCCCTTTTCTACCTGGCTTTCACAACTGAGTACGGGCCTCAGGCTAGCAATAAACCTTTTAGTATTTGTTCTTTTCTATTTGAAAAGGGGGTAATGCAAAGCATCTACAGCTTGGGTTACGTAACTAGCTAGCTTCTCCAGTTAAGTATATGCCCCTTCTACTTGGAATGTTCTCTACCTGAAGAAATACGAAACCAAAGCTCAGGCTTGAGAACCTTCCAAGCCTCACTCCAGATTCTATGATCTGTTTGTAAAGCACAGTGTAGAATTAAAATTCTAAAAATACTGCATATACTCAGAAGAATGCNGAGGTGTTTCATGTTGGAGGGAAGTCAGGGTGTGTGTGGTAGGAGAGGACAGCAAATCTTTGGGAACTGCCTATATACTCAGTCAGTTTGAATGAGATGGGGAAATGGGTTTATGTTTCTGTGCACTGTGCCTTATGTATTATTCATTGCTGGAAGCTGATTGCTTTTGATTGCATGCATCTCCATATATGTGGAGAGACAGGCTGCATTAGTGGTTAGGATTATTTTATGAAACTTTTTCCCCGTCCCCCCGCAACTAAATTAGCAGTATTTTAACTGTTTCATTACCCTACATTGGACAAAGATGTAAAAATGTAGGGTCAGAGAATTAAAATAGATAAGATTAAGACGTATTCTTCCTCAAAAGGTAGAGGGATTCTTCACTCTTTTTGCATTTGTCACTAGGGCAGGCTGGAATAGTCTCTAGGACATGGAGTCATTGTTTTGTTTAAGTAGCTATAGAAGACAGGCTGAGAAGCCCCTGGATGTACATAGTCATCTGTTCCCTTCCCACCTCCTCTATCTTCTCAAATACTGCAACTTGGGGCTTGATCTTTCTGTGACTCTGCTTAGAAGCCTAACCTGATAGCCGGTCCATAATACAACCAAACATTAGCTCGTGGCCCAGCCTCTGTCTGATGTGCTCTGTTTCTGGAAGGAGAGGAAGAAGGACCTCTTGAGAGCAGATGGCTTCCAAACTTATGTCTACAAGCAGGCAAAGGGAGAGCTGAAGTGTTGAATGAAGCAGTGGTATGCTTTGGGTCTTGCCTCATGGAGTGTTCTCCAAGTCCAGTAGTGTCTNCATAACTCTCAAGCCTGTCAAATATACACCTGCTCGGGGCCCACCTGGGCGTACCGAGCCCAAAGCTCTGCGGTGAGGGGACATAGTCTGATGCAGTCTTCCCTGGAGATTGCGGGGAAGATGGTTAAAAGCACATNCTATTGGCTGTGTGAGCATGATGACCAAGTTACTTAAACTTTTGGCAAACCTGGTCACATTTCTCTACTAGGGTGCCAATGAGGAGCTAACACATGTAAGAGCTCTTGGAATAATCAC
>LZPO01017303.1:257530-268909 GCA_001675575.1 Neotoma lepida | reverse complement strand
GCTTGCCTGTAGGAAGTTGTCAAGCTTTCTGTACAGGCCTGGGAACTGCAGAAACATGCCTGAGCTCACTTCCTCCAGTCCCACCCAGACTAGTTTTAGCATTTAGGTCTAGCTGTTTGTGGTGTAAGTAGAGAATAACCTCGAAGGAATATTAAATATCTCCAGCTGAAAGACCAGCTGGTTCACTAGCACCCATCAGTGGGAGATTGTGCAGATAACAGACTGGAGGGGAAGAAAGAGCTCTATCATTCCATTCCCAGCAAGGCCAGCTCACCCAAGCCCTGCATCCTGGCCATCACCANGCTTTGTGGAGGTGCCTTTTGTCTGCTGGTGCAGTTACATGGTTTTTGTTGACTCTTGGTGGTGTGAAATGTACTAATTTCGTTCAAAACAAACAGTAGCATTTCTACACCTCTCTCCTCCCTCAGTTTCTGAATTCTTTACTAGAACCCAAAGTAGATGGACCATACTTTGTGGTAGGGCCATGAGCATCTGCAGTAGCCTCCATCTAAACCACATAACAACAAAAAGCGATTCTGCACCTCTTAGGCAGACTGGCTTGACAAGCACATTAACATCTGGAACACTGGCTCCAACACACCAGCTCTCTCCTCTGTTCTTTGTCTTTTCCCTACAGTAGCATTCCATGGCTCAGGGCTAGTCTACAGCAGAAACCCACAGAAGAAGGGCTCCTGCCTCTAAGAATGGGTTTGTTGAGATGAGCACGCCGTTTGTGAACCAAAACCACAATTTCCTCTTGTAGAAAGTTAAGACTCAGATTAAATCTTAGAATATTTTTTAGATGTCTTTTTCACAATCATGTACTGGGAAAGCCAATTTCATACTAAACTGATTAAATAATACATTTACAATCTGTAACTGTACTTACAGCTTTTTTTGTAAATAGAAACTATAATTTATTGTCTGTTTTATATCCATTTTGCTGTAACATTTAAGCAAAGACCAGACTTTTTCTTTAAAAAAATTTTATTTAGAAAGTATAAACCAATTGTACCACTTGAGTTTTCTTTTAATACAAGACTCATGATGCAAAGCTGAAGCCACTGTGAGCTGGGCCTCGAGAGCTGGTTTTCCAGGACAGCTGTGACCCACACATGATTAATAATAAATGTCCGGGATGGGCTGGCGGGGTGCCTTTGCTGCTCAGAAGTAGATGTCTTGTTTCTAGTCTCCTTACCATTNGTTCTGTGCCAGGCNTTGAGTTCACCTGCTCATGGAAGGTGGGTGAAGGGCTGGGCACAAAGTGCTTCTGAGGACAAGCACACAGTGGTGAAGACAGAGGCATGGCACAAGCTTAGCTGCATCTTTGCAAGGGTGAGAGCAGCAATGTCTAATATCCAGGACNGCAAGAATTAGAAGGAGCTAGTGCGACGTCCAACCTTGGGCTAGGGCAGCCCTGCCAACTGTGGTCTTTGGTCTTGAGGTCAAATGAATCTCACTGCTCATACATTAGAAGGTCAGNCTCCTTGAAGGTGGACATCATAGAACAAACTGCTGAAAGGACTACTTAGGAAGCGAATCAGAGCCGTTGCTAGGAAGCCCGAGTGNAGCTGCAGAGTCTCCCTGGGCCTGCCTGGGCAAGCCCATCAGNTGCTTTTGCCCCAGGAGGCAAATAGAAAGGTGAGGACTCACGTGCGGACCTTCCCACACCCTCACTTTCTGCAGAAGACACCTACACCTCCCACCTTATGCAAAGCAGACAAGAGGATCCTTTGAACATATATCATAAGTACCATTCATTATGGCTCACCTCTCTCAACTAGAGAAGTACTAACAGAACCAGGAACCCAACAGTGGCTATGAAGGTATCTTCAGAACTCTGGAGTTTTGTTTTGAAATCTCCAAACAATGGACCACCACATTATGAAGTCAATTGAGACCTTCAGATCAGAGGGATGTCAATCGTGCCGCAGGCCACCGTTCCAGAATTCAGGCAGTTCAAAAACCTGCTTTTGGANGCATTTCCCCACATCCCTCAGGAGCCAACAGAGTTCAGCAATTTGGTT
Source organism: Neotoma lepida (assembly GCA_001675575.1). Classification (NCBI taxonomy): domain Eukaryota; kingdom Metazoa; phylum Chordata; class Mammalia; order Rodentia; family Cricetidae; genus Neotoma; species Neotoma lepida. The sequence continues at coordinate 266,882 of LZPO01017303.1, read as the reverse complement.
TTCCTTAACAGTATTTTAGTTGCAAGGGAAGCCAATTTAATTTTGTCAAGAGAAGGTTACAGGGTGAATTGCCATGGAGAATATTTGCCCAGGGACCATGAGCTCTGATTAGGGAGAAAGGCAATCACGATCCGTAGTGTGTGGTGCCTGAAGAAGCACATATGGAGACACTACACGAGCTTAAGTACAGGCAGCTTTCTGACTAACCACAGTGGAAACTCGGATATCCATCTGATGTCACTCTTATGCACTAGGTGAGTAAAGCCAGGACGCATGACTTCAACAGGGGTTTCTATAGTTCATCCTTTGCCTGGTGCAGGACAAAGCTGTATAAAGAATCAAGGTCTCTACTTCCTTTGTGCTCACCCACTTTTTTACCTCCTCGGAAAAGCAGCAATGTGGGATAGCCTCGTACCTTTAAAAGACAGAGAGAAGAAAAGAGTACTTTAAATCACACCTAAATTGTTCCTTGAAAAGTGAATGGCAGGGGAGATGGCTCAGTCAGTGAAGTGCCACACATGTAAGTATGAGGACTTGAATTTGGATCTCCAGCACCCTATAAAAACCAGATTCTAGTGCTGGAATGGAGTCTAGGGGTTGAGATTGACCAGCCTAGCCAATCAGTTCTAGGCTCAGTGGAAGATCCTATCTCAAAAAATAAGGTGGACAGTGACTAAGACAGATATCTGACATCAACTTTTGGGAGTCTACACATATATGAGCACATAGGTAAGGCTGGGGGATTCTGTGACTAATGTCAGTAGTACAGTATGATTGGGGTATGTATGAGGCCCTGGTTCCACGCCCATCACCACACAAGAACCAATATAATAGCCCATAACATCCATCATATGATGAGCTCAGAACAAACTTGTCAGTTAAACAGACTGACTCTCTAGCCATGGCCTTTCCCAAGAGTGGTTTAGATTTATAGATTCCTTTCAGCCCCATCCTTCAGGATGCTTGCTTATAATTGAATGTAGAGCCCTTGGGTGGTTAGGACAGGGCACCAGGTGGCTCCTGGGCAGGCAGGGCCATGATGGCAGCAGCACACTTGTCTTAACACCTGGCACCTCAGTCCTGTACAGCTAGACCCAGCAAGGCCTCAGAACCTTCTCTGCAGCAGAGGAGAGTCCTTTATTTCTCAAATGACACAACTCAAGATACAAGCCACTCTCGAGAGAGGTCTGGACAGAGTGAACTCATTACATGCTGCCAAGTGACAGTCCCCTGGGGCACTGAACCACATCTTCAGTTCCCCCTCCCAGGGAGAGGTACCCACCGAGTACTTGCTGCAGACATTCCGCTCAGCAGTGCAGTCTACTTCTGCGATGGTGACCTCTGACAAGCCAGGGAATTCCTTTTTAGAGAGCTCCTCCCAGGTAGGAGCCAGATTTTTACAGTGGCCACACCTAGGAGAGAACAGGGGCAGCTATGCTGAGACCACCTGCACGACAGTCACAATATCCTCAGAATCCATACCATCAAATTCTCCCACTGGGTATACATGGGCCCTTCCCTTCCTTCAAAGTCATGCCACATTTGGTAACCTGACAGGTTTGCAAAGAAAGTTAGATTCTGTGCCCACTTTCACAATGTGGTGGTGAGAGTATTAGGGGTGAACAGGACAGTTTAGATTGGACTACCGGGGTGTAGAGTCCTGATACTTCAGCCACTTCCAACAAAGTTAGGCCCAAATCTTGCCTTTTGTGCTGACAGTCACTTTGTTTCTGTCCTTCCTTACAACAGGAGGGTCCTTCTTTCTCCACTATCTGTACAGCCTTAGGGTTTTTCTAAATAAAAAGTAATTCTAGTAGCATTAATGGTAGCATTTCTTTTTTGTTGTTTCTTTTCTTTATAGTCCAAGCTGGCCACAAACTNACNGTTCTCCTGCNTTAGCTTCCCTGGTGCTAGGATNTCAGGCATGAATCACCATACCAAGCTGCCTTTCTATTCAAGGGCAAAAGCGGCCCAAATCATGCGTCATGTCCTCATTAACCTTAGCTCCTGAGTACACGGAGTGAAGAGCTGATAAGAGTGACACAGTGACCTCTGCGTAAGTGGGTCAATCATTTAACACTCTTCCACAGACTCTGCCTGTTCAAGTGACTGTTGTACTTAGGAAGACAAATTGTTGTTGCAATTTTATAGCTAAAGAAAAGAGGTTCAGGGGCATCAAAGGACATGCAGAGTTCCAGCCATTCATGGAACCTATCATCCTCCGGTGCTGGCCTGTCTTGGCCTCAGTTTGCTCTCCATCCACTTTCATTCTGGTCCCTGAAGACCACATGGCAGGAAGGTTCGGGTAACTAGGTCAGGCACTGAATGGCTCTAAGAGAAAGCTGAGCTCTCCTGAACTTTTTATACACCCATCCCAATTCACTTCCATTTCTGTTTGTGCCTAAGTAGACTGAGCTTTAAAGTAAATTAATGTCTTTCTCTATAAAATAACTATTGCTTGACAGGGTACAGTGGCATCATTCCCTGCAAGATGGCCTGTGTACATGTGACTCTTGGCCACTCAGCTGAAAAACATGCTGTGTGACAGGGNGCACTGGCACAGTGTCTGAGATGGCCACTTACCATGGAGCATAGAACTTGATGAAGATGATTCCTTGTGCAATGGTGTCCTCAAAGTTCTTCTCAGTGAGTGCCAGCACAGTGCCCTTCAGGGAGGGAAGGTCAATTTAAAGACACGGATAAAAAGAGAACAGGGCAGAAAGATGGAATCTAGCCAGAGCCATCTACAAGTTATATGCAGGGCATCCAGAGCTCTTGCAGGGCAGACACACTATCACAGAGCTGCTGGGGGGTGGGGGTTGGGGGCAGTAGACCGAGACAGACCTCCCAGGCCTCTGTTCTGCCCATAACCAGCCCAGGGGCTTCAAGTACAGCCCTATCCTCCAAGCCTCTGCAGTGTGGACCAGTCCATTCTAGGCTTAAGCCTATAGCTTCCAAGCCTGCAGCCCAAGATGCCTGTGGATCTGTATGAGCTCACATGCCATTTTTCTCTGTCCTGCTTATCTTCAAGCATTTATCTCTTCTAGCCAAGCAGGAACCTAGCAGCATGGATGTGACAGATGGTTTTAATTACACTCATACCAGTGGGCTATCTATTCTGATGTACAAAATAAGTGTGAGTACGGCATCCAACGCAGGCTGGAGAATTTCACACAGGCGTTTTAAAGCAATTCTGTCTTGACAGTTCTTCAGGGGATCTCATCTGTGTTTCTCTAAAAGTTAATGTTCAGCAGCTCAGTGAGGGTGCCACTGTGGGGCATGGACTGCACAGCTCAGTGTACTGTTGGAGACTCCGAGACTGAGTGGGCCACTACAAACACCACCATCCTTATGAGGCCAGATTAGTGATGGAAAACTTCGTTATAAATAGCTATGGTGTGTAATTACCCTGTTAGAGGAACATGTGTGTCATGATGGTCATCCCTAACATCTGTATGTGGTCACACTTCTTAAACCAAAAACTTCAGGCTATCTGCGACCAATAAGAGCACAGCTAAGGAAGAGGTCCCTATGTTTGAGGGAGGCCTCTNGCTGCCCCACTAAGAGGCAGGGGCAACTGACACCACTGATTTTTCCAATTTCAATGTATTGCGTCTTCTTGAGTGTTAGCCCCAGTGGGTGTTCAGTGAGTCACTGCTCTCATCCCAGGAGACAAGGCATGCTCACCAGCCCTGCCCGTGGCCCCCAGTGTCTCACTGTCAAGGAAAGAGCTCAGTGGTGGAAGCTGAAACAAAAATGTCCACAGTTCTACATTGGTCCCTATGCCAGAGTTCAGGGTTTACTCACATGAAATGCCTGGGCAATTTGCATAGAATATACACACATCCTCCCATATACTTTAGCTGGTACCTGTCACTCAGTGTGGACCTCCTGCTCTGGTCCTGAGTCCTGTACTGGCTGCCCATTGTTTTGTCTCTACCCCCCGACACACATAACCTGGAAACCAGCCCCAGACAACCAAACTTGCTACCACCCACTCCCCGCTTTTTACTTGTGTTGGGTATCTGCTACCATTGGCCAGAAACTCCAGAAATATGAGTCACCTCAGACCCCTCCCCTTCCCTTGCTTCCGGTTCCCCAGGAACTAGCCTCACTGGAGTGGGATCCTTAGGCTCCCTCCTCCTACGGACCCCACTATCTCACCCATACTTTGGGGTCTCCTCGTGTTTCAGAGCCCAGAACAGTTCTCCTTACCCCAGCAGCTCTTTATCCCTAGGGCTCCACTCTCCAGCTCCTACCCATCCTCCCCCTCTTGGGCACCCCACTGCACCTGGTTCCTCTCAGTGCCTTCCTGCCTGGCTGGGGCTCTGCTCTGAATACAACAGCTGGTTCTCCCGACTGTATCTGGCTCACAAGCGCCCCCCTCTGGCAACTTTTGAGCCATCAGTTCTGCAAACACTTGCTCATTTCTCTTCTCTCTAGGCTGGCTAGCCCGCACACATGCTTGTCACAGCCTTGTGACACCTGCTCATATATTTTCTCATTGTTTCCTCCAGAGACCCAGCACCCTTCACAGGCTGGAAAAGAGTTATAAGGATTTTTTGTTTGTTTGTTTTCCTGGCAGCCCATGATAGTACCCAGAATGTGCCTGAAGCTTGATAAATGCAGAACTGAAAATATTAAAAGTCTAAAACTCAAGNTCACTTGGGGCTGGAGAAATGGCTCAGTGGTTAGGAGTACATGCTGCTCTTGCAGAGGACCCGAGTTTGGTTATCAGCACCCACACTGGGCAGCTAAGAGCCGCCTGGAATTCCAGGTCTAGGGGATCAGATGCCTCTGGCCTCTGTAGGCACCTGCACATACACACTTCCACCTACACACTGAATTNAAATAAAAATAAATCTTAAAACCCAAGATCCTTGAATGAATAAGGACAGAGGCAGCCAAAACAAATGAAATATTCCNTGATCTGGCCATCCAATCCTCTNTACAGCCCTTCCTGCTGCAGATCTCCCAGGAGCCTTTGCTACAGGGTCAAAAGTCAAGTGACAGCAGCCANTTCTGGAGTCAACAGAATGGGGCCAGGGCATCAGGAAAGGCTTTGCAGCAAACCCTCACATACATTGTCCCCAAGGAATCAGGGCAAAAGGACAAACTCTGGAGGCTTTTTGACCCCAATTACCTTCTCTCAGGACTGTCTCACATCTACCCCTGCTGACCTTGGCCATGCAAAGAATGTAACAGAGACAAGAATTCATTTTGCAGGAGAAGACTCTGCAGGGAGGCAGGACCATCTCCCTCCATCTGACAGACACCCACCTTGTCACCTGTGGGCTCAGCAGATAGCACAGGGGCCTCTGAGGGCTCGACAGTCTCCGGGGCTGGTTCTGGACCCCGCAGTTGCGACTCCACGTAGTCTCTCAGTGACTCCAAGTCCCGCTTTCCCTTGTACTGATCCACCTGTCCAAGACACAGGCCACGGTGATGCTGTCAGCCTTCTCAGTCACAGGCCNCCCCACCTCATTTGCCCAGTTAGGCCCCCATGAGGGGTCTCAGCTCCAGCTCTGTGTCTCGTGTGGTATCTACCTGCTCCCACTTAGGTGGGAAATTAGACTCCACAACACCCACCACCTCCTACCCCTGCCCATACACACACAAGCTATACATCATCAGAGTCTCAAGTAAGGGCTAATCATCCATCTGCCCTACTTCCTTGAGAATTCTGAGATGCGGACCATGAGCAAGGCATGGAAGAGGGGTGGGGACAGAACCCCACCGAGAGCAAGCATTACTACTGTTCCCAGACCTGGTAGGTCTGTGTTCATACCAGAGCACAGGTGTCTAACTCCAATGAAAACCCAAGCTNCCAAAAATGCCTCAGAACAGTTTGACAAATGTCAGTTTTCCTATCTACTAGGTCTTATCAGTTAGGGAAACACACATATTGCATTCCACGGACACATTCCTCCAACAGTTGACAGCAGCCATTTTCCGTACTTGTGAATTCCCAGCAACTCAGCCACGATGGCTAGTGGAAGAATTACCCCCACACAGCACACCCCACACAGCACACAGGAGCTGAAGACATACCTTCTTGCCATCTCGAAACCAGAGCAGAGTCGGATAGCCTCGAACCTGGTTTTCTGAACAGAGTCCATAGTGCTGTGTGCAGTCAACCTGTGAACCAAGTACAATGAAGCAGCCAGTAAGTTTCTTCATAGCCTTGTAAAAGGCATTATCAGACAATCTGTACTTAAAAGAAAAAAAAAAAAGGTTTTACTCCAGATTCCATAGCATCCGTGGCAGCACTCTGCAAGTTTTAGAAAGACTTTACCTAGAAGCCACCCACACCACCACCCACACTATGGCACATGATGACAAGATTTAAGACCCAGGATTCATTTGAATTCAACTGAAAATGGCAGGTTTAGGAAGCCTAGGAAGCCTGACACCTGGGGAAGGGTGTGAGCCAGGCTGCTGTAAGGAAGACACTCACCCGGGCAGTTCCCAGTGATGTGGAAACCTACTGTCAGTTGTAGTTCCACAGTTTCAGATCAAGGCAGGGGACACAGTTCAGTGACATGCTTGGGTCCCTGCAGTTTGATTCCTGTGCATATACCCCCGNAAGTATGTAGACAGAAGTTTCTCTGTGTCCCACCCAGCCCCATGATCTGGATAAATCTCTCCCACCCACGGTCCCGCAGCCGCTTATAAAATAATCACTCAGAGGCTTAATATTAACTACAAACTGTTTGGCTCATGGCTCAAGCTTTTCAAGAGCTAGCTCTTCTAACTTAACTCAGCCCATCTCTATTAATCTGTGCATTGCCACGTGGTTGGTTCGTGGCTTCCCTGTGCTTCCACATCTTGCTTCTCCTGGTGGCCGATCACAGCATCTGCCCCATTCTCCTTTCTTCTCTCTCTCCAGCTCCAATGTACCACCTAAACTTATTCTGCCTCACCATTGGCCACACAGCTTTATTTATCAACCAATCAGAGCAACACATATTCACAGTGTACAGAAAGACATCCCACAGCACAAGTGGGAGCAAGTAGTTCATGTTTAATAAGAACACTTGGTAAGTGTAGCACTATAACTTGTCCAAGTAAGAATTATAGTAGCTATTTATTTTGGTGGGAACTGAACCTAGGACCCTGTGCATATGAGGTAAGCACTCTACTGCTGAGCTACATCCCCTGCCCTTGTTAAAATATTTTTATTTTGAGATAGAGCCTCAATAAGTTGCCATAGCTGGCCTTGAATTTGTGACCCTCCTGCCTCAAACTCCAGGGTAGCTGGAGTTAGAGACCTGTATCATCAGGCTTCGCTTACATTTCTTCTTGTAAATCAAGATTCTGCTTGCCTGATATTTTTACAAGCATTATTTTTAAAATTTTTATCAGCATGAAAATTAGCCAAGCAGAACTAAGCTGGTTTTTAGCATGTCAATAAAGGGTTTAAATTACGTTAAGCTGTAAGACTGCAGTGAGAGCCACTGAAGTGTTAAAATGAAGTCCAGGAAGCTTTAAGCTATGTCTGTGAGGGGCCCAAGCACTCTCCAGGGTCCTGTCTAAAGTAGCCCCAAGTGCCCAGCAATGAAGGCCCCTCCCAGCCTGCGTCTGCTCATGCCTGCTTCTGCTTAGAGCCTGGATAAATCACCTCCCATAAATACTCACAAATAATCTGAGTAAGTATACAAAGGTTGGGGCAAGACAAAACACAAGGTGACGTGCTTATTTCCACACAATGTTCAATGACTGAAATAATCATAGCATACAATAGAACACTGAAAACAGAGCAAGCAAAGGAGAAAATCCATCAAACACACAATGAGAATTCCAATTGACTCAGCATCACCCCACCCCAGGGGCCATGCTAAGCAGCCAACTCTCATCTTCTTGACTACACATGATTCACCTTGTTTCCCTTCTGCAAAGGGGTGACTGAGGGGAGACATCTCAACCAAGGCCAGCCTGCCAGGTCTACCCAACCCTGAGATAGTCAGTCTGCTTCTGACTATCATACCCAGATACACAGTTCCACTTCTGTATGCAAACAAGCCCTGTGGCAAAGTGAAAAAGGGATATTTTCTCTTGAGGAATTCCATAAACAGTGGCTGGTGAGTGTCAGAAAATCAATGAGATTAAAAGTACCCAGTAGCCCAAGAGCTGCTCTGGATAGTTCCAGAAAACCTGGACACAAAGAAGTTGTTACCCATTACTTCTGGCTCCTCTTATGAACAGTTGGAAGGAATTGTGGACATCAGTGCAAAGTAGGACTCGCCATGAGGAAGGTCTGCTCTGAGCCTGTGTGAGTGCAGAACCCAGGACCCTTGAGGAAAGCTACTGGCTGAGCTCCATGGACATCCAGTGAACTTTCTACAAGGCTCTACCCCATATCTTTGCATAGCTCCAGGGCTGCCAACTCAGAATTGGCCATCCCTTCAGAATAAATCGGCCAAGGCCATAATTTATCTCCAGGCTGTGGAAAAGCCAGCAGACTCCAAACCCAGGCTGCCATCGTGAAGGTGAAATGAACTGTCAAGTGGCACACTAACTAGAATTAATAAATCAAGTTTTCGACTTTGCACACGGAATGAATAATGGGCTACTCTGCTAATTAATCCAGCCCAAAGCACTGTTTGCAGTTTAACAAGAGTTTGCACCTACCTTGCCAATCTTGACAGTTTCAGAATGTTCAAGGCCCAGAGCCAGCTGCTCCCAGGTTGGAGCCAGAGCTTTGCAGTGACCACACCATGGAGCGAAGAACTTGATAAAGTGGTCGCCTGTAGGGAAGGCCAAGGCAGAGAGGANGGGGAAAGAAATGTTGGGGTTTACGTCATAAGAGACCAGATGCTAAACTGAAGAATACAGCCCTGTTCTCTTGCGCACAGATCTCAAGCCCTTCTGGTAAAAGGGGACTCGCCGCCATGTATGTTTATATCTGAGTTCAAAACAGTAACTCAAAATCAACTTTGTCATCTCTGAAGGGTGACAAAGAACCAACCCACACCGAGAAAACTGTCGAAAAGGGAAAGAACTGGACATTTACCTCGCCTCTTTTCCCACCCTAACGCTACAAGTGATAAATGAGGTCAGCACCAGCAAGTCTGAGGAGGGAGGGACCAGACAGTGGCCATCAGTGCGGCTCCAATCACAATCACAGAAACAGACACGCAGAGTCACCTGCAGTTACAAGACCTTCCAGCATCCCAAAAGCATAGATGAGAAAAACAAAACAAGGAAATGTGTGAATCCACAGGAGATTTATTTGATCNGAGTCCAGAGTCCAGACTGTGGGGAATTCTGCAGGTCCACACAGAAAGAGATGCGGGAGAACACACAGAACAACAGAGCCTTACACAGACACTCTCAGCCTTCAATGAGATTA
>LZPO01017303.1:237151-249351 GCA_001675575.1 Neotoma lepida | reverse complement strand
GAGGTGGGGACACTCACAGGCGACTCCTGGCCTCTGGGGTGTAAAGGAGAGAGGTGGGGACACTCACAGGTGACTCCTCCTCCTTCAGTGTCTGCAGCATCCAGTTTTCCAGTGTTTCGAAGTCTCTAGGGCCCTGGTACTTCACCGCTTCTTGGCCAGGCTTAAAAAACTTTAGGCTGAAAAAAACATCAACAGATTAGGAAGAGCAAAAGTTTNAAAGTTTAAAAGCTGCTTTGGGTTGGGAGCAAACCCATGCAGTGAAATAGCAATGGNGCTGCCAGCGGCTGCAGCCAGGGATCTATCTGCCACTCAGACAAAGCTTCAAAGGGAAACAAAGCCGATGTTGCAGGAAACAGCATGTCCCCATGCTCCTGAACTTTCACACATTTCTGACGTTGCTCAAGGAAAACACAAGTTGGGTGAAAACTTCCGGATGGATGTGAGTTAAAGCTGCCTTCAGTATTTCTCGCAGGCTTCACCTTGTTAGTATCCCTTATCCTTCCTGGCCTCGGGCTTCTGTTCTACCCTACTGCTCCTGCTACTCCTGCTGCCTGTCGACCTCACTTAGGCAGCAGCAGACAAAACACTGTTCCTTAGGAAGTTGTTGATAGGGTCCAGGGAGGGCTGGAGAGCTGTTACAGACCTGCCCATTAGCCTGCAGCCCCAACTTTAATCCTCAGTTGACAGAGGTGAAGGAGGTAGCGCATGGAGTGAAGGCTACTGGCCACAAGTTCAGCCCCCAATTTCTCTATTACAAACTTTCTATGGACATGTGTCTCTCCTGGTGACCTGTGTCTCTTCCTGCGAAGCTACAGAGAAGAAAATCCCCACTTGGGTGTCACTCTGCACAGACTATTACAAAGTATACCATAACTGATGTGCTAGGGGTTTGATTGTGACCTTCAAAACAGAGCTATTAAAAGCCTAACCCAACCTGAGGATGTGGCCTCACTCAGACCCAGGCCTTCACAGAGGTCAATGTGACTCGTGACCTCACAAAAAAGGGACATTTAAATATACAGATATATAGACAAGGTCAAGGATGTAAAGGGTTGACAGGGATACAGTTTGGGTCTGAAATTCCCCAAGGGCCCATCCATCAAAGGCTTGTTCTCCACTGTGGGGTTATTGGGGGGTGATGGGACTTTTTAAGAAGTGGGCCTAGTGGGACAACTCAGGTCACTGTGAGGGTATACTCTTGAAGTTTGAGATGATTGGGGCCATGAGATGACTTGAATTTGTTGCTTTTGGTCTGTACCAAGATAGAACCTAACACACTCTCTCTTCCAAGCAGATATGAAACAAACAAACAAAAAAACCAAAAAAAACCAAACCAAACCAAACCAAACCAAAACAAAACAAAAAAAAAAACAAAGAAAAGACAACAGGAGAGGGCTGACATCACAATCTCCCCTTCAAGGACAATTTCAATGAACTACCACCCACCAACCCCCACCTCCTAGGGGTTCTATATGCTCCCCACAGCACCAGAGCAGGCCAGCCGAACCCACTGGTTTTGGGGGGACATTTATTCAGACTGTAGGTGCCAGTCATGGTTTATCAAACCATGCAGATGCCTGTCAAAGGAGTCAGTGGCTGCTTGTGAGGCTTGTTGCACTCTGGTTTGTTACCCTCCTTCCAACAGAAAGAGACCTGATGCTAGCCACAGAGGATGGAACTTTAGCAAAGATATTTAATCAGTAAGGAAAAGAAAAACCGCAGTAGTGGTAACAGTGCAAACCAGAAGTGATAACAAAGTCCTAGCAGGTTATGTAAAACATATTTGAAACATCACCTGGGGCTGGATCTCAGGCAGCCAGACCGCACCACTGCCCTGCAAATGCTCACTTCCTCATACATGGGAAATGCCAACAAAGATTAGTTAAGGCTTTCCCCATGCAAAAGGTGTCTGCAATAAACAGTATTCAATGTAATCTGTACTAATAGCAGGGAGCACCTGCTTACACTCAGCAGTTCAGATCTATGAAGCAAGTTACCAGTTCAGCTTGGGCGTTCCTTGGTCACAGACAACAGACACACAAACGTGGAAAGCACAGCACAAAGAGGCATGCATTCTCTCTCTTCCCACTTACGTGGGGTATCCTTGCACACCCTGGGCGAAGCACACGTCGGAGTTGGCCGAGCAGTCCACTTTAGCCACATAGACCTTGGCATCTTCCATGCTGTTGTACTTGTCTCCTAGGTCGTTCCAAGTTGGTTGCAGTCGCCGGCTGTGTCCACACCTACAGTGAGGCCAGAGGAAGAGCACACTGAATGAGGCCCAGGTCCCAGGGTGCCCTCAGCCCTCTCCACCAAGCAATCAACTCTCCACCCTTGCTTTTCTCAAAATGCAGCAGATGGATAGCTCACAATGACAACATTCTCCACATTAATCAAAATTTTGCAGGCTACTGCCCTAGCATTATTTTTTTTCTTTCTTAAGAAAAANTTTTTTTATTCATTTTACATACCAATCACAGATTCCTCTCTTCCCTCCTTCCACCCCTCCAGCCTCCCCTCCCCCAACCCACCCCCCAGTCCCTCCTACAAGAAGGTAAGGCCTCCCCGTGGGGAGTCAGCAGAGCCTGGTACATTCAGCAGAGGCAGATCCAAGCCCCTCCCCTGTGTCAAGGCTGTACAAGGTGACCCACCATAGGTAGTGGGCTCCAAAAAGCCTGTTCACTAGCATTATTTTTTTACCTCTATGTCCTGGCACTACCTCCTTGACTTCCAGCTGGCCTGGGTACAACTGCAGTATTTCAATTTCCTGAAAATTATAAACTTGCCATGCCCCTGGAGCTCAAGGTATACGTATACTCTACCAAGAATGTCCTTAAACTCCACCTGGATGATTTCTGTTTGTTCTTCAGATTTAATTAGTGCATCACTTCCTCCAAGACGTCCTCCTTGGCTCTCAGGCTACTTGGCACCCTCTCCTTCTCTTCCTCCTCTTCTGGAAGGCTCAGACCCCTGCCCCACCTCTAACCAGCTTAGCACTCTGCTGTAACTGCTCCGTGTTTACAAGGACAGGTCTCTTCTACTACATAACCAAATGTACACAGATGCAAGGAGATCTCAAGATTAATCAACTTTGCACCTTCTCTAATCAGAAGCCTTAAAATAAATATATTTAAATTATTTATTTATGTAGACAGGTCTTGGGTTTCCAAGGCTGGCTTTGAGCTTACTATGTAACNNAGGATAACCTTGAACTTCTGCCTTTCTTACCTTCACCTTCCAAGCGCTGGGACTGCCAAGTGTGCACAGCCACCCTCAGCCTAATGTGGTGCTGGAGATCAAACCAGGNCTTTGTGCATGCTAGGCAAGCACTGTGCCATCTGAGCTACAGCCCCAGCCCTCCAAACAACTAAGGTTGGTAGAATCAAGTATCTGGTATTGACTGTGTGAGTTTAGCTATACACAAATATTTTAAAATCATCTATCATTTAATACTAGGAAGGCGGTGGCATCTTGCCTCTCTTTGCATTGCGCTACAACATCAGGAATCTCTCGTCACAGGGCCTGAAGAGCAGTGCTGACCATCATCTTGCATTCTTATATGTATGCTGTACCACACTTGAGTTCTGAATGAGTGTTATCACACAGCATTAAGGCACAGGGCTGTGTTTTCTTATCTAATAAACAAGCGATTTGTGTTTATAACACAACTACTTGCTGTATTGCCTTCTGAAGGGATTCTTTTAAACAATGCTTACTTATAAGAATGACAGGCATTGATAATTGGTATTGACTCAATAATGTCTCAATAAAATCTGTGGTAAGCCTCTTTTTTGACAGAAGACCTGACCTCCAAAACAGACATCTAAAGGTAGTCCTGAAAAGTTGGCTTCAAGCTAATGTGTTTTTCCAGCAGGACTTTCTTTAGATGTTAAGACAAATCCCCGTTTTATAAAGGCCCAAATAAAATAGGCCTGGAGAGAGCTCAGTAGTTAAGAGCACTTGTTACTCTTTCAGAGGANCCAGTACCTGCACCAGGCAGGTCCCAACTNTCTGTAGCTCTGCTTTCATGGAATCTGATAACCTCTTCGGGCCTCCTCAGGGACATACACAAAAGGGCACACAGACCCACAGAGATATACACATGTACCTAAATAAAAATATATAAACAAATAAAAGCCTAAAATACAGCATCATTCCCTTTTTCTGGAAGATCATCAGTATTCTTTTTATGTATTTGCTATAAGTGCCAAGAAAGCCAGCACAGTCCTGTCCAAAACCTTGGTGTGCACTAAGTGCTTGGCAGCTTAAGCAGAATGAATGGGGTGAAAATCCACACAGTGAAATTGTATTTGAGGATTTAACTTCTGTGAATTCAGCAAAGTTAGTTCAGCAAGGTTGTGGGTTGAGGAAGAAAGGATAGCAAGGAAGGGGGGAAAAAAAAAACAAGACCCAAGGACTCCTTAAGTGTGTACACAATGGGGCACGCGGACTTTCTGTTCCCCAGCGGCCCATGTTCCTGTTTGCTCCTCATGGCATCTGGTATTTAATCAAAGAAAGCAGGATTGGTTCTAATAGTGGAACAGAACCAGGTTATGAGATGTTGCTGGGTGACTGAAGGGTGGCTGCCTTCAGGTGGCTGCCACAAGGGATTTCCAAGGGCAGTTCTGATGTTAGAGGAATCCGATCTTTTAGAATTGGACACATCCTCTGCATCCTTGAAAAGGTTCTTATGACAATACAAGATTTAAAATGAGGATAAAGACTTAGTTCTCTGCATCCCAAATTAAATTGACCATTGGGGCCATCACCAAGCAGGCACACCCCTCTGCACCCAGAAGCATCAATGAATCCACTGGCTCTAGCTAGCTAGCATTTCTGTTTGGAGCCCTTGTGGTTACAGGACCATTGAGACAGCTAGATGCATTTAGAAGGTGGCCTGGGGCCAAGGGACAGCAAAGGCACCTGACCTTAATCTTGACCTTACTGTCCCCAGGACAAACTGGCACTACAGGCCCTGTGATCTGATCCTGGCACAGAATCAACAGCAGGACAATCCTGCAGCCACCAAGCTTAAAACAAANAGACAAAGGTCAATGTTTTCATTACATGGTGTCCTTGCCCCCAACAGCACACACAGGCATCTAACATTCTAGGCACTCAAACTGAGAAAGAAGTGGGGACGGACCCAGTGTATTCCATCCTGAGCTTCATATTGTTCTTAAAAGTCTAATTTTGAAATCTTAGCACTCCATAGGCTGAGACAAAAAGATTGTGAGTTCAAGGTCAACTTGGCTACACACAGAGGTCCTGTCTCAACTTCCCTTCAAAACAACAAAAATCTAGCTTTCAAAGGCCATGGTGGGCACCTATATATCGCTAATATTTTAGCAGACTAGTAAGAAGCAAACAACTAAAGGTTTACTTTGGGGAGAACAGCAGCATCTACCTAAATACAGTGAAAAAAGAATTTGTGATACCTATTACCCTGACTGGCAAAGACTAGCTGGTTATTTATTGGAAATATTCCAAAATTAAAACTCCATCAGCACTGCAGAGAATCTAACTCTATCTGCATGTCAATTATTCTTACAAAANTAAAAACCCATAGATTTATTCCACTGAAATTGGCCGCAGTTAAGTCCTGTGGTGTACTTAATTGGAGTCACTACTCTGAGAATACTCGTGCAGAGTAACTATTAACACCCACTGAATGTTGCAAGCTACCAGTATGTTCTTTCATTAGCAGTGCTACAGATTCAAGTCAGCTGTCCTTGGGAACTAACGTAAAACAATGTATCCATTTGCGCATTCTTAATATATAATGGCTGTGAGCCAAACTGATCCTTAAAAGTTAATGTAACCCTAAATGAATTGAAATGCAAAAATAACCCACTATAGGGTTAAAAGGAAAGTTTCTCCCACTTTGGAAGGCGCAATCACTGAATAAGTTGGATTCCTTAAATACATTTTTCTTAACCACTTAACCCTCTTTCCCTAATGAGTCCCTGCCGAGCTATACTCGGGAAGAAGACTTTGCTCAGCAATAAACACAGCTAGCACATCCCCGCATCTCAAGCGGCCTGCGCTCTAAATACTGCTTTCTGCTCTGGACCAGAGAGAACTTCTCCGAGCATCTAGGCCCTAACAGAAAGCACGGCTGTGTCTAGACCAATTCCTGAGGTACAGTGCTCTTGATTGAAAGCAGCCAGGTGCACCACGAAGCCACAACCGGCGAAGGAAAGAATNAAGGTGNATGACTTTTACAAAAACTTCCATCTCACACCTTCCAAGTGATCGGAGCCCCGAGTGAGCAAAGAATAGAGGTGACAGAAGACAGCCTTGAGTTAGAGGCCTTGAGAATACAGCTCATATCCACTNCAGTGTGCAGCGGGGACTCCAGAACTGGCACTACTCCGGGCTCCTAGGGGTCGGGGTACCCCTACTCCTCCATCTAGGTTATCTCTTCCCAGCCTCGACACACAGAGTGGGAAATTACATTTTGGGAGGGCCTTAGATTTTTTTCAATCCAACCCAGTATTGAAGGGCCAGCAGGGAGGACCCTCCAGGCTAGGGCACGTGGTCGCTGGGCTCCCGCCGCGTCCGGCCAGCACAGGAAGTTTGGGGAGCTNAGCAGAGGACTTGTGTGTGTGCATGCATGTATGTGTGGGGGGGTGTCTGGGCTCCAGCAGTGTGGCGGGGCCGAAAGGCCTTTCCAGGACTCCCCTCGGGGTCCGCCCTTCCTCGCGCTCGCCCGGCGGCTAGCGCCACGTCAGCGGCGAGGCCCGAGCGCGGCGGCCCACGCCCCCCGCACAGCCCGCGCCCTCCCCTGGCCCCCGGTCCCGGCCCCGCCGGCCTGCGGGAGCTGCAGTTACCAGGGCGCGAAGAACATGACGAAGTGCGCGGCGCTCTGGATCCCGTGCGTGAACATGTCGGCCGTGTACAGGTGCTTGGCTTGCGGGTCCTGCTCCGCTCCGCTGTCCGCCGCCTCCTGGGCCCGGGCACCCCTGCGTGCGCCGAGCAGCAGTAGGAGCGCGGTCAGGGCCGGCATTCCGGCCAGAGGCGGGAGGAGGCGTCTTGGGCGCGGGGGCATCGCGGCGGGGCTGGCGAGCTCTCGCCCGGGCCGCGGGTCCCCTCCGCGGCGCCACCTCCCGCCCCGGCTCCTCCCACGACCGCATAACCACGCCTCCATCTCAGAGCCCCGCCTCAACCACGCCCCAACTCTCAGAGGCACGCCCCATGGCCTGTCCGACCTCGGGGGGGTAACTTGCTACGTTCTACTAAAAGCGGCCAGGAAGAGGTTGCTCAGATCCTGGGGTCCTTCGTGCAGCACCTCCAGCGCTATCCCAATCCGATTCCGGTCCATCTCGCGGAGCTCCTCCACCTCCCCAAGCCCCTCAGCAGCCTTTTTCCTTCGTTTCCCTGTTGGGAACGTAGAGGCCAAGCAATGAAGGCACCGGGCAGTGGCAGCCTCTGTTGACCTAATCACACACCAAGACCCCGAGATTTCAGGACTAAGCTGAGCTGCTGTCAGCAGAAAGGAGGAAAATGGGCAAAAGTGGGTGGGATTTCACTCGCATGAGTCAGATTCGTAGCCAGAGCTGAACTGTGATTTGAGAGCCTGGCCTCAGGGGATGTGATGACACCACTTCCCAAGAGCGCCTCGGTTATTCAGCCCTGCCTTCACTTAGGGTGAAAAGGAACGGCAGTCAAAGCGGCCCCTCCTTCCTGCACTGGCTGTTGCCCTATGTGTCCTAACTCACCCTGGTTACAAAAACTGAATGCCAACAGCTGCTCTGGCTGAACCGGCCTTGTGCATGCCTGAGAGCCATTGCCTGGGCTGAGGTGTAACTCACACACTCGAATCTTATGGCAGGTGGCAATCCAAGCTCCCAGCCCTGCCTTGAGAACCTGAAGTTAAATTAGGGAGAGTAAAACAGCCAATATAAGCACTTGAGAGTGTTCCTAGCGCTATGCTCTATGCATATGAATAAGAAATTGTCATTATAAGAAGTGTATATGGTGATCTCTTATTGGGATTTCTCAGCAGCATTTCTGAGAATCACCTGATCCTTTATTAGTCTCAACATCCCTAAACTGAAAGCCTTCATTCCTGGATTAGCCACAGGGGAAACTGGCTTCATCCATAACTAGTCTCCTTATGGTAGGTTGAGCCACCTGTAAATGTTTAGCCGTGGTTTGCCAAACACCAAATTTCCAAACCTATTCCTTCAGAACTTACAGGCAGCATCTCTTGCTTGCTCCTTCTCTTCCTCTATGTCCTCACATTCTAAGTAAGCAGGTTTCAAACAAACACTTCTTCCCACTTCCCTGACCTGAACAGACCTGAGCTTGCCTATGACAGGAGAATTCTATGAGCTTCCTTTGCTCACATGATTTTGACTATGGTAGGTTGCTGGTCAAACTTGGACCAGCATACCATCCCTGCCCAGTGGCCTTGGCATATAGTCTAAAATGGAAATCCCTTGGTTTTCCATTCAAGGCTTCCTGTGATGTACTTCCATCATGCCTCATGTCCTGTGAGGCTTGTTAGTGGCTAAAACTTCAATGATTCTGTCCAGGGATCTGTGATGGTCAAGCTCGAAGCTTTATGCTCCTCAATACTTCATACCTCTCAAACCCTCTCGCTGTGCTGCTGAGAAATCCCAGCAGAAGATCACCATACACACTGTTTCTAATATCAACGCCTTTTTCATCTGCATAGACCAGTGATTCTCAATCTGTGGGTCGTGAACCCCTTGGGAGTCGAATATCAGATATCCTGCATATCAGACATTCACATTACAATTCATAGCAGTAGCAAAATTAGTTATGAAGTAGCAACAAAAAATAATTTATGGTCACCACAACATGAGGAACTGTATTAAAGGGTCACAGCATTAGAAGGTTGAGAAGCACTGTCATAAAGCATAACTCAGGGAACTCTCTCAAGCATTGACTGCTGGTTGTTTCACGCGTGAGTCTCGGAGTTGAGAAGGAAGGCAAATGCCTTCCTTTACTGAATTGCTCCCTTCTGTCCACAGAACTTCAACTTCCATTGTATTAATTCTACTGAGTGTGGCACTATCCGCCCTTCCAGATTTTGCCATTCTTCCAGGACATGCCCTTTATTTCACTGAAGACTGGTTCCTTCCAGCTGACAGAATCTCTAACCACTCTTTCCTGTCTTCATTCCTGGTAACTTCGGCATCTCAGTAGATAGCACATCAACATTTTCATCTCTAACTCCCTCATCAAAGGAAATCTAGAATGTTCACTGTTTCTAATACCTGAGTAAAGATGCTATGGTTTGGGTCCTGAATGTCCCTTATAGGGTCCATGTGTTGGAGATCCAGAGCTGTGCTAGTGGAAGGTCCTGGCTCTTTAACAGGTGGAAGGTTTTAGGATTATTGGAGGTGTATCTTCACAGGAGATCTCAGGACCCCCACCTCTCATTCCCTGGCTCTTGAGGTGAGGAGGTGTATTCCCCCCATGTGGTGCTGTCTCACCACAGGCCTAAAAGCACTGAGATGACTCATCATTACCCAAAAGCTCCAAGCCTGTGAGTCAAGATATTTTTCCATTTCTATGTCTCAGGTATTCATTGTAGTGGCAGAAGGCAGAGTAACACGAAGGCATCCCAGTCTGACCATGAACACTCCATCCTCTTCAGCTCACTGGGCTTCTCTGCAGTGTTAACCCAATAGACACTCACTCCACCCGAATGAGTGACACTCACACACCCGAGTCTGCCGTCCTTTTCAGCTTCTCTGATTTGCTTTTCTAGTCACTGCTGCTCAGACTCCCTCTCCATGTTNGGCTCTNAGGGNTTAGCCTCCAACCCACCTGCTGTCTGCACTCACTCTCTTGGAGACCTCGTGCATTCCCAGAGCTCTGCACACTTCCTTGGCAGACAGCACCACACAACCTAGCTCCAAGAAGGACTTGTCTGGCCACCGAAGGAGAGAACTCCTGCACTGTGTACCTGTCANGATTTATCTTTTCCAGGCTGTTAACAGAACATTGGTCCCTGCTGCTATTATTTCTTTGTGTGGCAGACCTTGCTCAGTGCGGGAGCTCCATGGGGTGAGGATTGTGAAGATGTCTGACGCCCAGCAGGTATTTAACACCTGTTTTTGAAATGAACAAATGGAAAACCCTAGCTGTTTACTCTCAGAGGCTGACTTCCTTGAAGGTGTCTCAAGTAAACAAACAGTGAACATAGGTGCTATTACTGAACATATTGGCACGCCATCCTCTGACTGCGCATCTTGAGCCTTCGTGGAGTGGTGGCCCCTTCCAGTAGCTGTCCGTGGGGTGCCCGGTGAAGCCCCCTGGGTACAAAGCTTTCTGTGTCCCAGGGCATCCCATGGAAATTGAAGNAGGAGCAGTCACTCCCAAACAGGAGAAACTGCAGCTTTCAGGTTACACCTCCTCAGAGTGCCACGTACCCCTAAAATAGCACCCTGAAAAGAGGACCCCACAAAAAGCTCCGAAACTGAAATGCCACCACTTGAACTGCCTTAACAGGTGCATCCTGAGTTATTATTGGGCTTAAAATGCTACTTTTAAGTGGGGACCGAAAGTAAATACATCCGGTTGTTCTAACTTTGTCAGAACATTCTTGGTGCCTCTCAAGAGAGAAATTATGCTCTTTTTTTAGAAATTAACTTTTATGATTGCTCAACTATGAGATATGGAGAGGAGGTCAAAGAGTAGATTATTGTGATCACCAGAAAAAAAAAATCTAAGGAACAATGCAATTTCTCAGCCTGGAATCAGTCAGGCAAACAGTGCCATTTTCAGACTTTTAAAATAGTGTAAGAAACTTAATATTTACTCATTACCCACATAAGCTCTTGGACAACACAGCCTCCTGAATAGTTAATAAGCACAGACAAACACATTATAACATAATAGATTCAGGACTCTAATGGGAGAGAAAAGCTTTTGAAATCCATATGAGATCATTGTGGACAGCAGGGAGGNGAGAGAAAGTTTCCTCATTGAATGAATCATGACCACTGAGATCTATGTTGTCTGGCAAAGTCCACAGAGCCTGGCTCCCACTCCCCACTGTCCTGAGTCTGTACTGATGCTGGCTCTTCCTCCCACCCACCATCTCTCAGCCCTTTGACTGCTGAATGCTTCCACAGAAGCTCCTCTGTCCTCCTCCCACAGAAGCCCTGCACACAGGGCCAGCAGACAGAGGCACAAGCTCACCAACCATCGCCCGGGCTCCTGCCAATCTTTCCCTGCTAGCCCTCNATGACAGCAATCTCCATGGATCTGTGATGTTCTGGTTTGGTGTGGAGATACATTTCTCTCATGGTGCTCAGGAGACAGCTTTACTGNGCTGCCTGAATCCCAGAAGACTAGTCCAAACTCAGAATCCAGGAAAATGGTATGACTAACACAGGAGTTCTCCATTCTGGCTGCCCTGGAATCGCTTAGGTGTAATGTGAATCTTAAACAGTCTTATTAATTGAAAACACCAGGCCAGGTATTGAAGTAAATTCTGAAAGGTCAGAGAAACAGAACAAGCCACAGCCAACCTCACCTTGCCAACTCCTCAGCTGATCTTGTTTCCCCACTGTAGGCCTCTGAGTCCTCACCGGAATGATCTCAGCGAACTGCTGCTAAAAGCTTCAAAGCTTAAGAGGCCCTAGCTTCTGGTTCTCATGTCTTATATACCTTTTTGCTTCCTGCCATTACTTCCTGGGATTAAAGTCATGTATCTTTTCCAAGCAAGACATAGATCTTAATTTCTGGGATTAAAGGTATGTAACACCATGCCTGGCTCTGTTTCCAGTGTGGCCTTGAACTCAGAGATCTGGATGGATCTCTGCCTCTGGAATACTAGGATTAGAGGCGTGTGTGCCACCATTTTTTGGCCTCTATGTCTATCTAGTGGCTGTTCTGTTCTCTGACCCCAGATAAGTTTTATTAGGGTACACATATTTTGGGGGACACAATATAATCACCACACTTAGGTCTTGAAAACAATATGGATGCCCTGGCCCAACTCCCAAGGCTTCGAAGCACCGAGATTCAGTGCTGCTGCCTCTGGTGCTCTTGGAGAAGGTTATGGCTGGACTGAGGAGCACCTGGAAAGAGGTATTTTCTTAAAAGACAGGTTCTGACTCAACCATGTTTGGTGAATACTATGTTTATACCCTTCCAAAATATCTAAATTTTATTTTTTATCCTGTCTCTCTGTCTCTGTCTCTGTCTCTGTCTCT
>LZPO01017303.1:201036-214551 GCA_001675575.1 Neotoma lepida | reverse complement strand
GCTGTAGAGAAGAAAGTGTCCAGGGAAGGTGGGAACGTTTTTTTATATTAATTCAGATTTGGTCTCGTTACTCTGAGAGAGTAGTTTAGCATTAGGGTAAACAATAGCACAAAGATGAGCTTCATACCCTGAAAGGGGAACTTTCCTAGGCAGGAGCAAAGATATTCTAAACAGAGCAACAAGGCCCCTCCCTCCCTTTGGCTATCAGACTGTTGAGATGATGAACCCAATGAATTGGGATTCTCTCAGGAGTCTCATGCTGGGAAAGGAGAAGGCTGAAGCCTTGTGCCATCCAGGGGGAACTTGTCTCCTTGAACAGATTTCANACTGTTCTGATAAGTTCTCAGTCCACCTTGCAGGACAGACTGGAGCTGAGACAGTGATGGGCAGGACTCCACCTTGACCAGGATTNCTTACCTATGTACACCTCTTGCCCTCTACTTAAACCTAAATAAATCTTATGTCAGGGCCCAGAAAATGGACTTGGGGATATCCCAAATGTGACCACATTAAGTAAATCATTCTCTGCCTTTCACTAATTCTTGGACCATGTGAGACAGGTGGCTTAGCCTAGCCTGCTAAGGCTTCCAGGGCCAACAGGGTGGATGGGAACCGCAGGGCTGGTGGTGCCAAGAAGACCAAGGCTTTGACCCTAACAACTCTGGAAACAAAGGGCCCGTCGTCCCACCAAGCTGCCGTAGACTTCTTCTGTAGCTTGTTAGAGTTNACATTCTTCTCAGTTCTTATGTTCCTTTACTAACAGGACCAAGATTCTTCAGAATTTCCTATGATTAATTTTTTAAGTATAAAGGGAAGGAAAATGATCTTTGGGTTTAGATAACACATTGTGACCAAATACACAGCAGGAAGCAATGAAAGGGCGGAAAGACTGTTTTTCTAGTTCTAATTCTGTCATAACTTTTTCATCTTTTGGTGGTTAGATAAGTGCACAAAAATGTATTCACTCTTCAAGGTGTAAAATCCAACACAAAGCTCCACAGCTTCAGAATTTCTATTCTAACTGTATACAATTAATTATATAATATTTATACAATAAAGTGTCAATATTTAAAAACCATTTGGTGAGGTTGGGCATGGTAGCACATGCCTTTAATTCCAGTACCCAGAGGCAGAGGCAGGTGGATTTCTGTGAGTTCAAAGCCAGCCTAGTCTACACAGTCAGTTCCAGGCCTGACATGGCTACATGTCACAAAGAAAAAAAAATGTTTTGGTGAAAAACTATGTCTAAAAACTAAATAAAAACATAATAATGAGCCAGGTGGTGGTGCACTTGGGAGGCAAAGGCAGGCGGATCTCTGTGAGTTCAAGGCCAGCCTGATCTACAGAGCAAGTTCCAAAACAGCCAAGGCTATAAAGAGAAACTCTATCTTGAGAAAACAAAAAACAAAAAAATGAAAATGATGTTAAACAAAATAGAAAATATCAGTGAAGAGGTAGAAAACATACAGCAAATAGCTAAACAGACATTCGGAAGTTGAAAATTTCATTAACCAAATATTTTTAAAAATGAGATATTCCACTGCAGATTTAGGCACGTGAAAAAAAAAGAACACATTTGTAAAACTGAAGATAGGTCAGTTGATTCTATTCTGAGAACAGATGATAGAAGAGTGAAGGGAAATGATCAGACCCTCAGAGCCTACATGTGAATGTGAGTCTCAGAAGGAAAAGAAGAAAGAATAACGGAAAAAGTGATGGATGAAAAGTCCACAAATTTAATGTAAAACATTTATGTATNAAGTTTAAAGAGCACTATGTAGNNTAAACTCAAAGAGATTCTCATGTGAACGTGATCATAATAAAACTATTGCACACCGAATCTTGAGAGAGACTTGAAAGCACCAAAGGAGAAGTGGCCTTCCTGCAGGTCTCTCATCAGGAGCCAGGGAGAGCAGAAGGCAGCACAATGTCATATTCAAGATGCTGAAAGAAAAATCACCTGTCAAAATAAGAATTCTCTACCAAGCAAAGCTATCATTAGAAATGAAGAAGAGACTGACATTCTCTCCAGAAAATGAGAGACATGGTACTGGCAGAACTGGTTAACAAAAAATAATTCAGGAGCTGGCAAGATGACAGAGCCCCTAAAGATGCGTGCCACCAGGCTCTGTGACCTGAGTTTGATCCCTAGGACCCTCACAGTAGAGGGGAAAGAACTGACTCCCACAAGTTGTCCTCTGATCTCCATGCACACCTCTCCTGAATAAATAAATGTAATAAAAATTTAAAAAATAATTTGGAAATTGAGAATCTTCTAGGATTAAATGAAGGGATATCTGGCAGTAGCACAAGTCAATTAAAACAAAGAACAGAAGACCAGCAAAGAAAACTACATAGATAATATGACTGTTACATAAGTAAAAGTCAGTACAAAGATATTTTTGTGACTATTTTTCTTTTATTTTATTTAAAAAGTAACCCCAGTGAGAAATCATATGTATATGATATATAACACAAATATATATTTATGTATATTTATATTTGGGTGCATATAATAAAGATGTAATGTATATGAAAATAGCACAGGAGATCAAGAACGAAGTGGAACAGGAGGGAAGTTTTTATATACTATTATAATTCAATTGGAATGGATTTGAATAATAGTGTTATAAATTAAGACAATGGCAATATTCAGGGAAATATCTAAGGAAATAACTAAAATATGTANATGAAAAGATAAAAATGATAACTAGAAGTTCACACAAGAGAAGAGCATAAAGGAGGAATAGAGGAACAAAGAAAACACGAAGTATATATAATATATATATATATATATATGAATATACATATATGATACGGCACAGAAAACAAATGGAAACTGACATGTCTAAACCCTACCATACTAGAAATTACATTAGATATAAGGATATGAACTACTTCAGTCAAATGCAGAGTTGACAAAAGATATGAAAACAAAAAGATAAGGTTTAGATTCAAAAAGGTATAAATAGATTGCAACTAAAAGGAAGGAGAAATATATGATGCAAACAATAAATGAAAAATTGTATCAGATAGACTACTTTCAGAGAGATTAGACCTTAATTAAAAACTTGTTACAGGAGACAAATAAATTTAATAGAGATAAAAGGATCAAGGTGTCAAAACTATAGTAATTATGAACATACATCACATGTACCTAGCAACAGATACTCAAAGCCTGAAGCAGCACCTTCTAGAGGTAGAGGAAGAAACAGACACCCCAACATTAGTAGTTCAATAGTCCACTTTCACATTAATTAACTCATTAATTTCTGGTGCCAAAAGCTGAACCCACAGCCTCTCACAAGTTAGAAAAGTGCTTTACTACTGAGCCACACCCTCAATCCTAGCACACCTTAAATAATGGATAACACAAGTAGACAGAAAGTCAGTTATTATAAAGGTGATTTGAATGACTCTATAAGCCAGATCTAACAGATGTTGATAGAACACTCCACCCAATAACAAATATATCCCAATAATAACAGTATCCATTCTTATCAAGTGCAGATGAACTTATCCAGATAAATAGGACTATACCATAAAACTAGTCTCAATAAATGAAAAGTATTGGAATCATCAAAGTGTGTTTTTCCACCACAAGACAATGAAATTAGTGATTGGTAACAGAAGAAGGAATTTGGTAAGTTCAAACCATACAAGAGTTAAGGGGCCTAATCCTAAAAAAAACTATGTATTCAAGAAATTATAAGGGAAATGGGGTAATTCTTTAAGATAAATTAAAACTTTAAATTCTGTGAGGTGCAGCTTATAGTGCTATTTTAGAGGGAAAAACCATGTTTAGAGGGAAACTTACAGTTGTAAATGTCTGCATTTAAAAAAGAAGTGCCGCAGGCTGTGAATGAAGTTCAGTNGGTAGAATGCTTGCCTAGCATGCAAGAGGCCCTGGGTTCAATCCCCAGCACCTCACAAACCAGGNGTGGTACNCAGGCCTGTAATCCCTGTACTTAGGAGTAGAAGCAAGAGGGTTAGGAGATAAAGGCTTGACTATATACTGAATTTGAGGCCAGCATGGAGACAGTTCTTCAAACAAACAAACATTTAAAAAATCCCAAATTGATAAACATAAGATGCCAAAAAAAGAACATGCTAACCCCTGGCCAACAGAAGGGAAAAAAAAATAATGAAAGTAGAAAATAATGAAAGTAGAAAAACAATAGAGAAAAACAAAAACAAAAAACAAAACAGAACCAAGGTTTTTCGGTAGACTGATGAAAATAAAAAGATAGCAGGGATTCATATTATTAATTCTGGAACAAAAGAGAGTATGTCATTACATATCTTAGAGATAGAAGGAAATTCCATGGATAATCACGTCTAGATAAAATGAACAAATGACTACAAAGGCAGAAACCAGAAAACTGACTTAAGCAATATGAAGTCTGAATATGTTTACAATAGGCAGGGAGATCAAGGTAATAATAACAATAGGAGTTAATAATAGCTACCCACGGAGGCGCGCAGACTCTGCAGGACCCGTGGCCCGGAGCATCTGAGCCGTGAATTCTTCAAGTCTTCGATTTAAAAAAAAAAAATGGCCTCCAATAAAACTACATTGCAAAAAATGGGAAAGGAACAGAATAGAAAGAGCAAAAAACTTGAAGAGGCAGAGCCTGAAGAATTTGTGGTAGAAAAAGTACTAGACCGGCATGTAGTGAATCGGAAGGTGGAATATTTCCTCAAGGGGAAGGGGTTCACAGATGCTGAGAATACTTGGGAACCAGATGAAAATTTAGATTGTCCAGAATTAATTGAAGCATTTCTTAGTTCTCAAAAAGCTGGTAAAGCAAAGGATGGTACAGAAAGGAAATCTTTATCTGACAGTGAATCTGCTGTTAGCAAATGGAAGAAGAAAAGAGGTGCTGCTGACAGACTCAGGGGCTTTGTCGGAGGTCTNGCTGGGATTAAAGGCGAGCGCCACCACCGCCCGGTTTGAAGCATTTCTTAATTCTCAAAAAGCTGGTAAAGAAAAAGACGGCACAGAAAGGAAATCTTTTTCTGATAGTGAATTGACGACAGGAAATCGAAGAAGAGAGAAGATGCTGTTGACAAACCCAGGGGCTTTGCCGGAGGTCTTGATCCTGAACGAATAATCAGTGCCACAGTCCGCAGTGGAGAATTAATGTTTCTCATGAAATGGAAGGACCCAGATGAGGAAGACTTGGTGCTGGCAAAGGAGGCAAATATGAAGTGTCCTCAGATTGTCACCNCCTTTTATGAGGAGAGGCTGACTTGGCATTCTTGTCCAGAAGATGAAGTGCAATAATTGTGTGCATTTATATATATAATCTGGATCTTGAGTTTTGAATTACTAGTGTGGAAAAAAATATTATTCTAATGAAAATCGAGTTTGATATGCTGGTTTTGAAGTATTGACNATAGTTGGGATATTTTGGATTTTTGTTCTGCATCAAAAGGCACTGATTCTTTTGAGCAAATAAAAGCTTTCTGTAATTGCTTCCTTTAACAATAGAATATTTGATACCATGTTGTATTTCCTCAGCTTTGAAGAACAGCTTTTCTTAAATGTTGAGGAGATTTTACAGTCATTACTCAATCAGAACTTATTTTTAACAGGGACACAGAAGGACCATTCTGGGTTTTTTTGTTTGTATGTGTGTGGATGCATAAAATACTTACATAACTGTTTTTCATTTTGTCTTGTTTTTTAATACTCAAAAACTATAGATGAAAACATCTGTTGATGAGATTCCATCATTGTGAACATTTTCCTAAAACCATAACCTTTCAGATTAAGTAGATGATTCTGTAATTTATCGGATAGTTTTAAAGCAACCACATCAGGATTTATGTGTTATCACATAAATACAGTAGTTTATATACAAAAGTTTGTCCTTACAAACTCCCCCTTCAGAAAACGAAATTAGACAAAGTAGTAGTATGATTTAATAACAAGACTTAAGCTGGGTGTGGTGGTGCATGCCTTTAATCCCAGCATGAAGGCAGACAGATCTTTGATTTAGACTAGGTCAGCCAGGGCTACACCGAGAATTCCTGTTTCTGAAAAACAAACAAAAAGACTTAAATGGGCATGTAAAGTTTCCGCTAGTGAACTGCTCCTTTGTAGAAAGTTGAATCTACTAAAAGGTTATGATTTTTGGAATATATGTTTGCTGTGAAAATGGAATCATGGTTATAGATGATATTGGCAATTTCAGATCCACGGNCATAAATGAACAAAATTTGGTAATATAAATTAATGACTTGTATGCTTTTTCTTTACCTTGACTCATTCCTTGCTGGTAGGATCAATCTTTTCAGTATTTGGGTTCAATGAGCCAGAAAAGTAACTTTGTGGTATCAGAACCACTGTATATTTACTTCATTGTAAATAATGGTGAACAGTGGTCAATAAATAGTTTTATATTCCTTTAAAAAATAATAATAANTACCCACGAAGAAGGAGATGCATGGGTTGCTTACCTAGTGAACCAACACCAATCCCTTACAATGTTTCTGAAAAATAGATGTGAGATACTTCCTGGATCTCCCTGAGACCAGAATTACACTAGTAACAAACTGATGAATCCAGTTAGAAAAGGAAACTGTGTATTTCCCAGAAGTATGAGTGCAAAATCCTCCAAAGAGATTTGTACCCCAAATCCAGCAGGATATAAACTGCATTATACACCATGAGGATGTAGGGTTTATGTCAGTAACAAAAGTCATCTGAAAACAATACCATAGGAANGACAACGCCCNCACACTCTCCTCCACAGATCCAGAAAGAGCACTTAGCAAATTACAACCCCTAACTGATAATGACACTCAACAGCTAGGAATAGATGAGAACTCCAGAATTTGCTAATACCAGCTACAAGGAAACCCCGCGGTAAGAATTATCATTTATATAGTGAGAACAAAAGCTGCTCTCAAGTCAGGAACCCAAAAGGATGTCTGCTCTTACCTCTGTATGATATGGAATGAGTGTTCTGACAAGGTCAACTGGGTAAGAAAACCAAAAGCCATCCATCTTAAAATGCAAGAAGTAAAACAAAGATGGGAAGAGAAGGGAAGGCTTTTGTTTACACAGAAACCTAAGTGTGTATAGAAGTATTACCTATAGTAACTGCATGGTGAAGACAAATGATCAGCAGTTAATGAACTGATGATATATAGTATAATATAAGTTATCTCTCTCTATATATGCATATATATATACATATGTATGAATACATATACAAGATGGATGAACTTTGAAAATATTGTATTAAGGAAAAGAAGTTCAGCATTACAGTCATTTATTAATATAAAAAGTTCTAAATAGGCAAATCTATAGAACAGAAAGTCAATGAACAGTTACTCAGAAAGTAAACCAATGGGGACTGTGAATCCATCTTAGTTGGTAGAGTGCTTGCCCAGCTTACACGAAGCCCTGTGTTTGATCTCCTGTACCATGGTAAACCAGGAGTGGTGGCACATACCTGAAATCCCAGCATTCAGGAGGTAGAGGCAGGAAGATCAGGAGTTCAAGGTCATCCTCAACTATACAGGGGATTCGAGGCCAACCTATATTGGCCCTGTCTCCAAAAGAAAAAATAACAAGTGAATCAATGCATCTGAAATTTTTCTGAGGGTGAGGAAAATGTCCTGGAATTAAATAATGGTGATGTTTGTACAGTATGGAGATGAACTGAAAGCCAATACATTTTCCCACTTTAAAGTGGTTAAAGTACAGGGCTGGAGAGATGGCTCAGTGGTTAAGAGGACTGGTTGTAGGTTTTCACTCACAGGGTGAAAAAGGCTAAGGAAAAAACACCCTGACCCTGACTTGAACCCAGGACCAGGGATTGAAATCCCACCAATCCCTGTGCTTGCCCTAGAATCAGACCACAAAAATCCACCAATCCCAAGCCAGCCTGGAAAGCTCCAGCCCCACACACACCCAAGAAACCCTGCATAAGCTCTGTACCCTATTCAGTTTTGCTGCTGCTTCTTACCCAAGGCAGCCACCCTCCTGTATTCTTCCTTCCCAACAAATTTCTTGAGTGAAATTTGTTGTGTGATGTAACACTTTTGCAGGAGTGGAGCTCAGCTGTAACAACTTTTGCCAGAGCTGGAGCAGAACTGTAATGCTTTTGCTGCAAAGATTTTCCCCTAGCAGAGCAGAGTTGTTACACTCTGGGAGACCTAAGCAGAGCTGTAACACTTCTCCAGAGTTGAGCTGTAACAACTTCCCTGGGAAATCCTCCTTTGTGGGAGCAGAGTTGTTACATTTGCATTGGGGAAATCCTTCCCTGGAACAGGGCTGTAAGCTCCTATGCTTACAATGACTTTGTGCTATTCCTTGGCTTCCAACTGCCAGATACATTTCNATTGGAGCTGCAATGATTACAGGTTGCACTTCTAGAGGACCTGGATTCAATTCTCAGCACCCACGTGGCAGCTCACACCTGTCTGTAAATCCAGTTCCAGCGCTTCTGACACCCTCACACAGTTATATACGCAAACAAAAAATCCAATGAACATAAAATAAAAAGTAAATTATAAAAAAGTGGTTAAAGTATAAATTCTGCTATGTAATCTTATCATTATAAAAAGCAAATAAAATAGAGGTCACCTCCATCCCTTTGGAACTTGGAGGATCCAGGGTCTGAGGTCCCCTTAGTTCTTCCCCACTGCCCTTTTCAGCCATTCTTTCCAGCCCATCTCCATTCTTTTGAGACTCCCAGACAGCCCATAGGTCAGGCACCCACAAGCACCNCACTTGGCTGGGCTCAGACGAGTGAATTGGAGAAGCTTCTTGCAGTAGATGCAGTAGATAGGAATTAACAGAGAGACCCACAACTGGACAACGTGCAGAGAAGGAGAGACTTTGGAGCATTCAGTCTCAAATGGGGTGTCTTTATCATCCCTATAAAACCTCTCCCCTCAGGGCTCAGGGATCTGTGCTGAAAAGGAGGAGGAAAGAGTGTAGAAGCCAGGGATGGCGATGACTTTCAGGAAACAGCATCTTCCAGACACAACGGAACTAATACACTTATGANCTCACAGAGACTGTGGCAGCAGGTGCAGGACCTGTACAGGTTCAAACCAGACAACATGCCAGCACTGAAAAGGGTAAGTGGGCACCAAGTCTCACTCCTAACGAAGTTATTTGCAATTGATCACCTGCTGGCAAAAGGAAAACCAGTTTTCTCTCATGGAGTGTTATGGGGTATTTTAACCACTCCAAGGAAGTAATTGGCCAACACAAAACAGACTCAATATTTTTTGTGCATTTTTGGGGGGGTTTTTTTTTTGGTTTTTTTTTTGTCTTATTTGTTTTTTGTTTGTTTGTTTTTACTTTTTTTGAGAGACAGCAAGCATGAGAGCATGATGTGGGATGGGTAAGTCTCTCTGGGAGGAGTTGGGAGGGAAGAATATGATCAAAATATAGTTTATAAAAACTTTTAAAATTAAAACATTAATAAAATAATGAGCAATCATTTTTCTAATGTAACCAGAAGAAAGCCAAAATAATGATACTAGTTTGATCAGAGCATGTAACAGATCCTGGAAGGATGGATGGACACCTATTCCTCTCACTAGGGAAGGACTTAAGTAGTCCCCAAGAGGGACTTTGCCCTCAGCCTTTCAGAGCTTCTCTTTGAAGCCTTTGGTTACTGGTGGCTTTGGTTGGTCAGATGGGAACAGTGTGACTTAGGGTGAGGGGCTGNGCACCCCAGAAGACCAACACTGTGGTGCACAATGGGGGGTTTAGATGTTCCCAGTGGGGAAGCGGCTGGAAATGAGATCTACATGTGGAAATCAATCACGCTCACAAAATGGAGCCATTTAAAACAAACAAACAAACAAACAAACAAACAAACCCCAAACCCTCTGAACACTGAGGCTTTGCTCAACTTTTATGACTGTCAATATTCCATCCTCTGGTCCTGACCCATCCTGACTCCACGGAGGAGGGACAGCAGAGGCTCTGTGTTTGCTACTTCCTGGGCCTTATGGGGGTGGAGTAGGGGACCAGCAACACCTGCAAGGTTGGAGAGTAGCAACACCCTGGTGTCAAAGCAGAAGCAAGAGATGGACAGGGAGGAACATCACCTAGCCCTTGATGGGTAAACAGTTTGTGGGTAGCCTGTGTGGACCATCTGCTTGGTTGGGTCAGAAGAAAATGCGTGGAATATGGAACCCTCCAAATGGCCGAACCCATGATATGCTCAGAAAACTGACCAGTCTCAATAGAAATTGCCTTAGTCTTTGTCCAGATTCTGCTATAAGTTCTCTAAAAAGCTCCCAGACAGATCAGTGGTGGTGATTACTTAGGACCCCTGTAACTCCCAGAGTTTCTCTCACGTTTGCTTGATTTTCCTTAATAAAAGCTTGTGTTTGTTTTGCTTGTATCCTGTGTGTGTGTGTGTATGTGAGTGTATGTGTGTGAGTGTGTGTATGTGTGTGTGTGTGTATGTGTGTGTGGGTGTGAGTGTGTATGTGTGTGTGTGAGTGTGTGTGTTATGTGAGTATGTGTGTGTGTGTGAGTGTGTAGGTCCCAGGTAAAGGTCAGGTATCTTCCTCCATGGCTTGTATATTGAAGCAGGGTCTCTCACTGAACCTGGAGCTTGCCGCACAGACTAGTCTGTCTAGCCAGCTTGCTCTGGGGATTTCCTGTGTCTGCCTCTCATGGACTAGGATTACAGGCAGGCTACCATACCTATACAGCTCTGACAAGATCCTGGGAATCCTAACTCCAGTCCTCATGCTTGTGAGGTAAGGTCTTTACCCACTGACTCATCNACCCTGTCTTTTGTTGTTGTTTTGAGACAAGTNNCATGTAGCTATGATGATGATCTTCAATGTGCTGTGTAGCCAAGTCCTGTCTCCCCTGGAATGATGGGATTACATGTATATCTACCACTCTGGTCTCCCTTTTCTTATCTCTTTCCTCTAGCTTGGCAGTTAAACAGCAGGAAGCAGGGANCTATCAGTAATGTCCTGGATAGGCATCAGAGGATAGGGAACACTACCCATTGGGAAAATGCTTTCTGGCTTCTGGCTGATTTTTGTCTGGGTCCTGGGCATCTGGATCATCAGGACAGACAGATCAGACACCCACCTGCTACAGTGCTGGCCATTTTCAGTAACCTAGCAGAGGGCCATGTGTGACAGTCTGACTGAGTTCAACTCCCCGAAGATGGATCCTGCCTTGTTTGCATTTTCCTCTGCCATTATTCACTCTTCCNTATTTGGGGGGTGGGTGGGATAGGAAGCAGGTCTCACTATGTAGCTCAGGTTGGACCCTCTTGCCTCCACTTCCCAAATGATGGGGTTATGGAGAGGCCTGTGCCACCTCATGGCTCATGCCCANTTCTTATATTCCTCTTTGGAAGGGGGGTTCTCTTCAGAACAGTGGGCTCTCTGGGCCAATGTTGGCAATTCCTGAGTTTGCTAGACAAATTATTAAAAGCAAGCTCCCTAATGTTTTCTCAATTTCCAAAAATAACCAGAATGTGTACTCAAGTTATGAACAGTCTGTACCTAGNTAAATGGTAGGTAATGCATTCAGTACAGTCACTGAAACAGAAAACACTTCTGGGAAAAAAAAATGGTCTCTGAAATGATGAAATTCTAAATACACCAAATTTCAAGAAAGAAACTNCAGTCATCATGAAACNACCCTNTCCACAGGTCTGATGTTTCTTTTCTTTTCTTTTCTTTCTTTCTTTTTTATGGGGGTGGGGTGGGGTCTTTCGAGACAGGGTTTCTCTGTGTAGCCCTGGCTGTCCTGGAACTCACTCTGTAGACCAGGCTGTCCTCAAACTCACAGAAATCCACCCACCTCTGCCTCCTGAGTGCTAGGATTAAAGGTGTGCCTCACCACCACCCGGCACCTGATGTTTCTATGGGAGAATTCTGTCCAACTTATAAGGACAGAAACATCAAGTCTTCCAGATNGAAAATACAAACACTGTACGGCCCACTTATATGATGATGTAGCTATCAGCAGATTCATTCAGAGACTAGAGAGAGGGGTAGAATCAAGGAATAGAATTAGGATTTGGGGATTTAGCTCAATGGCAGAGTGTTTGCCTCACAAATGCAGGGCCCTGGGTTTGTCCTCAGTTCTGGGTTGGGTGGGAGGGAGTTAGAGGTGGTGATAGTCGTACAACAGAAAAATGTGCTCAACACCACTGGGCTGAACATTAAAAATGAGAAATGAGATCCATTTTACCACAATTTAATAAAGGTTGCCTCTAGCAAGTAGGTACTCAATTCATGAGGCTCTACAGTCAAGCTCCCTACAGCCTAGCAATGACTCTAGGGCAGTTTTAGTCTATGACCAGGTTATGTGTGCCAGAATGTCACGCTGAAAGCAGTTCTGAGGCCCAAGGCAAACTAGTCTTGTGAAGAATGCTTACATAAACCTGAAAGAAGCTCACCCAAGAAAGAAACCATAGCCTCTTGGTCGGGAGCACACAAAAATAGCAGAGAAACAGATGGAGTCCTGGAAGATGAAACCCTAATGTCGAAGTGTCTGATGTGTATTCCCTAGCAGGGGAAACCATCCCTAGCAGGGGAAACCATCAACAAGAGAGAATGTAGGATCTGACTGCCTTGCAATCTGAGGACCAGGAACCTAGCTGAAGTGCTACGGCTAGCTTCTCTGGTGACCTGTAAGAGCAAATAATAACNAGCCCTGAGATTATAAATCAAGATATCAAAGGAATATAGAAGCCAAAAGTCACATCTATGACACGCCACCTATGGGCTAACACCTTACCTCAACACCCAGTCCTTAAAGCACTTGACTCACTGAAGCTGAGGGCAGGGAGGAACTGTGGTTGCATCTCTACAGGCTAGCACCATATGATAGGGTAAAAGTGCTAATTATTTAAAGGCATGAACACATTGTGAATATGCCTTAGGTTAAAGTACTCATTCATGTGCAATTGCTTTAGTCATTCTGTAATACTTATTAGGGACTCCTGTGGTGGCATGTACCTTGTAGACCTTATTTGTTTAGTGACAAATAAGAATAGTTGTTTCC
Source organism: Neotoma lepida (assembly GCA_001675575.1). Classification (NCBI taxonomy): domain Eukaryota; kingdom Metazoa; phylum Chordata; class Mammalia; order Rodentia; family Cricetidae; genus Neotoma; species Neotoma lepida. The sequence continues at coordinate 201,524 of LZPO01017303.1, read as the reverse complement.
CACAAGTAGAGATGGGGNAAAATGGAAAAGCAGTTCTAATGGGCTATTCATGTTCTATGGTAAGTTCACAAAGCAAGAAAGAGGATCAGCTCTTGGAGCCCAGATAGCCTGCCTGGAGAAGGGTCTTTTGTGTGTTCTGAAGGAAAAGCATGAGTTAGAGAACATTTGAGGCAAAAAAGACAGCCTGTGTCAGAAAGCCAAGAATCCTGAGGAGTCTGAGGCGCCCAGATGTGGCTCCGAGCCAGGTGGAGATCCGAGGTGGCGCCTTTGCCTCCTATGAGCAATTCTACAAGTTTACTCCCCAGGAGAGGGGCTGGGGAGACTTTGGTGGGGAACAAACTCAAATCCAGTACCAACTTAGTATGAATCAAAGGGTACAGAGGTCCAGAGGTCACCTGCCAGTCCCTACCTTCGCACATTTAGCCAGCAGTCTCTAACATTTAGGACTCAGCAAGAAGCAGTCCCAACACCTCACTTTCCCCTGTGAT
>LZPO01017303.1:159140-178870 GCA_001675575.1 Neotoma lepida | reverse complement strand
AAAATTTAAAAACCAGAATAAAGCAGGGTCCTGTGGTTCATTTGGTTGTCTCAGTGGCAGTGGGGATCTCCACCCAGATTAAATCAGAGCCTTGTTACAAGAATCCAGTATGAGTCAGAGTGAAGCAAGGTGAGATTTTAAGGAGAAATGAGGAGAGCACATGCCTTGGGCGGTNAGGGGTTTGGGAAGAAGTGGGAGAGCAGGGGGGAGGGACTTAAGCGGCTTCACAACTAGGATACATAAGAGCCGCTGCTTTGTAAGTTACATTGTGCGAGGGTTGTGATTGACAACAAGGCTTAAAGATAAAGCAAAATTTTTAAATTAAGCACAAAACTATGAGTTGCTTTACTTGTCATCTTAAGGAATTCCTGAGCTGGAGAGAAGGCTCCATGGTTAAAAGTGCTTGCTGTTCTTCCAGAGGACCTGAGTTCAGTTCCCAGCACCCATCATGTTGGGTGGCTCACAATCACCTGGAGCTCCACTTCCTATTCTGGTTTCCACTTATGCCAGCACACATGTGGCATTCACTTACAGAGACACACAAAAGCATGTGTGTGTGCGCGCGCGCGCGCACACACACACACACACACACACACACACACACACACACACACACTGGGTTTAGGGAAGAATGAGATATGCTAATACTGTAAAACTCAATTCCACAAGCATCCTGACCATAAGCAGGCAGTAATTTTTCTTGTCCTTGTTCGAGATGTCTTTAGAAGACAGCAGGGACTCTGTAGGTAATCTTGGTTATATCACTGGGTTGAAGTTTCTGANCCTCAGCCAGATTTCTCCCCCATGTCCCTTAATTCTCCCTTCCTATCCTGACTCAGTNGGACGCTTGGTTATCTTGGGGCTGTCCACATGCAGTAGACTTTAGTTAGACCAATGTATCTCGCTCGTGTGGACACAGCACACTATTCTATATGTGAAGGACTTCTGATAGGAGCCCACTTGACACACTCTGCTCTCATTTTTTCCAACAGAAGACAGAAGTACATGGGTGCAGTACTCCATGGCTTACAGCCAAAACTGCCNTAGGAGCAGCGCGAAGTTGGCAAGCACTGCTTTCTTTGTGTCGTCTATCTCCTAGAGGACAGAAACTACTAGTTAACAAGCTAACAAGGAAAAGTGAGAAAACAAGCGTGGACAGTTCTGAGTATCTATTCAGTCTTAGAAGGCTAGGGTCTGTTTGCATGGCACTGCCAGCTCAGCAGTGGAAAAACTGAAGCCCATTATTCTCCTTTGAAAGTGCTCTTCCCAAGTGGCTGGGAGCCCCTCAGCAGGAGGCTGTCTCCTGCCACAGTGCCAAGCTCAGAACAGAAGGGCCATGGCTCTGGTGCAGGAGGGNGTAGGAGCTCCATGGCCCTCCTGGCCTGCAGTCCTTCTCTTGGCCACAGATAGCACCCACTGATTCAGAGGAAGGACTGCCAGCTCTTCAAGGCAGGCTTAGCTAATCTTGTAATGTTATCCTGGGGTGTTGGGAGAAGCCAAAGGGGCTGGGGAGCAAGTCCCTCCTTGGCGGAAGCCATCAGCTTACATCCTGCTCCATCAGACTTCATTACCCTTATCTTTTCCTGCTTAACTATGAACGCCACAGTGACCAGACTTCCAAGAAAAAAAATCCAGCCACAATATTTGACTCCATGGCTGCCCATGCTGGCAAATTCTTCAGACTAGCTGCATGCTGTGAGAAAAGCTATTTCTTCTCATTTGTCCATGTCCCAGTTCTCACATTAGAGAAACGAAGACAAAGGGAAGGGCTGTTCGTTCTTTCACTGTCCCATGTCAGCAGTGAAATTTAACCTAAATATCCGCTAACTTCTTTTTCCCATGCTGCAGTCATTTTCAAACCTCCCCTTAAAAAGATAACTCTGTTAGTTCTTTAAGCTTCATGTAATTTTGGTAACCACCCCCTGCCCAGTCTTCTCCTAAGGTCCCCCAGATCCACCTCACTTCTGTATTCTCCCATTGTTGTGCCTTTTTTCTTTTTCACACATGGAGTCCAGTTTGTGTCACCCACATAACCCCTGGGTGTGGGCATCCACTGGAGTATGGTTACCTACCAGAAGCCACACTCTTGAAGAAAACTGAGTTTTCCTTCCATAGATCCTCAGTCAGGGGTAGGGGCTTGCAAATCCCTTCTCCCTCCATGACAGTATGTTGACTGGCTTGATCTCTTACAGGTCTTGTGGAGGCAAACTACATCTGCTGTGTCCTCACGAGGTCCTGTAATGTCCAGAAGACACAGTTTCTCTCAGATCCTCCTGACCTCTGGCTTTTATAATCTTTATCCCCGCCTTCACAATGGTCCATGAGCCTAGGGTATGTGTATGTGTGTATGTGTGTGTGTGTGTATGTGTGTAGTGTGGTGTGGTGTGGTGTGTGTGTGTATGTGTGAGTGTGTGTGTGTGTGTATGTGTGGTGTGGTGTGTGTGTGTATGTGTGTATGTGTGAGTGTGTGTGTATGTGTGTGTGTGATACACATGTCCCATTTATGGCTGAGCACTCCATTAACACTTATTCTCTGCACTTGGACCAGTTGTGAGTTTTCACATTTGCCACCACCCACTTCACAAAGAAACTTCTCCACTGCACTGATCTGTGGATATGGAGATAAGAATTTAGAGGGTTGGGCTGGAGAGATGTCTCAGAGGTTAAGAGCACTGGCTGCTCTTCCAGAGGTCCTGAGCTCAATTCCCAGCACCCACATGGTGGCTCACAGCCAGTTATAATGAGATCTGGCGCCCTCTTCTGGCCTGCAGGGACACATGGAGGCAGAATGTTGTATACATAATAAATAAATAAATCTTAAAAAACAATTTAGAGGGCAGCTTGACACAATGCCCACTTAGCAGAATAATAGTAGGTAGGCTAAACAGCGGGGCCTGTGAGTTCCTAACCATGGGTTCTCAGCCAGATTTACAAGTACCATACATGTTTTCTTCTGTGGAGTGGGCCTTAAATCTAAGCAGAAAGTGCTTGGTTACCCCCAATAACACTAGTCCTGCAATTGCACTCATGAGCAAATCATGCCACATTGGTCATTATTGTACTTCACAGGGTTTATAGCTGGGTAAGACTGTTGATGACTTTTCTCTCCTAGTGGCCTACATAACAAAGACCATTAAATACCACGAAAGCTAGTGAGCATGGAGGAAGCTTTCTGGTCAGTACCAACTTGATTTCTTCATGTCAGGCGAACAATATAGTGATGTCTTTGGCAACAGGGTCTCTGACAAGTTCTGGTGGGTAACTAGGAGCAATGACAAGAGCCTGTACTGAAAAACTTCCATCTAAAAACTAGTCTTTAAAAATTCATTTAAGTAATACAAAGAACTGACTGCAAATATTGAGACACTACAAGAAACAAAACAAGCAAGTTCTATTTCTCACTGAAGCCCTCTAGACCCTTGGATGCCCCAACCCCACCCCTAGGCAGTAGTTAGTACAGAAATATTCAAGCCCATTAATCCAAAACTGATCTTTTCTTTCATATATTGGCAATTGATACATATCTTACTGGACAGTGTTATCTTGTCCTTTTCTGTGTCTGTATAGTAGTTGATTTTAAATACGTCATAGTTGAGTTATCAGTTTCATATTGGTGGGCATCACTGTTGTTCCCCGTGTTGTGCTTTATGTGGAAAGCACTAAGAACTCTGTGCACTTGCATCTTTTTTAGAGGTAAGGTCTCACGTAGGCTAGGCTGGCCTCAAACTCTTGATCCTCCTGCCTCCACCTCCCAAATACTATTACAGACATACACCACCATACATGTCCATATATTTTTCTTCCTCTTCTGGTTTTTTTTTTGAGACAGAGTCTCATCAGCCTAGACTTCACTATTAGGCCAGGCTTACCTCAAACTTTTTGGCAATGTTCTGCCTAGCCAGCTTATTAGGATTACAAGCATGAGACACCACACTGAGTTGTATATACAGCTTAACATAATGAAAATATATACATTTTAAATGCTGACAGATGTTTCTACAGCCCCCCCCATCCCCACAAGAATTACAGTGACTAGCATCTCACTGGTATGATGGCATCCATTGTCCTCACTTCCTTGCTTGCTAACACAGTGCATTCTAATAACACCTCATAATTATTGATTATATGATGATTCTGTCCCCAAACCATACAAGGTGTGTGTAGTGGATAGCTGTTTTGGCTTTGGCCTTGGGACATGGCCCCTACAGTGACAACAGGTAACTATGATACCTGCCTGAGACCTCCCCTAGGGCATGGCTCAGGGGGAGCCCCTCAAGACTAGAGGTGCCTACGTGACTGCCTCCTCCTCTCATCCTGCTTCTGGATCACCTGGATCGCTCACGGTTTCAGAGGCTGGACTGGATGCAAGCCAGAGTCCTCCGCTGGATTGTGCATCCTCTTCCCTGGATCTGTACTTGAATTCTTACTGGTTGTAAGTTACCCTAACATTAAACTCTGTAAATTGCTAGATAAACTACGTTGGTTTGCCTCGTAATTACTCATACAGGTGTGCATGTCACCAAAGAAATGTTGGGTCCTGTGGTTGGGGACATAGCACAGTGATAGCATATGCTTAATGAGCCCCAGGATCAAATTTCAATCCTCTGTGCCTCAATCCTCAAACATAATAGTCTGTTCTGATCCAGGATCTTTCACCTAGTCTATTGTGATCTCAACCTCACTTAGATAAACCCTGAAGTCTAATGAAGAAACATATCCAGGACAAACAGACCAACAGAGTTACATGGTCAAGTGTCACCAATTTTTCAATTAGCCAGTGTGAATCCACAATTGTTTGTGTATATATTTTAGGGGTGGAGGTGGGATAAGAGATCTGTAGACTGTACCAGATTCCCAGAATGGTATATGACTTCTGCAAAAAACAAAACAAAAAAACCAACCAAACAAACAAAAAAACTCAAAAAATGGTAGCCTGGATGATAAAGCAAGAGACGAAATTTAAACTGCATAAAAATCCAAATACTTAATTTTAATCTTAATTTAGATAAACTAAATGACACTGTAAACTTAAATTATTACTATGTAAATAACAAACAATACGGTTGCAGATCAGTTATGTCCTTTTCTCTCTTGTTACACTGTGTTCTGAGCCAGTCTCACGATAGAGCTCAGGCTGACCATAGCAATGTCCCATTCATCTGTTAAATGCTGGGATTAGGATTACGGGCACGTGGAACACCTCACTTGATTCTCAGAGTCTGGGTTACAAAGTTTCCAAAACAAAACTGGTGATCCACTTTGGTTTTTCCAGAGTTTTACTATTGAAGTACAGATGCTAACAACAACAACCACAAAAGGAGCTACCATGTTGTCATCGTTTCTTAAAATTATTTTAGCACAAGAGGCAGGAAAGCTAAAATCTGGGAGGAAAAGGCAGTTTTTTGAATTGGATCAGTGTAACTCTATATTAAACTCACTGTATTGACTCCTCATAGCCCCTTCCAGTCTGAGACTACAGGGGACTGTGCAGAGGACCACCACACACTGCTCCCCCGGAACTTCACAGCTGCCCCGTTTCCATGGATGCACTGCGGAGTCTTGAGGCAGGAGCTCTAGGGCTCTCAGTCCTAGCTGATCTACTTGACTCTTTGAAACTCATCTGTCAGCATCAGGTGAGGGCAATGACAGGGTTCTCACNGTNTTAGTTAGGGTTTCTATTGCTGTGAAAAGACACCATAACCACGGCAACTCTTAGGAAAACATTTAATTGGGGTGGCTTACATTTTCAGGGGTGGCTTACATTTTCAGAGGTTCAGTCCATTATCATCATGGTGGGACATGACAGCATGCAGGAGAAAAAAGGCACAGAAACACAGCTTCACAGAGTTAAACAAATGCAACATAAACAAAAGTAACACACCTTAAAATATTCTACTACATGGCTTCACAACAACTTGTTCAGGAACCACGGTGCCACTTGGTGCTTTGTGTTCAGATGTTAACCAGCCTTTGTGTATGAAAACATGACCTGGCAGGTAAAAGCACAGTCTGTATTGTTCATTGTTCAGGAAATGGGTTGGCTGTTCCTGCCAGAGTGGAAAGCTGTCACTGGGTGAAGATGTGAAGAAAGGGGATGGGGAGCTGGGAAACAGAATGAGATGTTAGATATATCTCAAGATGTTGAGCTTCTGTAAACGTGTCCATAGAAAAGTGCATGAGGTTTGCTGAGCCCGAACCACCCCTCGAGGACTACAATGCTCCCTTCTCCTTTGCACTTTATCTACAATAAAACACTACTGACTCTGCTTTTTAGTTAAGGCAGAATTATTCTTAGCTAATTAGTGACTACAGTCCACTCAGGCAGCAGACTTTCATCCCAGCACTTCTTTTACCACATACTGTGACACTTTCATCTGCCCGCTCCTGGAGCATGGACCAGGATGCCTACGCTGAAGTCCTCCGCCTCACAACCCTGCATTGTTAGCCACCATCTGCTTTATCCAGGTACCTTTTCTCATCTTCCCCAACCCAACTCCACTTTGGGCACAAAGGAGACNTCCTTCCTCCAGAGAAGACCATATACTTTACATATGTTCTTTACTCTCCTGCAAAGGGCANAGACTGCTATGTCAGCCAGGAGGGAGTGNTGACTCTTTCATATATACATATGCATGAGTCATATATAAAGACATATACAATCTCTAGTACTGTGTGTTGTGGAGGCCCACAAAGGTTCCTAGTGAGATCTGAGCTTGCTTCACCCAGTAGGGCTGCATTAGAGGATTGCTTGACCAGGTGTATTGGTACTAGGTGATTAGAAGGGTTTGCACTTGGCTGTTCTAGGGGGAGGTCTTTGCTCTACCCCTTGGCATTCCTATAAATAGTCCTTTAGAAGAGACAGTAAAGGCCCGTGGATAAGGATCCAGGCCCTCCTGAGGCTATCCTATGTTTCTAACTGTCTCTCTCCCCTCTATATTTCTATTCTAAATCTCTTACTCCTCTCTCCTCAAGAGTACCCTGGGGGAAAAGTGGGAGCCGGTCTCTTGCAGTGTGTGCGTGCACAAATGCACATATGTATTTAGACTTTTTAAAATTTGGTACGGGGCATTGAACCCAGGACCTTACGGATACTATGCAAGAGCTCTACCATTGACCCATATCCCCAGATGACTTTACTTTTTGAGACATGGTCTCATTAGGTTGCCCAAGCTGGCCTTGAACTTGCAGGTCACCTGCCTCAGCCTCCCAGTGGCTGGATTACAGGCCTATTCCTCCTAGACCTGACTGTATACACCCTTTTAAGCATTTGAGTGCCTACTGTATGCCACAAACTGTATTAAGTTATTTCATTAAGTATTCATGGCCTTCAAGGTAGCTCTTATTATTTCTCCCAATATAGAGCAACGATCAAAGCACAAGAAATGAAGCATGGGTTATAGCATGGTTCGGTTGGCAGAGCACTTGCCTAAGCATGCATAATATCCTGGGTTTAACCCCCAGCACCACATAATGTCAGGTATGGTCATGCAGGCCCGTGATCTCAGCATTTGGCGGGTGGAGGCAGGAGAATCAAGAGTTCAAGGTCATCCTTGGTTATATAGTGAGTTCAAGGCCAGCTTGGGCTACATGAGACTCTTTAAAAAAAAAAAAGGAGGGAAGATGAACAGTAGTCAGGAGAGAAGCTGGGACTCAAATTCAGAGCTGTCTGGATTTGCCAAGAATATATACAGTGTATATAAACTCAAGCCAACTATTGTCTCCAGTCCTTAGTATTCTCGTGTAGAAACAGGGATCTAATGTCCACTCTGCAGGATTAACACAAGCGTGCACATAGGGCTACTGGCAAGGACCCTGGCATTCACAGGTGGTTGTGTGAATGTTTCTCTTTTCATCTCTGCCCAGTTACAGTGCATTCATCTTTTATACTCTGCTTCTTCCATGAAGGCTTTTGGGAAGACACAAAGACCTATTTTAACGTAGAGATTTCGTCTCTCACAAAATCCAAAAGTTCAGAGTATGGTTTTCAATTGTTTTCCAGCTCTTTATGGCTTAGCTCCTCATGGTTTCTTCAACTGAAGGATCTCATAGGGTTGCAGCCATATATTATATCTCATTATATTGGATGTTATTTAGAAAAGCACATGGCATATCTAGATAAATGTGGACTGGCTTAGAGAGAAAGGCCCCAGAATACAACTGAAATTAGCTCTTGCTTTAGAAAAAAAATCCATTCCATTTTAACACTGCTTGTAAATAGGTACATGGTAAATCTATTTACTCAGAAAGAATATAAATTAAGAGTGAGGAGAAAAACTCCTATTTGTCTTGCTGCCTGAGTATAGCCTAGGATGTACTTTGTGTTGAAGGCTGACAGACTCTGGTATTTACATTAAAAACTATACTATTATATCTAGAATTTCTGCATTACTAAGAAAATAACATCTATACTAGAAAACACATTTTTGCTTGGATATATGTGGTAGCCTATTAAGAAGTTTGATCAAGTATGAAGGCACATGTCTTTAATCCTAGCATTTAGGGCCAGCCTGATCTATAGAGGGAGTTCCATCTGAGACCACAAAGCAAGACACTGTCTCAAAAATTAAAGTTAAAAAACCAACCAACCAACCAACCAACCAACCAACCAACCAACCAACCAATAGAACAGAGATGTAAGTGTTGCTTATTCATAGCTGGTCCCCTCTGGGGCAAGTGATATAGCCCAAAGCAGCAGCTATAATTTATAGAATTAGCAAATGATTATGTTAAGTCAATCCTAGGAGTGAGCTAAGGCACAAAAACCAAAAGTGATTCCAATGATACAACATATGCCAAACAATGAAGATATGGTTCATTCTTAAGTTCTTATGGCCAGGCTAAATGGAGAGCTATCTTAAAGGAAGAAAACTTCAAATCAACTGTTGCTCGCATTCCACCACTATAATAAAATACATGATATCATTACTTTATAAACAGAAAATGTTTTGGACCAGTTTCTTTGGACCTATGGTGAAGTAGCCCATCACAGCAGGGCCAACTATCTGCTGTGGCAAAAGGGACCCTCAAGGAGCAAAAAGGACTCAAACTTGAGGTGATCAGAATCCCACAATTCCCTCAGAGGACATATGCCCAGTGATGTAAGGGCCTCAGGCCAGCCCTCATCTCCAGAAGGCTCCATCACCTCCCAATAATACCACCCTGGGGACCAAGGTTTCAACACTGGGGCTTTGGAGGATGTCCATATAAACCATAAAATTACCTCCATGACTTACATATGATTGATTTCTGATAGAAAAAGACAGGCCATTTTAAATGCCAATTTTACACTGTACCTCTACATATTTTATTCGATGAAAATGTCCGGACTGCTACCAAGCAGCTGAGAAAACTCAGACCGTCCCTCCCTCCCTCCCTCAGCAATGCCAGTGTCTTGGTTCTCTTCCTTGTGTTTAGGATCCTCAACTGTATGCCAGGGGTGGAGGATGTGTCAACCCAAAGTCAAACATTCAGATGAAGCTTCAATGGCAATCTCCTGGAAGTTTCCAACTAGCTTTGGAGCCGGTACTCTACTGAAAACCAGTTGATTGTCTCCATCTTTCCTAAAGACACAAAGAAGGAGACTCTGTGTCCCGGNTGAAACATGAACTCTGCCTGCTTTCCTTTGGTGCGAACTCCAGAAACCAGTGTTTTCCTATTAGTTGTCTCACTGTTGCTTTGTGATGGCACCATAGCTACTGTGGTGATGTCGAGATTGTGTATTAAGTTATTCTCTCGCTGCTGGGACAACATCCCTGACAAAAGGACAGAAGGGTTGATGTTGGCTCATAGCTATAGGGTGCAGTCACCAACAGCAAAGGAAATGATGGTGACAGAAACTTGAGACAGCACCACCACCACAGCCACAGTCAGGAGGCAGAGAGAGAGATGAAGACTGTTGCTCAGTTTGTTTGCTCCTTTTTATCCAATCCACCCCTTGGAATGGTCCCGCCCACCCTTAGGTGGGTGTTTCCACCTCAGTGAACTCAACCCAGAAACCCTCACAGATATGTCCAGAGATTTCCCACCCCCATGGTGATTCTCAATGCCATCAAGTTGACAGGATTAACCATCAGAGATTGTGAGGATTGTAAAGAGGATCGTTCTCATGGTGGCACATGGAGGCAGAGGCAGGCAAATCTCTGAGTTCCAGGCCAGCCTGGTCAACAGAGTTCCAGGGTAGCCAGGGGCTACACAGAGAAACCTGTCTTGAAACAAACAAACCCCAAAATAACAAACAAAAAACAGGGATACTTCATAGTTCAAATCCAAGGTAAAGGAAGCCAAGAGGTTAAAAAACCTCTCACAGTGCTACAAAACTTGTTTGACTGAAATAGATACCTATTCTTTGTTGAAAAGCATTTTATTATTATTTTCTAAATCTGGGGCACTTCAAACAGAAGTCCTGAATTATCTTTAGAAAAAAAATGAAAACATTGTTATAGAATAAACACAATCCAATAAACTGCAAGTCATCTCTGGATGGTCCCCAGACCCTCATCTTACAGAATCTCCAATGCAGCTGCCAGCACAACCAGAGCCCCTCTCCATCATGTCAAGTGGGTAGTGACTGGGCCTCTGGTGGCTGGATCCTGGTTAGGGGGACTGGAATGCCATGCCTTCATTCATAACACTGCCCGATGGAATTATTTTTTCCGGATTCCTGGGGAAGTTAAAGTATTTGAGGAGAATATGAAGAACTGTTGTTTCAGCCTGTTTTGTGAGTAGATAATTGCCTTCCAATTCCATTACTTCAGGAAGTGATGTGTGCAGCATTGTTCCGAATGGGGGAGGTGGTGTGTTTCGGCCAGACACACCAAACACATTGAAACAAAGCAAAGCCAGGAGTTGAGGAGTAAGTCACCACACTGAACTCAGACTTATGAATCTGGTCTGCAGATAAGACAGCCCCAGACAACCTGACCACATACCAACCTCATTATTTTGAAAGTGTGTAAGCACAACTTGCTTTAGGAATGAGAAATTTCACCAAAATTACTAAATGTGATCATAAAAAACATTTGGTAAATGAAATATTATCAAAATGGTTTTAGCAGAAACTATTTGAAAGGCCAAACTTCTCATTTGGGTCTGACTCAAAAGCCAGCCTGGGAACTAGAAGCAAAACACATTTTGTCCTAAGAAATACCTTTGATCCTATGGAATATATTAGCTGATCTTCCTGAAGTGTGACATCATTTGTGGTACCAGCTGTGTGGGTGTGCCATCTAAGGATTTAGAAAACTTGCCTTTCTTTGGCTTTCATGTGTATTTTAAGAGCGCAGAAAGCAGTCTAATCCAACTAAATGCTCCAAGGGGAACTGTAACAGACTTCAGTTTAAGAAGCTTCAACTTCTTATGGCTGTGACCTATCAACCTTTCAATAGTTATTACAAAGTTAATTCCCAAATGGGTACTGGGAACTTATGATAGTGATGACAAAATCGTTACTGAGCAAACATAAATGTCACACCTGTTGTCAGCTCCTTCTAAAGTTATCAGATGTATTAGCTCATCTAATCTTCAAATTTGTGATGACTGTATTGGTACTTCTGCCAACTCAAGTGTACAGAAGAGGAAACTGAGGCACAGAGAGGTTAAGTGACTTGTCTGTGGTCACCCCACAAAGGAACAGAGCTGGGATTTCCTCTGCTTTATCACCTCTCATGGTTCTCAGTAACTCAGTTATGATAGTCAAATATTCTCCTAGCAAGAGCCCTAACTATATTTTGTCAAGAAATGAGGAGCACTGAATTCTTTCTGGAGACTAACTTTTAATAGAATCAGTAGAGTTCTATTCTGACACAATACACAGTTGCTATGGGGAAGTTCTGTCTTCTCTCGAGCAGTGGGCTTAGTGTTCTTTAGCAAGTGATTTATCTGCTGCATTAAGGAAAGGGTTGCTTTTAAGTATCAATGCCTAAAACTATCACTCAACAGTTTTTCTTTAAATGTTCTAATGTATTGCCTTTCGATGCTTTTAAAAATCCATTACCAAATGTAGTCAGTCAGGCTAGTGAGAAATGCCTCAATTCTTTTGTATTACACTTAAAAATAGCAGGGGTGAAGTTGTCCAGGTGAAAGGAATACTGAGTTACAGCATATTTTACCCATCTATTTACTCACCAATCTGTTCACCTACCTACAGACTCATCCATCCATCTACCTAGCAACCTATGTGTTTATCCATCCATCAATCTACCTATCCATTCATCCACCCACCCACCCACTCACCCAGCCAGCCAGCCAACCAGCAACCCAATAAGTACTATATGCCAGGCATTGAGAATACAGAGTGGATCAGACAAACAGGCTTCTCATACAGCTTATATTTTAGTGATCAAAACATCAAATAAAAACAGGAGGACTGGGGGCCTGAGAAGGACTCTCTGGGGAGGCAGCACTTGTAAAGAGAGACAATGAAACTGAGAGAGGGACTCTTGATAGAAGCTGGGGAGAAACTTGGGAGGCAAGAGCTTCCCTAGTGCAAACAACAATGCTGGAAGATCAAGAAAGCCAGCACGGCTAGATGAAGGTGAAACAAGAAATGAGACAGCCAGGATTTCAGAGTTTGCGTTTCATGGTGTGGGANAAGTCACTGGAGTGTTTTCAGAAAGCAAATGGTAACCTCTATAAGATATATGCTGTTGTGTAAAAATGGACAGAGGGAGGCAAGCAAGAAGCAAGGAATCTGGTTAAGAGGTAATATCTTGGAATTAGGGGAGGAAAGCTGGTTAAGTTAGACATGGAAAGAATAAAAAACCAAGCCAGACTCCCAGAGTGCTGCTAGAGTGCGACTGGGGACTGTTCCCACCTGGCGGCGCGGCACCACTTCTGAGTGCAGCAGAAGAGAGCTAGGCCATCTGTGAGGTCAGCTCTGGATACATGCACACCAACAAGCACAAGTAGCAAATGAAGCTACATGTCCATGATTAGCGTACCTGCTATGTGCACACTGCTCCACAGCTGCATCAATCTAGGTTAGGAATTGCTAGTCCAGTCACTTCTAAACAAATCTGCNCACAGACNAGCAATTTCTTCCATCAGTCACCCATCTGAGTCTACAGAGTAAGCNTCCTGAGACACTTAGGAGCCTCACTACATACTATCAGGATAAGCACAGGCTACTGGAGTGGGAAGTGATGCAAAGGGGACTGCCTAAAGTCCACGTGTAAATTTAGTGACGGAAGCAAGGCTAAAAAGGGCTTCTACTCTACATGGGTGCTTCTCCCCTTTCCAACCTTATCTACCGTTTATCAACATCAAGGAAGTTTATACATTGTTTGACTTTTCCAGGAGTATTTCCAGCTCGCTCACACACCCTCCAACCAGTATTTAATCACCCCTTTCTCCCTAGGAGTAAAACAAATACCTAGAATAAGGCAATCCATAAGTGCTTACTGGATTTCACAACCATCTTTTCATTATCCAGATCCTCATGAATTCAAGTTTTACCTTTAGTGCAAATGATTCCCTAATCACAGTTCTCCAAGACAGTTCCTACACAGAGTTTGCTTATTTTAATCATGTACTACATGTTTGATCCTGGTCATGGGAATGCTAAATACTTTTTGTTTTCTATTTTACTACGATATGNACTCAAATTCCTTAATGACAGAATTCAGTATTGCCTAGTTTTTGGAACTTAGTACTGACACAGCTCAATTGTCCAGTGAATACCGTGGGTCAAATTCTACTTTGGCTTCCATACTGGAGAGGAATGAAACACTAGCAACTAGCTTTCTAATTCCTATTTTTATGTTCCACCAATTATATTTTTATGTCTCTGAATGATTCTTTAGACATTGTAATTCTTCCTTAATTTGAAAGAAAGCATTACAAATGTTTCAGAGTCTGTGTAAGTCATTATGGATAATGTTCTTGATTCAGTCTTGATTACACAAACTGGAGCCTTGTAATATGTGTACTTTATTAAGTTTAATATAAAGTCCAGAAAATTAAGGTTTTTTTAACCTTTACTTTTTCCTCTAACAAAACTCTGACATCAACTACATAATAAAAGATATGAAGAAAATGAGGAAAAAATACAATTTTGAAAAACACTACTAACCATCCACGTTACAGGTCAGTTCCTATATTTTTCTATCTTTATTCAACTATGTAAATATGAATTTATTATTTCTTATATGTTTTTGTCAATAGAAGAGGAAGGAAATAAATCTTTTAAAACAGTGACACCTGCTGGTCTTAGTGTATAAACTGTAGATTCTAAGTGGAAGACAGCTTCTCTGGTGTCTTAGAGGCTGAGCATGCTGTACACACCCACAGTTCCAGCATTTGGAGGGCGGAAGCAAATGATCAGACATTTAAGGCCATCCTTAAGCTATGTAGCAAGTTCCAGGCCAGTCTGGGATATACTAGACTTTGCTCCAAANACAACTAAACATACAACAAAACAACACCAATTAGACATGCTAAGAGAGGTTGAGGGGGAACCACATGGCCACAGGACCCCAACTCTACACAAAAAACTACAGGCAATGAAGGAATATTCAGAGTGGGAGAAAGTCTTTTCCAGGGAAAAGCACACCAACTGGCTATCCAATACCAAATGGTCAGCCCTGAAAACACACATACAAGTAATGTTATGCAGACTGGGCAGGTTGTATTTATATATTTAAGAATACACACACACACACACACACACACACAGACACACATATACACACACTTGCACGCGCACATACACATACACCAATAATTAAAGAAAAAGGCATCATGAATTTGAAAGAGAGTAAGAAGGGATACATGAGAGGAAGGAAAGGGAAGGGAGAGATGATATAATTATATTATAATCTAAAAAATAATATAATTACTTAACAAAAAAAACCTTAACAAAATCTAAACATTGTTTTCTACTTTGAATTTTTAAAACTTTAATATAACCACATAAGCTACCATGTAAATAGCATGAAGAATTTCTAAATTTTGTAACAATGATCTCACTGTAACTGATGAACCATCTTCTTTGAAAGCACCCATCTCTGAAAAAGCTGCATGGGTCCTTCTGATGACATCAAATTTTTAAAATGTGAATTTTGTGGTTTTTCTTTTCAAATTCTCTACAAATTCTACTTTAAGGAAAAAATGATTAAATCTTACCATTTGTAGAATATTTTCACAAGAATTTAATGTTGGGAGCTGGGAATGTAGTTCAGTGTGAGGTCCTAGGATAGATTACCCAGCACAATGAAAACAAAAATGAAGTTAATATTAGCAATGTGAGCAAGTTCATCAAACCTGAGTGGGATCCATGTGGAGCACACTGAAGCCCATAGTCAAACACACTGACTTCCTTCATAGGGAAATTTCATTCTACATGGTTAGGTTCAGTGAGATCAGGTTCTTGCCTGATCTCACTGAATGCTTTTTTGTTAAATTTAAGGAGAGGCAGCAGCAAGGAGTGATGCGAAGCACATATCCCCGTTCTTTTGATTCTTTTTCACATCTTTATTTATCTACTTGGTGCATGTGCTACAGAGCATATGTGGAGGTCAGAAGACAACTTGTGAAAGTTGGGTTCTCTCCTTCCATCATGTGGATCCCGGGTATTGATCTTAGATGGTCAGGTGTGGTGCCAAGCACCTTCGCCCACTGAGCCGTCTCTCTAGCCCCTTTCCCTTTGATTTAAAAATGGACAACACTGTTCTTATTGGCTGTAGAGGGGACTTGCTGGCCATAGGGACCATGCATTCTAAAGAGGAATCCTCCACACACTTTCCTCTTCCTGTCAAGAAACGTGGTGCCATCTGACAAAGGGACTGTCTGTGCTCAGCGACTCTGAATCATGCACAGATCTTTAACAACTGTCTCTTAACCAAGGCGATACTCCCCCTACATGTGTTTTGATGCATGCACGAACTCGTAGGATGACCAAACTGGGCTTACTAACATATTCATCACCTTTTATGACATCCTATCCTGAGTTCCATCCTCACAGTCCAGTGAATGGTCAAATAATAGAACCATCTTTAATAGTGTAGAGTGTTCTAGAAAAACCAAATCACACATATTGCATGAAAGCTATGTAATTATGAAGAAAAAATTGGGATCTACCTGTAAAACAGATTTTTATAACTTACAGAACTTTAAAAAAAACATAAAATAGTCTACCTGACATAGTATTTGTTCTTAGCTCAGAAGCAAGTAAGTTGTTTTTTCTTTAAAAGAACAAATACTTCCTGGTTATGAAGATGAAATGAGATTAAATTTCATATAAGGCACTGAAAAGTCATCTAAACTGTTATACAAATCAATTATTGTGTCTCTTTACCATGAGTTGGTTTTGACTATTTCACAGACTACCTGAACCTTGAGTCTTAGTGAGGACAGAATGCCAGCCTGTATACGAGGTACCAATGGACTTATTGCCCCATGAAAAGTGACACACTACAAAACTGAAGCTTTTTCCTGTTTATGGACACAAGTGCACACATCTGAATTCTGCTTCACTGTCATCAGAGCGGTCCTGGAGAAACACTGTTCTCAGCATGGCCTCTAAAATGAAGGATAACAGGCAGAAAGTGATGTAACTCTTCCGCCCACCCCACTGCCAGACCTTGAGCTACATCAGGTCAATCAACTGTCAACACTCATGAGACAGCTACAAAACCTTTCTAAGGTGTGCTTAGTGTGCTTACTTTTAAACGTTATCTTGCCACAACCAGAATCAACTGAGAGGTTCACTGAGATACAGTATAGACCAGGTTCGCCTGAGTGTGTCTGTGGGGTTCTGTAGCTGGGCCCTGAATTACATGGGTGAAGAAATCAAGCAGGCAGTGTGGCTGCATTCCTCTCTCTCTGCTCTTATGGACATGATGTGACTCCTTTCTCTCTGCTCTTGTGGACATGATGTGACTAGCTCCTTGAGTTCCTGCTTTTCCTTCCTCCAAATGATGGGCTGTAGCCTGGAATTGTGAGCTGAAATAAACCCTTACTCCCTAAGTTGTTTACAGAGTGTTTCATCACCGCAACACAACGCAGCTAGAACATAAAGGATTAGAACTAAACTACTAGGAAATCCATGTTAGGAATGGTAGTTTCAGGTACTGAGGTTGGAGTTCAGTTAGTACACTGCTTGCCTAGCACACAGCATGCAGGAATATACTAGCATAAAGCCCTGGGTTCCCCGGCACCTCATAAATGGAGCATGGTGGCATACACCTGTAACCTTGGCATCTGAGAGGTGAAGGCAAAAGGATCCTAAGTTCAAGGCTACCCTTGGCTACACAATGAGTTCCAGGCCAGCCTGGGCTATAGGAGACCTTGTCTCAGAAACAAAACAAAACGCCAAAATCAAACTAACAAGCAAATAAAACAAACAAACAAAAGGCTCATCTATTCTGGATGAATTAATATGTAAAGTATTTTTCTGGTAAACTTAGACTTACCCCCTCTACCTCTATGTCTATGGTATGCCTGGGGCATTTTCAACAACCACAATAAAGCCCTAAAAATCAAAGGCATCTAAGATTAGGTCTTCAGGTAAGTTTTGCAGGTTTAAAAAATGGCTTCACAAATCATATTACTTATTTTGTATGCATGCGTGTATATGTGTGTGGCTATCAGTGTGTGTGTGCAGGTCAGAGGACACTTTGCAGGAGTTGGTTCTCCCCCTCTACCATATGGTTCNTGGGGACTGAACTCAGGTCAACAGCCTTGGCATCCTGCTGCTGAGCCATTTCACCAACCCATAATGGAGACTTAGAATAAGACTATTGTACTCATTTTGACTTTCATTAACTTATGAATAGCAACCAAAATACAGCAGAAATAGATACAATCAAATCTGTTCATGAATAAGAAGCAAAAATAATAGAAAATATTTGGCACAAATATCAAAAGAAACAAATATTCTTTTTGTAGGAAATTTTAATGTGGCAAAATTGTCACATACTTCCTTAGCCGTTTCCATACACAGTGATCTCTCTGGCTATAGAAGACCCCCCAAAAATGCTACAAGAAATGATTTAAGCTGTATTCTGTATTCATAGCTGAGTTCATGGGAAGTTAATGAAAACAACTGAAGCCGATTTGGAAGATAACACAATTCTCCAGGGTAACTTAGCTCTGGTATTGGAGCCGCCCTGGAGACGTCCCCTTCCCTTCTGGCTAGAAGGATCTGGGTTTCAAGCAGTTGTGTCTACATGAGTGACAAGAGAAGGCAGGGATGGTGTCAGTCTACTCTGGTTGTCATAGGGTGGGTGGCTCAACCATAGGAAACTACTCTTCTCAGACCTAGAAGCCACATTGTCCAAGATGGAGTTGCTCAAACACTTGTGGTGAGGTCCCTCTTTCTGGCTATCAGATAGCCAGCCTCTATTCTTGCTAGACCCTCACATAACCTTTTTCCCTGTGCTCAAGGGATTAGAAAAAGCAAAGCAAGAACACATGCTCTGGTGTCTCTTTCTCTTCTTATCCAGACTTTAGTCTTTTTCTTTTTCTTTCCTTTTGCTACAAAATGATCAAATTTTCATGCCAGGGCTACGGAAGGGCAGCTGTAAGATACTGAGGGCTCTCAAATCTCTCCTCTACCCCTGGGATCCCCAGGCACCAATCAATGTAGCAACGAGAGCCATCAGATCTTGCTCCTTCTAGGACAGGTCAGAACTTACAACCTGGGTTATACACAGAGGTAAAGGGGGTGTAGTCNAGGGTTTGCAGTGTTACAAGGGAGAAACTGGTGGTGCTGGGAAAGCGGAATGCCTATCACCACAGGGGAGGATCTTNAAAGTGACCCAGGAAGGACAAAGGTGTGCTGATCACACAGACAGGTGTCATTTCAGAGGACAGGTGTCATTTCAGAGGCAACAGGGAGAAAGAAAATAGCCATCACCCAGCAACTGCACCCGACAGCTTTCCAGGGAAATAAAACCCAAGCTGTGGGTTAGTCTGAGCAAACAGTGCACAAAACTGCTCAGGGAGTCAAACAAGATGGAACTAAAATTCTACATTTGTAAGCTGAGGGAGGAAATCAGACATTGTTCAAAAGCTCTCATGTTTAACAGGGGGAAGAACAGGAAATTTAGGTTTTGTCTACTAATGCACGCTAAATTTTCTAGTGAGCATGAAAGATAAAAATTGAGCATTCAACTTTGAAACCAGTAGAAGAGAAGTACATGGAAAAACATTCGATCCAAAANAAGGCAAGAAAATGAAGATTGTGAAAAAGAGGAAACGGAGCCAAAGCACACAAAACAAAATGTAAGGCTGACTTTGGTCCCCAGAATCCATATGGCAGAAGAGAGAGCTGACTCCCACAAATTATCCTCTGATCTCCACACATGTGGTGGTCTCTCCTCCCCCAATAAATAAACGCTAAAAGTTTATAATGATATAAGCAAATCCTAATATATCAGTAGTTATAAGAAGTATAAATGGATTATACTTTATAGCTAAAAATAACCAAGAAAAAAAAACTCCAGCAAGTTTCTGAAACACATCTAGTTGGGGCTAAATGTACTTAGCAACAGAGCCCCAAAACATGTAAAACAAAAATTAAGAGTTTTAGGGATAAAATAGTAAACCCAGCAGAAAAGGATATTCTAACATATTGCAGAATTTGAAAGAGCACATAGAAGGAAAGGGACAGAAATCCTGTACACAATAGGCCTGGTGATGGAGATATTGTTCTGTATGCTGTGAATATGTGTTGCTCTGATTGATTGATAAATAAAATGCTGATTGGCCAGTAGCCAGGCAGGAAGTATAGG
>LZPO01017303.1:143196-155600 GCA_001675575.1 Neotoma lepida | reverse complement strand
TTCTCTGTGTAGCTTTGGCGCCTTTCCTGGCACTCACTCGGTAGCCCAGGCTGGCCTTGAATACACAGAGATCCATCCGTGTGCCTTTGCCTCCGAGTGCTGGAATTAAAGGTGTGAAGCCACTGCCTGGCCTGAAGCATTATTTTTTTGATACATTAGAAAGAATCACACACTGGAGTCACTGGAGGAGAATCCAAAACATCTTGTGGTTCAGTCTAGTTTTTAAAGTGATGTCACCATCTCATGTTAAATATCTACGTTGTTTTCAGGATGGTTTTTAACATTTCTACACCAACAAAGGTTTGCTTTGAGTACCATAAAATACAGCTAGAATATTGTAAAAAAACAAAACAAAACAAAACAGGATTTGGATTCCATCTAAATTCTATGAAACAAACCACCAGAACTCTTGTGGGCCACAAGAATGTATTATAGAGATTCAGTTGGATANTAAAGCTATACCTAGGAATTTCAAGGAATTTTTCTAGAGGAAAGCCATTTATTATGGAGTATTTGGTGTTATCCAGTTTTTAATATTTCAGCTGTCTTCTGTTAGGAAATTCTTGTGTGCCCAAATACTTCCAGACCATTTTTGGCAAACAGCTAAGCTTCTTAGACACTGATTCCCTAGGTACTAACACCCCCTACAGAGCCTAGGAGACAAGCAGGCAGTAGATGCACAGCTTTGTTTCTTGTGCAAATGAAGCTCAGACCATCCCNTGCCTTCAGGCCTAGTGGCTTTCCAGAGCCACTCAGGACAAAGGAGGTTTTTGCACATCCAAGTGGAGTGAAGGGTGAGGCAGGATTCCTGGGGAGAGAGGATCTCATGGCCAGGAGAGAAAGAACAAGGCGTTTTCTCTAGCTGGTAGACAGAACCACTGGCCAGAGAGAAGAGAAGACAAGAGATTCTGTAGAGTGTAAGGCAGATCTCTTGTAGAGTTTCCTGAGAGCCAGGAGTAAGGAGCCAGGAAGGAGAGATGGAGGACAAAGGAACAGAGGACAAAGATGAGGTTGAAAGCATAGGAGCTTAGTTGGGACTATGAGAAGAAGTAGGTTCAGAGAGGATCTGAATGTCAGGATGGAACTGAAGCTGTGTAGATAGGATTTTATCCCAGAGGAATAAAGTAGATGGAAAAGAGCTCGGTGTACTTAGATTCATTTCCCGAAAATAATTCTCGCCGTTCGTAGTTTCTCTTCTGAGCCCCTTGGAAGTATATTATTAGGGCTGGTCCTATAATAATATACAAGACAGAACATAGACAGAACATGTGAAGTCCTTCTAAATTCCTGTATACCAATTCCTAAGAGTCCAAGAGACTCCCCAAACAATACTGCTACTGCTGATGTCCATTGTTGCTTCGAGGAAGCAACTGAAGGTAAATCTGAATTGCTGAAGACACTACATACTTTAGACACAGGACTTGGAAGATTTGAGATGGATCTCACCTGAAAGCTTCCTTCCTGAGGTTTACAGAAGTACTATGCAAACTGTCAAAAGAGGAAAGCATTTGATGCCTGTGAATCACAATGATGATTAGCAGGGCAAGACAGCCCTAAAGGTGCAATAGTGGTACTCATATCTTGGCAGTAACCAAAAGCTGTCTAATTTATCTTTATACCCATAGATAAGTGCAACTCCCACTCCTGATCAAAGNTCTTTGCAACAAATGGAAACTATTACAGAATACAACTGGTCAAAATGCAGAAAACAACTGACCACAGGGTGCCCAGCCCTAATTAATATATCTACAGCACAACCTTACCCTAGGACTCAGAGAACATCCGGGAAGATCGCAAGAGNCAGAGGACCATAAAGTCTGCTGTAAAACTGTGCAACCTAGAAACAACAAGGAAGCTATACACATGAAATCTCAATAATATAGCTACCTAAACAAGACCCGAACAAGGATAATACTAGCTGACATGTTAACATGGGAAGGGGGAAAATCTCATGGGGCCCCACCCCTAGACAAAGAACTACAGGCAACTAAAGAAAGCTGAGAGCAGGAGAGTTAAGACTTTCCTAGGGGTGAGTCCCCTAACTGGTTGTTCGATACCAAGTGGTCAGCCCTGAAACCAATAACACTAAATAGATCCAGCAGGTTGTATTTATTTATTTACAAATATGTATCAGAAAAAGAGGCCATGAATTTAAGGAATGAGGGGGATGTATAGGAAGGACTGGAGGGAGAAAAAGAAAGAGGAAAATGATGTAATTATACTCTAATTTAAAATTTTAAAAATTAAAAAAAAAAGGGGGGTTCAGAGAATAGATTGTGAACTTGAATGCCAGCACCATTACTAGGGAAAAGGTGAAACTCTTTCTGGCAGTCTATATGTTGTGGGGGCTCTGCAAAGACCAATCCCTCTTAGTGCCTATGAAATGCACCCTAGAACTAGTTGCTTGGTATAGCTTACCCACTTCTAAAAGTCCCTCTTACATCATACTAACTCATTTTACAGATAAATAAATGAAGGCTTAAGGACAGACCTTTGCCCCCTCATTGTCCCTTATCTAATAGCTGGGCTGCTGAGTCAAACAGGTCTGATTAGCATGGAGACCCATGCCTCTCCTACCAAAGGCTGCATAGCAGGTCTTTGGAAAAGCAGTTTTACATAGGCTGCTAAACCTTTCTTTTGCAAGAGAAAAAAGCTCTGGCTATAGGTTTTTTGTCAAGTTGTCCAGTGTTTTCAAGAACCAAGAGTTTTTAAGTGAGAATTAAAATGAGTCTGAAGATGTGGTTTTAGTTAAATGNTCCCCCTAAATATGTCACACAGAGCACTGGGATGTGAGTGGGTAGTGGACCGTGGAAAGAGGGAGGACTACAAGAGGGTTCCAGCATCCAACGCATTTGAGAAACGATTTAAACAACCATTTTAACACATTATTGTTTTAAGTNGTTAGTCTTACAGATTGGAATTCCCCAGAAACCAAACAAAATACGAGGAGTTTATTACATTAGTTTGAAGGAATTTTTGAAAAAAAAAATAAAACCACAAAAACTGTGACAGTCTAAAGGGAACACCATATACTAAGAAGAGAAAATATAAACACACTTCATGAAAATGGCACCTTGTTCAACTTTATTTATTTATTTATTGTGTGCCACCTTGTCAGCCCGAATCCTTCTTTTTAATAAATACAGGGAATATTAACACACATGCTCAGATGTCAGTTTTCTCCTTTCTTTGTAACTGAAAAGTCGTAACTGGCTTAGCTAACCTTTTGATTTGTTCCATAAGGCAGCTGCCTAGGCTGCCCTCCTGCCAGACAACACCTGAATCAGTGCAGCTCAACAGAAATACAGACCTGGGAGGAGGCACAGGAGCCTCATTTCAAATTCAGGATCACCTATCACCAACATCACGACACTGAGCAAGTTAAAAGTTTCTTTGGCCTAAAGAACTGAAGAAAATTATACTTTGTGTTTCAAAGTATAATTTTTTATATATAATTATATTATATATAAATAATAAAAGGTAAATATTGTTACATAAGTCACAGTAAGCTTCTAAAAAGCACACCACATCACTGTTTACCCCCGCCAGTTAAAAGTGTTTGTCTCTTAATTTTAATAACGTAGTTTTTAGCAATAGGGTTTTATAATAATTCAAACAATACAGGTGTCTCAAGTAAACGCACCTTAGTGTTCAACTCATCCCACCTGATGTAGCCACTATTAGTCATATGGCTGTTAGAAAAGATTCTTAGGAAAGCCAGTATCAAAGATCAAAGATCAGCATTTCTATTCTTAAGAAAAAGTGTGTGTGCATGTGCAGTCAGTGCCCACGGAGGCCAAAGGGATCGGATCCCCCAGAGCTGGAGTTATAGGAGGTTGTCACAGCGGCACTATGTCATGATGGGAATTGAACTCTGTTCCTCTGTAAGAACAGTATGTGTTCTCTCTTTTCAATTTTTTATTTATTTTTATTTATATGTATGTGTGTGTCTGTGTGAGTGTATGGTACTTGTGTGGGGGTTCCCCTGGAGACAGAAAAGGGTGTTGGATTCCTGGAGCTGAAGCTACAAGCAGGTGTGAGCTGTTAGGACCCAGTGAGGGCTGGGACTTAAACTCTGGTCCTCTGGAAGGGCAGTGGGGTTCCTAACCACTGAGCATCCTACCAGTCTGAAAGCAGTAAGTTCTCTTAAATGCTGAACCACTTCTGCAGCCCCAAGTATTTCTATTCTGCAGCTGCAGAATACTGTGACTATAGAGTATACATACCCAAGTAGCATTTTGCTGTCCTGCAAATTATTCCTTGGACTCAAAGCCCAGGTGACCATTAAGTTGAAAGCTAACAACTCCCAATGCAAATGAAGATCTTCTGTGGCTTTCCTACCAAGGAGTTCTGAAATCACTCTACTTTACCCTCCTTAGTCTCCTGCTTTAAATAAGTTAGTTATATGCTCATGTAGTGACAATACTGTAAGTGCATACTTGTAAGCTAGAGAAAAAAAGCTATAAGGTCTATCTACAAATACTGCAGTTTTCAGAAGATACTGGGCATAAGCGTCCAACATCACATTCATTCTAACCAGCTAACTGGTGNCTAAGACAGCACCCAGAAGAAATGGCTCATCAATGGGATGGAAAGAAATGCTATCAGTACAAGAGCAGAGAGGAGCAAACAAACACTGCAGGACCCCAGGGAATCTGGAATAGAACATGGCACAGTATTGACCTCTCCATCTTCTGCTGAGGTAAATACAACAATCATCATAATATAAACTTTTGTATTTTAAATAATATTCAATTCTATAGAAAATTAACCAAAAACATGAAATACTTCAAAAAAGACAAGAGCATGGAATATAGTTTTTAAAGGCAATCAAAGTCATAAAATACTGTGCTTAAAGAGAAAAACTTAAGGTTTGTGCATAGCTATGTTAATATTATGATTGCTTCTCAAAAAAATATAGAATTGCCATATAATTCAGCAACTCCACTTTGGGATATTTGTCTAAAAGAATTAAAGGAAAGGGCATGAGTAGATCTTTGTAAATCCATGTCAATGCAGTATTATTTAGGACAGCCATGGGTTTACCCAGGTGTCCACAGAAAGCTATAGATTCCTGAAGTGTAGTGTGAGTGTATGTACATATATATACACACAAATGTAGTACATGTACACACACACATATATATAGTTATACATGCATAACTGCATAACTATTCCTCCTTTAAAAGTACAAAACTTCTGCAGCACACTACCATGTCAATAAGCCTTGAAAACCAATTCTGAAGAAATAAGCCATCTTGAGCTAGGGATATAGCTCANTTGGTAGAGTGCCTGGCATGCATGGGTTTACTCTCCAGCACCATCAAAACCCAAACTAACAACAAAAACAAACAAAAAAACCAGGACTGGAGATGAGACCTGTAATTCCACCACTCAGGAGGCAGAAGGGTCAGTAAGTTTAAGGTCATCCTCTGCTACACATCAAGTTTGAGGTCATGCTCAACTATGTAGTGAGTTCAAGGTCCATCTGAGTACACTCTTATGAAATCATTATGACATAATTCATACAGACAGAAAGTGGAATGATGGAGGCCAGGCACAGGGGTAGAGGATGAATTAGTGTTAACAAGTACTGAGTTTCATGGCTCTGAAAATTAGTTGATGGGCTACAACTATGCAGCCAAAGACAAAAGCTATAATATCTCTATCTACTGGGTCAAATGAGCAAATTAAGTTACAACAGAGAAAGTAAGAGCAAAAATAAACTGGCTTATGGTAGTACCACATTAGACATTTAAGTAGAAAATGACCCTGAAACTAATCTATATCTAGAACCAAGTCTATGAATGAAGCCTGGACACGTAGGAGAAACATTTTTGCATGTATTAGTCTAAGTCAGTAGTTCTCCTCATCTTCAAGAGATGTTGGCATGGGAACACAGGATGAGAGAGAGATGCTATAGCAACTAGTGGACGGAGGCCAATGCCAAGAAAAGCCTCATGGAGACCCCATTACACATCTGGTCTACAGTGCCAGCAGCACCAAGGCCAAGGAACTCTACTAAAGGAAAATTCTGAACAGGACAAATGAGGTTGGGAAGGTCTTTTGGAAGTCAACATGATATGTAATGCACAGGCATTACTACCCAGCACTTGGAGGTAGAGGCCAGCCTGAGGGGTCCCAGTGAGATCCTGCATCAAGAAGGTTTGGAACATCTGTTAGTAATACACATGATGTTGATTTTACACAAGCTTTACATGGGCATAAGGGAAATGACCAGTAAAAAGTATCACTATAAAAACTATTAAAACTATTTTACACAGAGCAATATGTACTCATGTCACTCTACACTTTCTAATTCTATCAAGAACAATGTTTATTTTTAAACTCTATCAAGAACAAGGCTTTATGTAANGTCACTGCTCTCCTGACATCATCATAATGGACACCAGCTAAAGTTAGTGTCTGTGGTCAAGATGAAACAGAAGCCCTCACAGTCGATTCCTTGTCACCGGAGTGGCTGGACAGGACCGCCAAAGTGGATGTGTGGACATGGAGCAAGTTTACATTCTGACAGCCATTCCTGGCCACCTCACCTCTCCATGGCCTGTTTTTAAGAGCAAGTGGACTTCATTAGCCAACTGTATTTCAGTTCACTATTCTGTTAGTGCCCAGAATACAACTCTGTATTAGGGTAGTTCTTAAGACATGCTAAACAACTGCAGAATGAGCATATATTGTTCTTTTGAATGTACTTTTAGATATCAATTGTGGGAAATGTGATTTGGACAAATGACGCTTATCAATTTACTTCCCACAGAATTCCACAAATTGTCTTAACATAAAAGAATTACTGATTAATGGTAACAGCCTATTTTATTCCATTACTACTCCCATCTTTCTTTGTTTTGAGAGCCTTTCAAATATACAGAACGTAGCCAACAGGATAACCCCAGGCAACAACTAATATTAGGCAGTAAAGTGCAAAGAGAGGTCATTTTTCATCTGTACATACTTGCTGTCCAAGGGACCTAAGCTTCACCTATATGACGTGTGTGTGTGTGTGTGTGTGTGTGTGTGTGTGTGTGTGTGCCCAGGAGGAAGTGGGGCGTCAGTAAAGTCAAACAAACAAATAACTTCAAGGACCTGTAGCCATACACTTCCAATGCTCTGATAATTAGGTAAGTATAAAACTAAAAAAAATTAAGACTTAGACTAAAGGTTTATCCCAGTAAGAATGTAAAGAATTTTCACTTGCTGCCAGTCTATGAAAATACACCTCTTTTATATAACTTCAAGAGTGTTAATTTATTGAACCATCTGGAGGGGAAAAAAAAATCAGAGTATCTCTTTATAAATGCAGAGTCCACTGACTCTATACTAATTCTTGGCGAAACAGCATTTCAGTATATTCAAAAATACTCATTTTTAAAGCCAGGCACGGTGCAGAAGTCTAAATCACAGAATGTGGGAAATAGAGGCAGGAAGACCAGGAATTTAAGGCTATCCTTTGCTACATAGAAAGTACAAGGCCAGCTTGGGCTACATCAGATTCTATCTCAAAATAAAAAAAAAACCAAAAATGTGCAGCTAGCATTGTCCCGGATATTCTGTTTATTACAAACAGAAATGCTCCTTGTGCCCCAGTAACAAAGTGTGAAACACAGGATTCAGGATCCCAGAGCTGTCATTTGGACATCCAGATTGGCTGCACACTAGTTTCTCCTATCTTTTGTCTTAGCTTACGTCATTTTCCTCACCCTTTAACAGCCATCCTCTATCCACCAGCAACTGACTTCTTACTTACTTGCCAGTCAGGACAGGCATGGATCGCCTTCCTAATCATTCCTTTGGCTAAGATCACACAAGGCTTCTGTAACTTGACTACAGTGCTGACTTTGGCCTANTTTCTATGAGTATTTGTGGTTTAGGACTCCTGGATTTTAGCTCCGGGGACTAGAAACTGCCTTAATCGTAACAAANAAGAAAGTGTTTACCCCCTGGTGGCAGCTGGCAAAGCACCACCCCGGGAAGTCCACTCCAGTCCCTGCCTTCAGTTTACTCAGCACTGTGCTGGTACTCCACACACCTTGGGTCTCCCAACCACAACTCTGCCTTGTGCTCAGCAAAGCCCTGCTTCCAGAGCTGGACCCTAGGACTCCAGAGTAGCCCACCCATGTGGCTCAAATACCAGGTCCTTTCAGGAAGGTTTCCACCATCAGATTGTTGAGCTTCAAAGCTCTCTATTGACATACAGAATAGGATAAAGGATGTAAAATCGCAACTCTGGAAGGTTCATTCCATTATCTATTTATGCTGTGGTAGACCTCAGTTAATGAGCACACAAAAAAGCACTGCTTTCAGAATGAATAGCAGTTTCAACATCTGTACTAGTAAATGTGTATTTTTATTCATTTAGATCAGTGAATAAATTACAGTAACACTAAGAAATTTCCAGATGAATTAACTCATTAACTCACATTTTTACCCTGTTTTTCCACATTTGAATTATGATACAATTCAAACTCAGCAGCACATTGCCTAGCTAAGGCTGCACACCCCCTGTGACTGTTCACTGAGCACCTGCCACCTTTCCTAAAGAAATGTGCATAATGCCACAATGAATATGCTTCAGGCTCATAGGCAAGGTTTATGTGTCCCAACAGGTGGGCACTTTTCACACCAAACAAAAGTCCTATTTTCTCTTTCTAGTGTGAGACAAATATTACTTTCAGAGGAAATACGGAAATGTTGAAAAAAAAAGTCTATATTCAAATTATAAAAANGGATGGGGGCTGGGAGACAGCTCAGTTGGTAAAGTACCATGCTTAGAAAGAATGGGGTCTTACATCCCCAGCATCCAAGTGGCAGCATGCAGCTGTAACCAGTGCTAGGGGCTAGGAGGGAGTCAGAGACAGGAGGGTCCCTGAAGCTCATTGTCTAGCAATCTACCCAAATTGATGAGCCCAGGGTCAACAAGGCCCTGTCTCCAAAAGTGGGGTACAGGGGATTGAGGAAGACACCAGATGTCCATCTCTGGCCTCTAGAAGCACAAATGCCAACAAGCACACTTGCACACCTCACCACAACACACACACACAAACATTTTAAAAAACAGATGATGGTATGACCATGTTTTCAACGTATCTTAATGTTTTAGCCATCTTTAAATCTTTTTCCCCTGTATATTTGTGTTGTGTGTGAGTGTTTTGCCTGGATGTGCATTTGTGCATCATGTGAATGCAGTGCCCAAGGAGGCCAGAAGAGGGAGGACACTGGATCCCCGGGACTGGAGTTACAGATAATTGTGAGCCATCATGTGGATGATGGAATTGAACCTGAGTCTGGTGGAAGAGCAGCCAGTGCCCTTAACTGCTGTGCCATCTCTCCAGCCCCATCTTCACGTCTTTTAAAGTCAGCATATCAGAAATGTCAGAAAATGAACTCAGAACTTAGATGCCCCTTTGCTCATGCTACCCATTTTTACCCATTTTTACCTTTTTCCGTTCCTGTTCTCTTTGTTGGAGTCTGCAGATGGAGTCGTTAGCTGCTTGCACTGAAATAAAACAGACAGTGGGGTTTCAATGGCAGCCTCTAGTCAGGAAGAAACTTATTTGGATTCTTTAGATCTAATAGACTATATTAAAAATAGATATTAGCTGCCAGTTGGAGGGGTTGCTTGGAGGAAAAGTACATTTTCAATACATTCAGGGTGATATAGCTAAAAAAAAAAAGAACCATCATTTTTGAGCTTTGAGTTGTAATCCAAAGGGCACAGAAATACTAAGCCCACTGACAAGCTGGCAACAACCACCTTACTATTCTTTAAAAAGGGAAAATGCCAGATGAACTTCTAGTCACATTCAGATCAGTTAAGCCTTTCTGGTCTGGGCCCGTCAGCCCTTCCCTGTTTCTGATTGGTGCTGCTGCTCTCTCACAGGCAAGGCTTGACATCTAGATGGCCTCCACAGCTTTCCACTTGCTCTTCCTGCCTCTCCTCCTGTCTTCTAACTCATCCTGGATGGCGCTACAACATTCACCTTTCCTCAGCTATACATTAAATCATTTCCATTTCTTAAGAACCAAAATTCTAAAATAGGGTGAGCATCCCCAAATTCAAAATGTTCTAAATCCTAAAACTTTCAGAGTGTTGGAGTG
The DNA here is from genome assembly GCA_001675575.1 of Neotoma lepida. Classification (NCBI taxonomy): domain Eukaryota; kingdom Metazoa; phylum Chordata; class Mammalia; order Rodentia; family Cricetidae; genus Neotoma; species Neotoma lepida. The sequence goes on along the minus strand of LZPO01017303.1, from coordinate 145,481 downwards.
ATGGCACAAGTAGACCTCATGTGATGGGTCTCAGGAGAGTCAAAAAATATTGCAGGAAAGCACTCCTAGGCTGGCAGGACTCCCCGAGTTCCTCAAATCTCCCCATTACCAGCTGAACTGTGCTTCTACCCTAACAAAGGCAATTCATTTGTAGGCTAACAGCCAGCCTTGGCCAGTTGTGACTGGTCTTCTGCCTTCTTGCTTGTCCACTGACTCCTGACATGTTTGCAGAGCCTGCTACACGCCAGGCTCTGCTCTTGCTAGGCTCCCCACAACCCCTTAGCTCCTCATCTTACAAGTCCTGACTTTACATCCAAACATCTGTTCTGGCCANATTGACCTCACTCTTCTCCACCGTGCCAAGCATACTCCCACCACAGGGCTTCTGCACTTGCTACTGCCCTAGACCATTTTCCTGCAAGTCTCTCTCCAGGTGTCATTACTCATTTCACAAAGGAGGATGGATATGATCATTCATGAGAAAGCATAGTAAACATGCCTGATAAGAGATTAAGTATTATTAGTAAGAATCATGTAACAGGGCTGGGGACTTGGCTGCATGAGTGTGAAGACCTAAGTTTGGATTTCCAGCTGCTGTGTCTGCAAGCCCAGTACTGAGGGCAGAAACAGTTTAGCCAAAATGCCAAGCAAGACCCAGGTTTAATGAGAGTCCCATAGGACAGTCTGGTCTACAGAGTGAATTCCAGACCAGCCTTAGCCACAGGAAAGACCCTGTCTAAAGAGTAACTCTTCACACACAAGCATCACAAGCATCATCAAGTGATGGTGTGCTGAGTACCCTATTCTCTCTGCTGCCCTCACACAAAGTGCGCTCTCTCTCTCTCTCTCTCTCTCTCTCTCTCTCTCTCTCTCTCTCTCTCTCTCTCTCTCCCCTTTTCCTCTAATGAAAGTATTTTTGGTTGTGAAATTCCTTCAGCCGAGGCATAGGCCAACAGTGCCGCCTTCTCTTACAGCTGCTGAAGCTGGAAGCCTTCTAATTGTCTGCCTTCCTTCCTCTGCCCAGGCCTGATCAGACCAGGTCACAAGTTCACACTAGGGCAGGGCCTGTGATTTCTCTTTCAGAAAACTGTGAACCTCCACCTCCCGGATGCAGCCAGAGGATCTCATTTTCAAAAGCTGCGTCATTGGCAACTATTAACAAACTTTGCTGGATCAGAGGTGACATCTAAGGACTGAGGATTAGCTTCCCAGTTGTTTTTCGTTTTTGTTTTTCTTAACAAAAAATATGAAAACAAAATTAGAGGAGTTGATTAGATCTGCCTTCTTCCTGTGGCAGTAAGTATGACATCATTGTTCCTAAGTGTGGTACTACCATTTCCTGTTTGTCTTTTTTCCTTCCTGGCTCTGCGAACAGAATTTAAAAATCTGTTTTTCTGTCTTCTTTGCATTTCTGGAACTCTCTGAGTGCAATTTAAAAGAAAAGTTGTAGGACCATGCCACTGTTGCTGTCCCCTGTCACAGCCCTTCCCCCAGATTATAATTACATCGTTCCCCCCTCCCCTTTCTTCCCTCCAAAGCAGCCTCCCATACACCCCTCTTTGTTCTCTTTCAAATCCATAGCCTCTTTGTCCACTAATTGTTATTACAAGCATCTAATGTATATACATATATATTCCTAAATATAACCTACACAATCTGTATAATGTTACTTATATGTATGTTTTCAGGGCTGACCATTTAGTATTGGATAATCAACTGGTGTGCTCTTCTCTGGGAAGACTATTTCTCCTGCTCTTAGCGTTCCTTACTTGCCCATAGTTCTTTGTGCACAGTTGAGGCCTTGTGGGCTTCTCCCCATCCACTTTGGCATGTCCAGTTCATGTTTAGGCAGTCATGCTGATGAGACTTTATTGGTGTATCTTCTGACATAGGAGACACAATCTCATAGCAAACTCTCTGATCCTCTGGCTATTACAGTCTTTCCGCCCCTTCTTCTTCAATGTTTCCTNAGCCTTAGGTTTGGAAGTGTTANGTAGATGGATCCAATGGGACGAGGCTCAACAAATCTGCAATTTGATTGNCTGTGGTTTTCTGTGGCAGTCTCTATTGTGAAAAGTCTTCTTGATGAGGCGTGAAGACTACACTTATCTGTGGATTGTCACAGCCTTTAAAAACGACCTTCTGATGCACATGGCAAGCCTACAATTCTGTTCCTCTATAGAACTGTCTCCATGTTTGGAAAGAACATCCAGCTTCAGAATTTGATTCCCTGTGAAGTTATTCACATCCCAGCCACTTAGTGACAAAAACAGAAAAGGCCTTTC
>LZPO01017303.1:104965-119034 GCA_001675575.1 Neotoma lepida | reverse complement strand
GAGAAAAACACAAGAAGAAAAACCTAGAGTTCCCGCCAATTTTGCAGAATTTCCCAAACAGTGCTGTAAAAGGTGGATGACAGTGTCCAGCAAAGAGGATATACAGTTATGAAATGGCAAAGGTAGATAAGTATACCAGGACTAGGAATGAAGGACTACAGACCAGCTAAAGGAGGCAAGAAGAAAGGGGACACTAATGTCCCACAACAAGCATGGTCTACATTTTCCTTATTCTGCTCAGAATTCCATCCCGAGGTCACACCCACAAACACTGGCATCTCCATTCAACATGTTGCAGAAAATCTGAGTGAGATGTGGACTAACTTAAGGGACAGTGAAAAGTAGTCATATCACCAAGGCCACAAAGCTGAAGACAGATGAGAAGGATGACGCTGACTATGACCCTAAGGGGAAATTTGATGGTGCTGTGAGTCCTGCTAAAGTTGCCCAGAAAAAGGTAGAAGAGGAAGATTAAGAGAAAGAAGTTGCATTTTAAAACACACAATAACCATTTCTCTGTCTACTTAGANTAGGGAAACATCTCCTATTTGACGTGTGTCTACTACCCTCGTTCGGTTTTATTATAAAATTGATCATGATCATATTGTCCCTCAAAGTGTCAGTGGATTATGAGAGTGTACAGAGCACCCTAAAACTATCAAAGTTATACATATCTCCACACATTTTTATTTTCCTCTTATATTTTGTTTTAAATTATGTGTGTGTTGGTATCTGTGCATATAAATACNGTGTCTGAGGAGGCCAGAAGAGGGTGTTGGATCCTCTGGAGCTGGAGTTACAGGTGGCTGTGAGCTGCCTGACATGGATGCTAGGAACTGGAATTAAGTCCTCTCCAAGAACAGCAAGTGCTCTTAACTGCTGAGCCCTCTCTCCAGCGTTCTACTGACATTAGTTATGGAAAAGGGGAGAAGGGGATGGTGAGCTGGCATAAGAAGTGTTTGGATTTTCCTTTTAGTTAAGTGTAGTAGATTTTAAACTTTTTAAACAAACTGTTGTAGAACTTGTCGTTTTCAGCAAAGTGAAGAACTGCTGTATTAATGAACGTTCAAGCACATTCCATTCTCAAAGATGACTTGCAACACTGTTATTTTTTTGTATGCTTAGACTTCAGAAAAGTATCTGAAGTTAAACAAACAGTATCATGTTTTAAAAAAGGGTAACTAAGGCCAGGCATGGTGGCATATGTTTTAAGGGTTTATTAGGGGATTCTTTGTGTTTGACAGGCTCAGACACTCTTCTTGGTCAAAGTCTCATCTGAAGATAGAATCTCAACTGACATAGGATCATAATCTAACAGTAGCTTGCGAAANTACTACTCAATGCTTGTGCAGAACTAGAATAACGTGAAACAGGACTGCACACTCTCCCTCCCATGCAAAGTGAAGACTGGCAGGTGGTGAGGAAAGAGTAAAAGAGTAGGGGCAGGTCACAGGAGAATGCCGAACTTCATCCTGCAGTTGGCCAAGGNTTTCCAAAAGTGAAATACTGTTGGATCCTTCGGGCAGGCAGAGTGAAACTAGATGACTAAACAGCCACAGCAATCAGAAGCAATGGGAATTCCTGGGTGAAGTCATATGTAGGTTTGGTCACTGATGTGGGTATGAACAGCATGAAAGAGACAAGCAGAGTTCTCATGTTTTACTGTGAATATTCATGTTCCAACCAAGGGAAAAAAATACAACAAATGCATCTGGGAATTCAGACCCATCAATCCCTAAGAGTTCTTTTTTTTCACTCTGATTTCATTGGAAAAAGTTTGCAACTGACAAACATTAAATAGTCTAGAAGTAGGTACCAGAATGTGGCCCACTATCTCCTGTTGTCTGGTCTTGCATTTAACAAGTACTTCTATCTTTTCATTTTTACTACATATATTTTAAGTAGACATAAAAAAAAAGTCAGGTTTTAAACCTTAGAAATTACCTTTCGGTGTAGTAGGCCATTAACAATTAGTGCAATGCTTTTCACCAAAATAAGTTTTAGATACTTACTTCAAATTCTTTTACAAAATAACGAATTTCCCCTTGGGTAACTGGTCTGTGATCCAGAAGCCTTGAATGAATTTCTCCAAGATCTAGAAAGATAAAATACAATTCACGTTGACTGGTGCGATCTCTGGCCTATTTTACTCTTCCCCTTCTTTAGAACAGGTGAAGATTGGTTAAAATCCAGTTCAGACCATTGATCAGGAGGGAATCTCATCCACTTCCAGTGTGTGTTAACTGGCAGAACCACTTTTGAGAGCCATCTAACAATATCTAATAGATCTGAAGACATATATCCTTTGCAATTCCATACTGTGATATATAACCTAGAAAAAAAACTTACACAAATGAACATGACATCTATAAATGTTTACTGAGGCATGTGTACTACCAAAAGAATAATTAAAAGGAAAACACTAAACAAGTCACACAATAGAATATTATGAATAGGTAGTAAAAATGTATATACCAGATCAACACCTAGTAACATGGATAAACTTAAAAAAAATGTTTAATAAAAGCAAGCTTCAGAAGGACTAAATCCATTTACATAAACTTTAAAGATATGCAAAATGATACTTCCTCTGGGACACCAAATTAAAGATGGAGGTTGACATCAGAAAGAAGAGGATGATGACAGTTAAGTAGAGCAAGGTGCACGGTAGGGCTTTTTAAGTTGGTGGTGAGTATTGGTTTTAAGTATTTCTACCTTATACTAGATCTGAAAAAGCTACAGCTATGAAAGGAAAATTTTGAATTTTAACTGTTTGGGTAAGTCAGTCTATTCATTCTTCTAACAACAAATAGTTTAAGATATATACCTCAAAATAGCTAGAGAAATTAAATGCCCAAATAAAAATATGTATGTTCTATATTCATGNGCTGATAATAGTTTCCCTATATTTTTTATTTTTTAAGTGATCAGATTCCAGTTCTGTGTTTTATAAGTTTTACTAGGATATATCTTTTTAATATGCTAAGTAGAAAAATCTAAACAGAAGCACAATTTTTCTTTAAATCTCTCAGTAGGTCATTACCCACATCATTTCTGTAAGAAGATATTTGGAGTTTTCTTTAATGAAGAAAGTTCTATGGTTAGTAAGTTTGAGAACCATGATATGCCACAGAGGTTGTAGAGTTCTTCATTGGGATCTTGGAGCCACTAGTATACTAACAGTTATGACTGCCTGAGTGAGATCAAGAGAATGTAGGAGCTTATAGACCTTGTGCAGAGAATATACTCTCAAGGGAGAGTATCTATTTGTAGCTCAAGAATACGAAAGTCTTTGAAGCACAACTGGCCAACAGGATACATACAGGTCGGCTCCAAAAAGTCCATCTAAGGTTCTCCGTTCCAAACCACCTGCAGTTTTCTCCATGTACCACACTGCCTCAGGCATCCTAATGCAGCTCCTACAGTTGCCATGGTCTGGAACCCTATACCCCAGATACTCATTTCACGTAATGCCAATTTTCCTCAGCAGCTGCTGAGCCCTCCTTCTTCCCTGACACTGTTGTGCATGCTAACCAGCTTCCTCCCAGGTTTCAGAGACAGCCCGCATGCTGTGTTCCTGAAGCACAAGAGGCATGTACTTCTAGCATATCATATACCACAAAGTCCCCAAATCATCTCTTCCCCAGTGAGTATCTCCCAGAGCAAGCTGTTCGTGCTATTTACACAGCACACATGAGTTACCATCTCTTTCCACACGACTGAGAAGCAGTTAAGGTGTGCTGGTTTGGAGACATCTGCTTCTGCAGCCTGATGATATAACAGGAGCTCACTTGGACTCTGTGGAGATAATTCAGTNCTACACAGAAGTAAATTAACAGTCACGTCTAAAACCTCAACTGTGGAAAACTATGGGGGAGGGGACATATGAAATACACATTACCACAGTTACTAGGTAATTACAATGCTACCTAGTACCATTATAACAAAAGAAGTCCATTATCATAATTCAGTCTGTAAGAGTCCCGAATATTAAATATAAATTCTTCTAGTTTAATCATGTATGTGTAAAATACATATTTCTGTAGAAATCCAACTCCAGCCAGGCTATATGCGTTCTTTTACTGTTTGGTATACAAAAATGTTACTGGGATATATAATCTTTTGATCTTTACATGTTGATAACCTAATGTGAAAGTTATCTCTTTCCAAAGACACAGAGAAGTGTTTTGACGGACGATCCATGAAGGCTACAGGATGAGAAGAAACAGAAGTGCAGCTCTCTCAGTACCCAATAAAGGGAGGGCTGTGTGTTTGGGTCCTGCATGTGGAAGTGAGAATCAGTCTCAAAATAAGAAAAAGGGGTTGGTGATGTAGCCTCTCGTGGAATGGTTCTTGTTTAGCATGTGGGAGGCCTTGGGTTGATCTCCAGTACAGTACTACTTCAAAATTGAAAACTTCTGCCTCAAAAGACACAATCAACAGAATGAAAGACAATCAGAGACACAGGAGAAAATATCTGCAAACTGCTGCTCAAGGGCACTAAGGATATATACAGAATAGCATTGATGGCATAGTGGCCAGCACAGCTGCCTTCCAAGAATATATCAAGAACTATAACTCAGTAAAGGACTTAAATAGACATTTTTCTAAAAACAGGTAGTCAGTAAGTACACAAGAATAAGTACTCTTATCACTAAACATTACAGGAAATGCAGGATACAAGAAATGCAGGATACAGGAAATGCAGATCAAAACCACAAGGGGCATCGTCTCTCACACATTAGAATGACCACTACCAAAGTCAGAAAATAACAAGTGTTAGTAGGATGGGAGAAGAGAAAATAATGCAGCAAATATGGAATACGTCACTTCCTCACAAAAGTTTAAAGAATTATTATATGACCCAGGAATCCACTTTTGGAGATATATCCCCACGTACCAAACAAAGGACCTTAAAAAGATGTTTGTACATTCGTGATCACAGCAGCATTGTTTCCAATAGTCAAAGAGTGGAGCTGCCCAAGTCCACAGAGGCACGGGTGCAAATTCACAGAGATTGTATTTTGTCAGAGATGTGGTATGAGGAGTTACAGTTTAATACATACAAAGTTTTGCAAGATGAAAAACATTTGTGGATGGAGTGATGGTAGGCCAACAACAGTCATAAAGGGAATAAATTCTTCACTAGGACAGCACACAGAAATAATTCAAACTTAGTCTTAATACACATGCAATACTATTTGACCCCAAATTAAACTTAAGAGACACCATGAGAAAGAGTCACAGCCAGCTCTGCTGGGGCTGCCCACAGATCCAGTAAGATTAAAATGGAAACCCGCACCAATGATAAGACAACCATTCCCAGGGCAGCGCAGGACTGTAGCTGAAGTTGGTGAGAGGGACGGAGTTAACAGAGNGTTAAGAGAAGCAGTGGAAAATGCAATTAGAAGTCTTTCCGCGGGAAACAGGGACTTCTGAGGTTTAGGACTTAAACCTAGTTGAGTTACTGTAATAATTTAGATTGAAGCCTTCTAAGGCTCAAAGGAGACAGGTCAGATCGATGCACTGGATGGTGCTGTGCGCGGTGTTTCAGGACGTTTCCTCAAGTGTTGTCCTTTCTGCCTGGCATGAGCCAGGGAGAGGGTAAAGGACCGAAGTCACCCTACTACGTGACTGNGAGGGGCCTAAACTAGTTCCTATTCACAACTTGGGCGCCCTTCGCCGGTCGCATTAAAGTGGGCTTGGGGCGGAGACGTCTGGCCAGGCGGCTGAGGGCGGCAGGAGAGCCGGGGAGCACCGGGAGGGGCGGACCCCAGCACGCTCCCCTACCCCGCTCGGAAGACCACGCCCTCCACTCCGTACCCTTGATAATGAGGTGCGCCGCACCCGGAGTCCCCAGCGAGTCCCGCTTCTTGCCGCCTCCGCCCTGGGCGGCCTCGCACGCTACAGGGGTCTCGGTCCCTCCGCCACTCATCCCGACCAGCTCCGCCCACCCGCGGACTCCGCTGCGCAGGCGCAAACCTGGAGGCTAGCTCGGGAGACCGAAGCTATCGCGCGCCGGGGGTGGTGGGGGTGGGTGTTACGTCATCACAGGGCGTCGGAGGCGTTGGGTTCCGGAAAGGCGCTGGGAGTGAAGCTGTTGCTGCCATGCTGGGTTAGGGCAGATGATCTGAATACAGAAAATTAATCTGAAAATTAACCTGAATACAGAATATTTCCGAATACAGAAAATTAATCTGAAAAATATGAAAATTACAGCTATCTTTGTTATTTCTTCCTACGCCTGCAGATGGGGTAGGGGTGGAGTGCAGAATAGTATTAGCAGTAGTATATACTAATGTGACCTCTTCCTTCCTCTGGTCCTCTCTACTGAACAATGCTCATCTAAGGGATCTAAGTTAATGCTGAAGGAGGAATGCAAAGCAACATAAACAACAGGATGGGCAATGCATTCCTAGAAGAGGCAAGTGTTTGTCGTCAGGCCTGGAATGAGATGGACAGGAACGTGGAGAGAATGACTAGGTGAAGCAGGGATTTGGGGATTCCTAGCAGAAGAAATGATAAATGCAAGGATGAATACAAAATTTCATCTCCTAGCTTTTTAATCAGTATGTAGACGGCATAGCTCTCAAAGGCACTGATTATTCTCCCCACTTTCAAGAAATTTCCTTATTCAATCGTATTTTTCTGCATTGTAAATATAATTTTCCTTTAAGACTGGATTGCTGAAAACCTGTGAAGACCCACTATCATATGCTTTTTGTGTAAGAAAAGTTGAGTGCTTTTCTTACATTAATGTGGCTGTTTTTAAAAAAATATTGATTCTGGATTTCACCTGTGAAATTTGCAAACTTTGTGTTTGTTATAAGTGATAAAAAAAGAAATTCTAGCNGCCATAGTTAACACTTTGGAAACAGACAGAATTGGGTTTAAATTCTTGCGCTGCCACTTACTTTCAAGTTTCTTTTCTGCTTAATTGTCATGAAGGTATCTATCTTTTTGGGGTGTTATGATAATTAAAGATAATATTTATAAGCTTAGTAAAGTCATGTGTGCCTGTGATCCCAGCACATGGATCAGGAATTCTAGCTCATGAAACCCTGTCTCAAAAAACCAAACAACAATAATAAAAATAATACAAAGCAATTGCTATAATACCTGGCAAATAATAAATAAACCTCAAAAATATTTTATTACAAAATCCTCTTCTAGAGTCTCATGTAGCTCAGATTAGACTCAGACTTGCTCATGCTGTATATTTAAGGGTGTTCTTGAANGCCTGATTCTGCTGCTTCTGTCTCCCAAGTACTAGGATTGCAGGTGTGTACCATCACTCCAGGCACTTCTGTCTGCTTTTCGGACATCGTATATTCTGCTTCAATTCTTCTACTTAACCTTTCTTTATCATCACCACTAAAATATCTTGTTTGTTCCACACTTTAAAATATATAAAACTCCATCACACACCTTATATCTCTTAAGCCTGTCATTAATCTAATCAAGGATCCAAGGAAGTATCAGTTACAGAATTCCCCAAAGAGAACTGAAATGGATGATATTCAAGTATCTGGTATGAAATGATGTATTTGCACAGAACTGGGACATACCTTCTTGTGGTCTTTAAATCATCTNCAGATTGCTTATAATACCTTATACAACACAAGTGCTCTGTAAATAGCTGGTANATCGTTAAGGGGAAGTTTTGAAGTGTTTTTGAGAACAGGAGAAACTTCCTTCCTTGGCTCTTGTATGTGGGCTTTTATCTCATGAGATGCTCATGGTCACACACACAAACTTCCACTGAGTCAGTTGNCCCCAGGTTCTTTTTTTCTCAAATTCAAAGAATGAAATTCATGGACCCAGAAGGTTTCAGAGAGAATTTTATTATAGGTTCAGAGAAAGAAGAAGGGGACTGGGGAGGAAAGGCAGAGAGGGAAGGAGAAAGGGGGCTCCATATAACAGGAGGGGTNCCAAGAANTAGGGTAACAGAGCTGTTAGCCTGGTGGGTTTTGAAAGGATTTATAGTAGAAATGGGATGGGGATGGGTTGGTCAGTACTGTTGGCCCAACTGAGTTATCCAGGTATCTCTACTCGGTTTCATTTGAGTCCTCATGTACAGCTTCCAGGAAAGGGTCACAGATAGCAAAGAACCAGGAACCAGAGCTCCGTTCCAGCATTCCTGCCCTCCAGCAAGGACATTCTTAGAAGCATTGCTTTGGGATCCCTGCCCTATTTGACCAGTTTCTACTTCCTGTTCTTTTCATCAANACTCTATTCTTTCTGGAATAACAAGGATAAAAGGCCAATACTAAGTATAGACGCAGTCATTATAGGCTTAATTATATGATACATNGCATAAACAATGTGACATTTAAAAATTGCTTTCTCTCTGTGATTGAATCTGTGGCTGCAGAATATAAGGAAGGCTGACGTGAAAATCCCCATTTTCAGATGAGGAGACTAANGGTCAGGATGACCACAGCAGTTCCTGCCTTCTCTGAAGAAATATGCCACATGATGCACTGTGAAGGATAAAGTTATGTTTTAAGTTTAAATTTCTGAGTNTAAGAGTTCTAAAAAACAAAAATGTGCCTCTAACCTGTAAGGCCCACTTGCCCAAGGACAGAAAACTTCCTGGAACGCTGGGGGCTGTTGTTCATGTAAGATAACAAACCCTCTGTTTTTGCTTCTGTAGACAAGCTTGGATGCCCAAACTGCACAGGATCTGCTTGATCACACGCAGTGGGAGGTATACAGAAAGGAAGTACNTCAGGATGTATGCTTGCTCCTGACTGGACAAAAGTGGGAAGTACATAGCCTTGTGAGTTTTGCCTTTATAAGCCTCTGACTAATGTAATTTGCTGCCATCTCTGGGAATCCCTGGTATGGACCTGGCCAGTGTTCATCGTCTTGGCCAGTATTTAATAAAGCTTGCTTCAAATTTGGTTCAAAATTTGTGGTAGTGATCTTATTCTCACCAGTGGGATTACCAGCACCGCTTGTCAGGAGATGGATTTGTTTCCCTTCACTGCATGTCTGGGCTGGCCTTGTGACTTGCTTTGACCAGCAGAACACACTGTATTTATAAATGGACCCCAGGAGAGAGACCCAGCAGCTTTCTGCTTTCGTTTTCTTGCCAGGACATTCAGGCTGTCCTGATGGAGTGAGGCCATCATGTGTAGAAGCATGTCAGTTTAGACATATGTAGAGAGAGGCTGCAAGGTGAGAACCAAGGCATACCAAAAGTCCCCTTCTTATCCCAGATGTGTGAGAGAGACTTTTTCAGCCAGTCAGCCAGCCTATTGCAGTCACATGATCTGTGTGCTGTGTCAGAAACTGCCAGATCAACCTCTGTATTGTGAGGGGGGAAAATCTGCTATTTAAACAATGTGTACATGGTGTGTGTGTGTGTGTGTGTGTGTGTGTGTGTGTGTGTGTGTGTGTGTGTAAGAGAGAGAGAGAGAAAAACAAGTTGACATTCTTGAGGAGTCAACAGAAGAGCCAAGGTCAAAGAGTGATGGGGCTGGAGAGGTGGCTCAGAGGTTAAGAGCATTGACTGTTCTTCCAGAAGTCCTGAGTTCAATTCCCAGCAACCACATGGTGGCTCACAACCATCTGTAATGAGATCTGGCGCCCTCTTTTGTATACTTAATAAATAAATCTTAAAAAAAAAAAGATCTCAAAGTAGTAAAGCCAGTTAGTGAGGTGGGGGCAGGGAGATTTTCCTACTGTGCCATTTCCTCACCGTTTTCTTGTTAATCTTCCCTCTCTGGGTGGGATGCTTTATTTGTTTCCTCTACCTATTCAATTCACCAACTAAGTTGTAGAGTAAAGAATTTGGCCAGGGGCCTGGAGAGATGTCTCAGCAGTTAAGAGCACCAGCTACTTCTCCAGAGGATCTGGTTTCAATTCCCAGCACCAACATGGTGACTCACAGCTGTCTGTCACTCCAGTTCCAGGGGATCTGACACCCTCTTCTGCCCTCCTTGAGCACCAAGCATGCATGTGATACATAAAACCTCCAATCAAGCAAGCACCCATAAACATAAAATTTAAATAAAAAAAAAGTTGGCTGGTGTTTCTCCCTCCTTTCTGGAAGGTAATCCCATAAATCTCTGGAACTTTCCAAGTGATGGGAGTGTCTTTTTTATTCCTGGTGGACNCAGGACCCATCTAAATTTATGCTAGCAAGGTGACTGAAGGTGGGCTCATAGGTCAGTTACATTTGAGTCACGTTTTGCTCTACTTCTGAGGAGGGTACAGAGGGGGGATTGAGTTCAATTACACGGGCAGTGATTTGATCACCTGTGCCTTTGTACAGGCACCCCAATAAAATCTCGGGTCACTGGAGCTCAAGTAGACTTCTCGTCTGGCAATCATACATCCATGTGCCAAGAGGAAGATGCTTTTTTTTTTTTTAAAAAAAGATTTATTTATTATGTATACAGAAGAGGGCGCCAGATCTCATTACAGATGGTTGTGAGCCACCATGTGGTTGCTGGGAATTGAACTCAGGACCTCTGGAAGAACAGTCAGTGCTCTTAACCTCTGAGCCATCTTTCCAGCTCTGACTATGTGACTTGTATGTGACAGGATGAACTACTTCAGCGACTGTCTCTGTCTGTGTTTGTGGGTGGATGATGGGGAAGGGAGATTGTGGAAGAAGGAAGAGAGAAAACACATTAACTTTAACAGGCCATATAAACTCTTCATGTTTCTATTAAAAAAAAACACGTAATAAATATGTATTGAACCCATGCTATGTACTCAATACAGTGTTAAGAGCTGAACAGAGTGGTGACCAAGGCTGACTCTGCCTCTTCCTTTCCTCATGGAGGAGTAAGTCTACCAGTGGAGACAACACTCAGTGAGAACATACTGCTTTCCTAAAATTCTGATGGTCCAAGCCTCATGATCAACCTGACCTGTGAGTAGCAGGTCAGACTTTATTATGTTGTGGAGTTGTACTGTTCTCTGGGATGGTCAAGGTCAGAATATGCCTCTGTACCTTCTACTTTGCAGAATTTTTTTATTTGAGGTGACAGTAGGGCAGCTCATGTCACGACAGAAAGGAGACAGGAAGCAAGCAAGGAAGGGAGTGAGGCTACATACACTCTTTCTTCAAAGGTGCACTTCTGTGACCCTTGTTCCTCAGCCAGACCCCACTTGCTAAGGTTTCCACCACCTCCCAAAATAGCAGCACCACCTGGGGACCACTTGTTCAATACAGGAGCGTAGGGGACACATTTCAAATCCAAACCACAACAAAGGAATTCTATATCATTCCTCTGAAGGCATTTTACTGTCTTTCTTGTCTCTGGATTAATGGAGCTTTCTATACATATTTTTGAAAATGTCAAAGCTACATTTTCTTTAGTTAAGATTTCTGTGTGCATGTGTGCACATACTAGAGAAGAGATGAGAGGATCTTNGGCCTTGGGGGTAAAAGCCTATAAATTTGTATGTATTAACTTTCTGGTTTGGGAAACATATGACATGCTCAGTGTGAACCTCAGCAGGGTGTGAAGNAATGTGTTGGGAACAAGCGTCACCAGGCTCATTAGTGGCAGCAATNCCATAGACCTCATACTGAACCTTCTTGTCCTGAATCCTGCTATTTCCCCTGAGATATACTTCTGGTGACACAGCATTCAGAGAATGCTACATGAGTTGTTAGGAAGCTCTTGTGACAGCTGCTCCATGGGAACAAAGCCACCAAGTCATCTCAATCATGCTGAAAAAAATAAAACTTGGCTCAGCCACAAAAGAAGAGGAAGGCTTGAGTTCTCAGGGGTCTACCTTGAAGGCTGACAATTCTCTGGGCTGGAACAGGTGTAACAGAGGTTCTCACAGGATTGCTGTGGAATAATCCTTCTGCACGCTCTGAAGATGTTTTGCTCTCATCGGTTTAATAAAGAGCCAACTGGCCAATAGCCAGGCAGAAAGAGGTTAGGCTGCAGAGCCAGACTGAGAGAACACTGGGAAGAAGGAGGGTGGAGTTGCCAGCCAGATGCAGAAGCAGCAGGAGATGAAAATGCTGTGCTGAGAAAAGGTANGTGGTAGAGCGTAGATAGGAAGTATGGGTTAATTTAAGTTGAAAGAGCTAGTTAGTAACAAGCCTAAGCTATTGACCAAGCATTTATAATTAATAATAAGTCTCTGTGGATTATTTGGGGAGCCAGTGGTTCCAACGAAAAACTCTGCCTACATAGGATAGTTATCACACCAGCATCATTTAGATAAACAAATTCTCAGGCCCAACTCTAGATCTCGTAAATTGGAAACCTGAATGAGTCCAGAAATNCATTTGAAGAAGCCTCAGGTGGTTTCTGTACATGCCAAAGTCAGAGAATCACTGCCGAGTACCAACTGTTTCTCATTCCGGAGGCATCTTGTAATAAGGGTTGAGGAGTGTTTCCTTTATCTGTTGCTGCCCGACTGTCAGTTACCTGAGGTCAGCTGCAGTGAAGATATTAANTTGAAAGTCCCACAGACAAATAACGCATGCTTTAAATTAATTATAGCACTTATAATTACTTTGTTATTATTAATTTCTTACCTGTGCCTGTGATGATTTGGGTGCCCCATAAGCTCATGTATTTGAACACTTGTCCCCAGTTAGTGATGTCATTTGGGAAGGTTATGCAATCTTCACAAAGTGTAGCCTTGTTGAAATATGTCACTGCTTTGGCCAAGCGTTGGTATGTGGTGTGTGTGTGTGTGTATTTATAGACTCACCCCACTTACTGCTCTCTTTCTGCTTCTAGTATGCAGATAAAATGTGCTCAGCCAGCTTCCAGTTCCTGTTTCATGCCATGCCTTTCCCACTATGAGGACTCTACTCTGAAACCATAAACTAAAATAAAGTCTAGGTCATGGCATTTCATCANAGCAACAGAAAAGTAACTCATAGTGTCTTAATTTATAATTTGGATTTTAATAAAGGTATGNATATAAAAAATGCCTACTCAGCATGACACTGCTATAGTTTGGGTTTTGGAATGTTCCTCCAATGCTTGTATGTTAATAAGGACTTGGACCTCATCCCAGTGCTACTGGGAGGTGGTGGAGCCTTCAAAAGATGGGGCCTTAGGGAGCATCATTAGGTCTTTGGTGGCATGTCCTTTAGGGAAGTTTTGGGATGCCACCCTCTCCTTTCTTCCCTTCCTCTTCACTGCCACATTCCACACCCCTCTGGCCATGAGGTGAGCAGCTTGACTCACATGCTCCCAGTCTTGATATGCTGCCTCCCCGCCGGTGCTAAAGCAACGGGAGCACAGTAAATCCATCTTCTGAGTTAATGATACTAGGAGTTTGTTATCTAGGATGGAAAACTAACATAGGTATTACCCTAGGGTTCCAGGCATCCACTTGAGGTGTCAGAACGTATCCTCTATGGATAAGGGACACTGCTCTACTGAGTTATTGAATCCAACAGATAGGGCTCGAATGCTGAAAACTGGACAGGAGAGGCCAGTAGGCAAGTTAAAAGTCTCTAAGGACCTTTAAGACATGACAGGTAAATGCTGCAGAAGGGCAGTAGAAATGAGGCCATGCAGGTAGCTTATATCACAGGAATGGTCTAGTTCAGGGGCTGCACCAAAAGAGCTTTGGAATTTGTAATCTGGGGGTTGGAAGTTTCTCATCTTGGTCAAAGCAAGCCTGGGGCCTTCTTATTTAAAGCTATGCCTTGTCAAATTAGTTGTATGGCTACTGTAGTTCAAACTTAACGTGGACAGACAGGCCTGCCGGGCACAGATTTCTCAAGCAGATGATGTGAGGGAGAATAAATTTTATCCATGGCAAGACTGCAGGGACAGATGACACTCAGCAGGAACGGCAGGCCAAATCTGCAGGATCTATAATCCAACCGGCAAGCCCTAGGGACCTGGCCTTGTGGAAGTGGAATCGACAGCGCGAAGGAACTATCAAATTAACTCATGGAGCTGGAAAAGATTCAGGCTTCTATTCCCTCACAAGGAAACAAAAAAATCTTAAAAATCAGAGTACTCCTAAAGGAAATATGATGACGGAAGTAGACACTTGAGACATAACAGCAAAAATGGTCAACCTCTTAGATTCTCCTGACTTTCCACCTACCTTCTTTT
>LZPO01017303.1:73985-98527 GCA_001675575.1 Neotoma lepida | reverse complement strand
CACAATGCAAATGCTGCTTCCTGCTTCTCACTGGTCTAGACAGCAGTGTGTCTCTGGTGGTGCCAGCTCTTCCTCCTACTTACTCATTTTTGTTTATACTGAAACTCAGTAATGACTTTGAACCTTAAAGCCAAACAGTTAACATTCTGACTGACTTATTTTCCACTAGGAAATGTGGGAAACACTCACGCCAACCCTCTGCAGCCTGGCCTCGGCGCTGGCTTTATCCTTCCACTGGCACCAGGCTGGCTCTGGACAGCCAGTCTTCTTGGGACTGCTTCCTCCTGCCTTCTTTCCCTTCTCTTTTCCTTCTCCAAGAACCAAATTCCACTGGTGCTCAGAACAAACGCATTTCCGTTCAGAATAATCTCCCGGGTCAGCCACAGCANCACAAAGGAGTCTAACAATCTCAAGGGACAGTCGGATCATAAGAGGCCATCTTCTCAGTGGAATCACTGAAGAAGGCAGTTGGTGCTAGAGTTGGAATCAACAGCCATAATATGGGCACCATTGACAAAGCATAATATAATATGCCAAGATGTGTTAAGTTAAATCCCATCTCAGAACTTCTCAGTCAGAGCTGTAACTCTGGGCTTCCAAAAGNAACAATCTAAGAGGGTGATTTGATGACCCAAAGATTCCTTGAATGNTGAAGGTTTTGTTTCATATACTGTGCTGATTACAGAATAAGGATTTAACAACATAAAACACTAAGTGAAGGAATGCAAGGTTGGGCAAGTATCAGTATACTGCTCAAGTGAGCAAAGCTGGAAAAGCTGATGAACACAAGCAGGTGGCCAAGCCAAACTTAATACCGAGCAGTCACTTTTCTCACACCTGTGTATACTCAGGTACAATTAACAAAATGTCACTTAACACCATGGTGTCACCCTATCACCATGAGAGTTTTAGTTTATAAGGCCCATTCCTTAAGAAGGTCTTCCTTGCCTACTCTCTGACTGGGAAAGGGCACACACTTTGATTTGTACAAACCCAAAGCAATGGTCAACAATAAAGACTTAGGAATTATTCTATTTAATGTTGCTTTGAAAATCATAACCATAATACCTTTAATCACAATAGTCACTACAGGTGTAGAAGATACATATTCCAGAATAGGAAATGTAAGTAGGTTTAAATGGCTGAAGATTAGGATAACCCTAATTTTAATATTCAGAACTGAGGGAAACAGTTGAAAGTCTCCTGAAAACCAAAGGCCTTTCAAGATGCCCGACTCATAATTAAGTAACTGTGCAGCTGGAGCTAGGAGTATTTTGTATTATAAAACTATGATTTTGTTCACTGCTATGGCAGAGCAACATTGCATAAGTTCCTGCCCACAATCTGCATGAGCCCAGCAGAGGAAAATGCAAATACACACCTAGTTTGCATGAATTCTACACACTTTACTATCATCTTTGCTTTGAATCAGATGGGAGGAATCATCCTTCTTAATGACAGCTTCATGCTACAAGAAGCCAGACCTTAGAGCTCTGCAGACAATCACTAGCTTGCTGACAGTCACCACACATTTCTCCCAGTATTAAGCTTTCAAGTATTAAATAACACCAAAATATGTGCCATGGCTAAATGCGTAAAAGCGACCAACTCTGTTGAGATGTAACTGCCTTTGTACCTGGGTAAGGCAGCCACTGTCTTGCTCAGGTCAAGATAGGAACTCCCCCAAGCTGAAAGACTGTATGTTTGCCACCAGGAGAGATAGTTAGATACCTTAGCAGCAAATCTTCTTTACTTTGGAGGCTTTTTTCGCTTTGAAATGAGGTAAGTTGTGCCACGTCCTCATTCTAAGTTCAAGAAGCTACTAAGACACACTGAAGCTAGAACTGCCATGTGCCACGGTGTGTTTCAGCTGCCAGGACTGGTATTGTTTCAGCTCCAATGAAGCTTTCTTCACACGTAAATAAATGACTCTAAATATACTGAAGAACATAACTAAACACTACATTTCACTGTAGATGCACAACGTAAAAGGAACACATATGGGTACAGAATACCAAATACTGCTAATTTCACAAGCTTGCATCTGAATAAGTCACTATGCTGAGTCAGGAGGAGGACAAAGAAATAAGACACTGACTTCACATTCCTGGCGTTGTGTAAACGAGTCATATTCCTTCTAACTTCAGGGACCATTCACCTACTACATTTCCCTGTAGCAGCAGAATAATGAAAAGCTTCCTTTCACAGCTAGACACACTGCCTTTTGATGAGAAATTATATGGCCATTCTACCTATTAGGAACTTTAGATAAGGACAATTCCTTTGGCTAGCCAAGGACTATCATATTCTGTACATATTTGTCATGTGTCTTCTTCCTGAATTACCTGACTCTTTAAATGGTCAAATCATATTCTGACCAGATGTCAGTACTTGGTTCCATTTTCTCTAATTTTTTTTATTTTTATGTAAAACAATCTATCTTTTCAATGAGATTAGTAGTTCCTTAAAAAAAAAAAAAAAGGTTTGTGCTCCTTTTATGTCCCTTGGAAATACAGCACAGTGGGCAACACTGGAGGCTCTTGATAATCTTAAGTGTAGAATAGGGAGTGCTATGCTAAGCTAATCAACTAGGCCATTACAATGTTACAGAACCTAATGCACTCACTTGAGAAAAAAAGCCTCCTTTGTCCTGTATCTCATTGTGTAGTTCTGATTAGCCTTGAACTTGTAGCAACCCTCCTGCCTCAGTCTTCCAAGTGCTGGCATTATATGTGTGTGTCACCGTACCCAACCTGGGGAATAGCTGTTAATAAAGTCAAGTAAATCCAAATTGAGAAGGATGGCTTAGGTGGTGGAATAACAAGAAACAATTCCTTAGTTTCTGTAGGAGAATGGTACTAGCTAATTCAACCTAAATGCTGGGATAGCACATGTTACACTGTAGTGGTGAGGTAAAGACAAGGGANGCCTGTATGTGCAGATGGGATTTTTCTGTATTGCTGCTCTGTGGTTGGCTCAGTCCAGTAATGTAGAACCTGCTACTGCAGAGAGCAGAATCTAACTGTGTCACTTCTTACTGTGGTGGCTTACAGTTTACAAAGGGCTTCTCTATACACTAAGACACTTAGGAAAGATCTGCCTTGGTCCTTGCAAATATATCTACACAAGTATATATGTATCCTATTGCTTGGACAGCATACAATAATGTTCACATTTACTTGGTATTATGGAAGTCTGACTGTATGAGGTGTGCCAGAAATTATGCCAGACAAAAAAGAAATCTCTACAACCATGACATAAGCAGTTTGTGACAGAGATTCCAAATAGCAATTACAATACAAGCAAAATAAAGTCAAGCTTTAAGAAGTCCTCCATAAGGGTCTAACAGAAACAGCAGAGAGGAGCACTTCAGTATGCTTCGGGAGTCTGAGGCAGCCCTAAGCAAGGAAGCAGAGCTGAAGCACAGACAGATGTCTGAGGAAATACAAACAACTGGATAGGAAGGTACCAAGGACCAGGATGCAAAAGAGAAGAGCAATGCAAAGACACGGGTAGGAAAAGCCCAGTAGCCAGCAGACTTCAGGGGCTGTTACAGCTTAGGCAGAGACAGGGCCAAAGCCAGACGGGTGGCAGGAGCCAGAAGGAAGTCCTTCCGTGCTGACAAACTGTACTTGCTGCGATTAAGGAACTATTGAATTATTGAGAAGGAAAAAGCCTGGTCTTAAGAAAGATTGGTCTAGTGGCCACTCAGCCCATCTCATAGAGCCCACCTTATTTGTATCTTCTTTACATGGACCAGAGATAATAAAACTGACTGATACTCAGGCAAAAGTCACTGCAGATCCCAGGAAGGAAGAGATAGGGGTGAGAGGACCCAGCAAGTGGAAACACCAGGCCCTGACTGGATACATGAAATGGAGAATATAGAAAATGTTATGAGGTCTTTTCTCACAATTGAAGAAAGGTGTTGGGGGGATGGGGAGTTGAGATATTTTTCTAAAGCAGAGAAAAAGATCTAAAAAGGCATGAACTCAAGACAAACTACCTGGGTTCGGACCTGGGTCTGCCAATTAGTTAGATGATACCTGACTGACCTCGCCGTGTCTCTGTTAATAGTGTCCACATCACAGGAATATTGCAGGGATTAATGAGCTGATACTTACACAGAGTAAAGAACAGTGAAAAGAAAATAGGGAGTGTTTGTAATTGTAAATAAGTTTTGGACGATGACACATGATTTAAAATGTAGAGACTAACCAAGTACTTACAGGATAAATGTGAAGGAATGAGAGAAAAAAGAAAACAGAGTTTGGGAGATGAGAGATGACCCAGAAAGGGCTGGCAGGGAAGGTAACGTGTGAGGCTAGGGGGAATTCCCTTCTGAGGCCAGCAATGGGAGAGAAGGTGGTTGAAGGTTTATAAGCAGGTGGGCTGAAGATGAAATAATTCAATGAAGGAAGAGGAAGAGTGTGAAGGAGAAAGGCTCTACGGCAAGGAAGTCAGAGGAAGAAACACTTATAGACACTTGGAAGGAAGGTGAGCTGACGACTACATAAGCCTAGCTGCAATCAGAGTGAAAAACTTTCTAGGGCTAGCAACCTAGATTTATGTAATTTCTGAAACAGCCCTTTGTACACAAAAAATGAAGACATTTAACATGGCGGTAACTATACAGCACAGCAAAGAAGCTGAAGGTGGCAATAAGATGTGGCTGAAGTCAAGCAGAAGGGGGTGACACTCAATGGCAAGGAATATATATACGTAAACAAGAGTCATCAAACTATGTTAGGATTAGCAACCAAGATACTTGATTCAAGAGCTTGGGTAGGAAGGTGCCCAGAAGATGGGGTACAGTGAAGTATGTGTGGGGGATGGTGATGACTGAGGCAGAGGCTGTGGAGGAAGAACAGGAGCAGAAGCTGAAAATACAGCAGCAGAAGAGAGAGCGCAGCTCTGCAAATGGACTATGTGGCAAGTTTTGCCTACAGTGCTTTGTTGAAAAATAACCTTTTTTTGATAAGTTGAAATATAAATCTGATTAAAATTCACAACATTTAAAAAGTGATTCTGAATATTACAGAAAAGAAACTAAACACCACCTAAATACTCACTATAAAGCGATGGAGCCCGTAGTACAGTAGGATATCTGCCAAGGTAAAGTTATATCCTGCAAGGTAGACTTTATCTTCAAGATAGGAATTAAGATCCTAAAAAGAGAAAAAGTATTTTAATTCAAAAACAGCAACGATAAAGCTATTGTGGCATACGACTTAAACATTTAGAAGGCCACCCAAAAGAAAAGTACTGAGACTTAATTTCCTAAACTTCATCTTTAAGTTGGGTGTGGTGGCTCACATCAACTTAAGAGAATGAGGTGACGGGTGAAAACAGTGTGAGGAGACCCTTTTGGAAACAAACAAAAAATTGACAATAAAAATCACAAATTAGATGCCAATCACCTAAAAGAAAAAACAAAACTCCAACAGAAACAACATTCTAAACGCCATCTCTGATCATGTCAGAGTGCACTGTTTGTTCTNATAGTATAAAGAATGCTCGCTCTGGCCGGGGCGACGGCTCACTATAAGGGCCTGCACATAAGCATCCACATAAAGCTGGGCACAGCAGTGTATGCCTGTAACCCTAGTGCTGAGGAGGCAGCGACAGGTGGATCCCAGAGCGTGAGGCCAACCTCTCTAGCCATCCGTAAGCTCTGGGTTTAGTGAGAGAACTTGTCTCAACCAAGCCAGGTGGAGAAAATAGGAGATACCTAAGGTTGGCCCCTGCCCTCCAGCCGCACGTGCACACACACTACAGACGCAAATTTAAAAATCACGCTCTTGTTAAATTTTCTCAACATTANAAATTTCTCAGATGATCCCCTCCAGAAAATTGTTCCTGGTGTTTGGTATACATACTTATACATATATATGTATATATACAAAATATATACACATACCTTGAAATACATATAAATATGTATATATTTCAAGCACTTTGCTATATATATTAATACTTTAATTAGGATTATATATATAACATAAAATTTACCACCTAACCAGTTTAAGAATACACCTGGAAGGCTGAGCCTGTACAGTTAAGCATGTTCACAGTTTCAAACCAACTTCCAAAGCTTTTCTATCATGCAGAACTAAAGCACTGTCATTAAATGGCTCCTCCTCTCCCTTTCCTCTAGGCACTGGTAACCACTGTCCTGCTAGGTCTCTGTGTAGATGCCTCATGGGACTCGCTTATTTCACTCAGTGCAAAGGCGAATGGGAAAGAAGGCCACTAAATGAAGACCCTGAGGGGAAGGACTTCTGCTTCCTGGCTCCTGTAGTACAGCCTACAGGAACGGTCAAGATACCTTCAGCAGGCTGTGGGTATCTTCTTTACTGGAATGTCCATCTACTCGAGTGATCCTGTACTCTAACCACTGCTGAACTATTGCCTTTTCTTCCGCGGTGCTCCCTAGCAAGTGTTCTTTATTGGCTTGCTTGACTAGATGGGTTGCGATGGTAGCCAATCCCATTAGACTTGGGCCATTGTTTGTTTGTAGAACTGGAACCTTAAAAAGAAAAAAAATTAAAAACAGACCATCATGATTATAAACTGGAGGTAAGTANTAAAATCCCCAATTTTCAGACATACTCTATAATACTAAATTATGTATAACTGAAAGTTCAGACAACAGCAGTCACAGGGTTTGTAATTTAATGGCATGCTGGATGATGTAACCGGTATAACACTACAGAAACTTGTCAAATGTTACCAAAATCCAGAACCAGGAGTATAACATGGAAAAACAGAAACCACAGTGCTTTATTAATTTCACTCAGGATTCCCCACACTCAGCCACATGTAGTGTGGCCCATGCCTGTGATCCCAGCAACTTGAGAGGCTGAGGCAAGAGGATTACACATTTTAGGCCAGCCTAGGCTACATGGAGAGACCCTGCCACCAAAACAAAAAACAAGAAAATCAGATTGCCCTTACCCATAAACCAAGTAATACTGTTTAGACAAATTAGATTGTATAGCTTTACTAAATCTAAAATCTTACTGGTTTAGTAAAATAAGTCTATATATTTATTTTTTGCTGTGTTGGGGATAGAACCCGGGGCCTTGCACTGAGCCACATCCCGTGCCCCATAAAAGTTTATTTCTTTCTTAAGCAAAGCCTATAGAAGTTTGAGGAGACTATTTGTAACAGTGCCTCAGCAATCCTGGCCTGTGCTTTGTAGCAATTCTCTTGAAGCATCTCTAAAACCACAACAGGGGAGTAGCCAAGCTGAGATACTTGTACCAGCAATCAGATGTTTCTATCCAGAAGCAATGTTCATCACCTCTTCTTGTAACCATTTACTGAGGTCACTCAAAACCACAAGGACTAACACTGTGGGAAATGTAACCTCCCATGCATCAATTAGGCACGCTCTGAGAATGTTCATATAGACATCACCCGCCTCTAAGGGTTATACTGGAACCCTTATAAGACAAAGGAAACATTTCTTCCCTCCTTTATAGCCTATAAATTCCACAAGAATGAGGATGACTTCTTTGCTTGGTTTTCTTTTAAACTTAAATTTTTTATTTTATGTATATGGGTATTTTGCTTGCATGTACATCTGTGCATCACATGCATGCCTTGGAGACCAGAAGATGACCTTGGATTCTTTGGAAAATTAAAAACCACACCTGGTGAAAGTATTAACTAGGAGCTGGGCATGGTGGTGCACATCTTTAATCCCAGCACTCCCAGAGGCAGAGGCAGGTGGATCTCTGTGAGTTCAAGGCCAGCTTGGCTTACAGAGTGAGTTCCAGGACAGTCAGGGCTACACAAAGAAACCCAGTCTCGAAACTCAAACAAACAACCCCCAACTTCCTCTGTGCCATTCCTCACTGTATTCTTCCCCAGTGCTTGTTCTGTTGGGCTCTTAATTGCTGGTGACTGTCCCTCATACTAAATAATCCTCGAAAGCAATATTCATGTCTTGGCCAGTTTCCAGAGTCAAACGTGGGAGTAGTGGCTGATGCAAAGTCTGGGAGGGCTAGCCTTAGCAGCCTATCACAGGCAAGTCATGGAAACTTTCCAAGTGTCACTATAAACTAGTGTAAACTCCACAATACTGCTATGTTTTGGACAAAAATTTAACCTGTACCTAATGAAAAAAACAGTAGGGCCCAAACAACAACAAGCTATCTGGAACCACTCCCCCAAATACACATTCAAATTGGGTTTCCCACTACCATTCTTCCTCTAGTACAGTCTTTCCAAGGCAAATAATATGTTACAAACAATTCATTTTCAACACCCTAAGAAATCTCACCAGGCGCCCCACAGTCTCACACAGGTAACTTTCTCAATTCTCTGCACAATGCACATCCAAGCCAACGTGTTCCCGGAATGAGCAGGGCCCCATTCCTTGTTCTCTCTGCCAAGCGGCTACCAGGAATCACTCTGTACTGTTCGCCTGGCCTTGGAGCCAGCCAGCCAGCCAGCCGCCTGCAGGGCGAGTCCCGGCCGCACACCCGCCCCACCCCTGGGACTGCACGTAAGGTGGTCGCTGAATAAAAGGAGCACTCATGGCTAACGGATCCCTAGAGGGATCTCAACCCAGAGCTCTGCCCACGCCTCCCCTAAGTGACTTTCTGCTCCCAGAAGGGATGATGACATTTGCCTGGAGGTCCAGATCGAGTCAAGTGGCCTGTCCTGTACGCACGTGGGGCACAGCGTCCACTCTCGAGACCCGGCCGGATCCACTCTCGAGTCCCGGTAAGCTCCGGGCCAACCCGCCGCTCTTCCGTCGCCCCGCCTCACCTGTCGCTCGCCCTGAGCGCTGTACTTATTCCCCGGCCTCAGCCCCAAAGACTTCTCAAGCAGCTTCAGCTCCGCGGCCGCCGCCATCTTCGGGCCGAGCTCCCGGCGGAGGCGGAACCGGGACTGCTAGAGCATTGATAGAGCAGGAAGTCCGGCCCCCACAGATGTGTCCCACGATTGGCTGGACGGACGGCAAGCGAGCCTGCGCAAAGGGGTGGCCCTTAATAGGGGGCGGGGCCTAGCAAGGTTCTCAGACAGGTCCACAGCTTTGCAGGGAGCAGTGGAAACCTTCCCCAAGAAAGGCACTGAGTCCAGATAGTTTTACAGAACAGTGTATCGGAATGCTTCTAACACTATTGTAGAACATAGAAGAAAAATTTAGGCTATTTGTTTTTATAAATATAAAGCATTGATTCCCAAACCCATCACAGAGTTCTCCAAATAAGAAAACTATAGACCATTCTCAGTTAAAAATAGAGATGAGGGCCAGTGATCAAGCAAGGTGACTTGAGTTCTGTGGTAGTTTGAATGAAAATGGCCCTCATAGGCTCATATGGAGTGGCACTATTAGGGGTGTGGCATTGTTGGAGGAAATGTATCACTGAGAGTGACTTTGAGGTTTTAGATGCTCAAAGCAGGCCAGTGTCATTCTCTCTTCCTGCTGCTTGCCGATCCAGGTGTAGAATTTTCTGGCTCCTTCTCTAGCACCATGTCTGCCTGCGTGCTGCCATGCTTCTCACCAAGACGAGAAGTATGTGTGGCCTTGTTGGAGGAAGTGTATCACTGTGAGGGTGGGCTTTGAGGTCTCATATATGCTCAAGCCATGCCCAGTGTCTCAGACCACTTCCTGTTGCCAGTGGGATCAAGATGTAGCTCCTTCTCCACTGTCAGCTCCTTCTGCAGCACCACATCTGCCTGTGTGCTACCCTGTTGATAATGGACTAAACCTGTGAACTGTAAGCCAGCCCCAATTAAATGTTTTCCTTTAGAAGAGTTGTCATGGTCATGCTGTCTTTTCACAGCAAAAGAAACCCTAACTAAGACAAATGGGAAAACATTTTGAAGCTTCTTTGTTAAAGTAAGTCCCCAGCTTCCTACTTTGTTACACTGTTAGAGCTGGAGTAGATAATCACCAGAAGCATGTGTTTTGAAGCAAAAAGCCAAACTGACCCTGTTAACAGACTGTGTAATTTCATATTTCGAGGTCTCAATCAAAGGGGAAATCACAAACAATAAGAGAATTTATAAAAGCAGCAAAGAGAAGAGTATTTGCAAATCAATAATAAGTGAAGGAGAGAAGATGCTACTTACACTAAATGTAAAATCTCAAAAAACGTGCTCAAATTTAACCTGTGTTAACTGGTTATGTGACTAATGGTAAAAATGCTCAAAGCTTAAAAATTGGAATTAAATAAATGGACAATAGTACCATATAGATGTCAATCTTCATTAAGTTACATGGGCTTTTGCTTTTTTCTTTTTATGTGTGGTGTTCAGGAGCAAACCCAGGACCTCACATATACTAGGCATGCATGCTACCACTGAGCTATATCCTAAGTCTTGACATGGATTTTTTAGACATAAGCATTTATTTGTATATTTATTCATTATATAAATAATATATAATATATAAAGTGTGGGGAGACTCCTGTACCACAGTACAGCTATGGGGGTCAGAGAACAACTTGAAGAATCTATTATCTTTTTCTCAGGTTATCAGATTTAATGGTAAATGTTGTTACCTGCTAGCCTGAAACGGATTTAAAAATTATTTTTATTTGTAAGTGTGTGTGTGTGTGTGTGTGTGTGTGTGTGTGTGTGTCTTTAGGTGTCTGGGAGGCCAAAGGCTGAGATCCCCCTGGAACTGAAGTTACAGGCAGTTGTAAGCTGCCTGACAAGGGTGTTAGGAATTGAACTTGTGTACTCTGCAAAAGCAGTTGGCCCTCTTTATTGCTGAGTCATCTTTCCTGCCCCGAGGATGGACTTGTACAAAACAGTGTTTGCCAGCTGCACATTGATAACCTCCAAGTGTATGAGAAACTCACAAACACCAGGCAAGACCGTGAGGCACTTTGTCTATAGCATGGGGAAACTCCTAATCATGCATTCAGATCCAAGCACAAGCATGAAAATGGCTGTTATATTTGACTGTGTAAAATAGAGGCTGGGGTGGGGATGTGGTTCAGTGGAGAAAGTGCTTGCCGCATAAGTTTGAGGGCCAGGGTGTGGATCTCCAGAAGCCATAGAAATCAGGATGTAGCATCATGCATCTGCAATCCCAGCCCACCTACTTCCAAATGGGAGACAGAGAAAGAGGCAGGCCAGCTAGCCTGGTGTGAGCAGCAGTGCACAAGAGACCTGCCTGGAACAAGGTGGAAGGCAATGACTGATACTCAAGATTTTTTTTAACCTCCACATATGCGCAGTGGCATGCATCTCTGCACTCAGATATACTCAATACACACTGTACATAATACATTGTATCATGCATACACAGATAAGGAAGGTTACAAAAATAAGGAAGTTTTGAGTAGTTATAAAAAGTCATGTGTAAACTAAGAGACTCAGGTGAAAGACTTGGTACCATGGTAATCTATGCTAGTATAAAAGTCTGGAATCTGTAATGTATAAATGGATGCTTAAAAAAGAAAAAGATCAGACCAAATCTGTGTAAAATGAGTAGAAATATGGATAGCAATTTCACCAAAACCTTAAAGCTATAAAAAGGTGTTCAAACGACTAATTCTAGAGTTACCAAATACAAGCACAAGCAACCGTTTCTCACCTGGCAGATGGGTGGCAATCCAAAAGTGACAGCATGCTCAGGTAGGCTGCTCTGAAGACACAGTTATTCTCAGGTACTTCAGGTGGAAGCAGAACTATATAGTCCTGTGAGGGAACTGAGTCTAATAATGTGTAGCAATGTTTTTTTTTTTAAAAGGATGAATGTGTGCGACTAGTAAGTACTACCGTGTTTATGAAAACAAACCTGTGAACACTCAAATATTCCTAAATAAGGGACTAACTGAAGTCACCTTGGTGTTTGTATCCTGGGGTAGGATGAACCGCTGAACAGGAAATAGGAACACCCTAGTAGAGTGGTAACAATGGTCTCTAGGATATGCCAGCAGGAAAAAAAAAAGCAAGGCAAGAAAGAATTTACTGTGTACTCTCCATCAAATAAAGTTTGGTGTGCAGCAAGTATAAGTACATTTTTGTTTTTATTTTAAAACCAAATTATGTACCCAAACCTAGAGGGAGGAGAAATAGAGCTAGGCCGAGTGACTATCTCCTTTCTTTCAGATTTATCTGTGGAAGCACGTACATTTTTATGTCATTATAAATTTATCAAACTGTAAAAGGAATCTCCAGAAAATCTTCAGAAAAGCAAAACAAGACCCATGGTACATCAAATTGGTGAGATGACCACAGAGTGTGGAACTCTTTTTCTAAAAAAGATTTTAGTTTTAATTATGTGTATGTATGTGTCTGTGGATATGTGCACATGATTGCAGTGCTCCCAGAGGTCAGAAGAGGGTGTCAGATCTCTTGGAGCTGGAGTTACAGGTGTTTGTGAGCCCACTGATACAGCTGCTGGGAATCGAACTCAGGTCCTCTGGAAGGGCAGTGTNGGCTCTTAACTACTCTTAGCCTTCTGTCCATCCCTGAGTGTGATGCTCTTTTAGTGACTTTATAAGATGAGCATCAGTGTATTTTTAATTGTATTTACTTGAAGGAAACAAATTCTGTGGAAAATGTTTCTGCCTTTTTGTTGCTGATGTTGTTTCTCCAGCTTCTTGATAATGTTAGAGTAGTTGGTATTATTCTGATGGGATTGCATGTATACTGTGGGATAAAACAAAGGAATAGCTCTAGAGCATTTTTGGAAGTTGGGATTTGGGCATTGCAGGCATCAGATAGGTCTGATTAAATAAAACTCTTTTGTCCTGAATTTAAATCAAAATAGCTAGATGAATTTAGCATGCTTTTGCTTTAAGAAAAATAAGCATTTCTTGGGTTGCTATGTTTATTCACAAGGCTTTTTGGAACAAACATAACTTAGTGGCAAAGAACACCCTCAATCCACCAGATTTTGGCTTCGAATGCCATTTCCCACAAGAAGTTACAGGGGCTCTTTGGAGACTGGCCACTTCTAGATATCGGCAGGAAATGCATGAGATGAGAAAGACACCTAGTCTCTCCCTCTGGCCTCTGCACATGCACCCATGGGCATGAACACATCCCCTATATGCATATGTGTGGATACCCTCTCCCAACACCAATAAGTGTAATGATTAATTTTGATTACCAACTTGATTGGATCTGCAATCAACTAAAGAGTCTGTAAAAGAGCTTTATGGAAGGATCACTTGAGGGGGAAGACAGAATGGGCTGCACTCTCTCTAGGTAGCCCAGACATAAGATCTAAGGGAGGAAAGAGTGCTGCTTTGCCTGCTCACTGTCAGCCCTGCAGGTGAGTGCACCTACTCTGTTGCTGCTGTTGCCGTGATTTGCTAACACTGGGAATCAATTTCCTTCAGCTTTCCCATGTGGGCTAAAAGCCAGTGGCTTTCTGGGAAGCCATCAGGCTGTCAGCACCATATTGGGACTGCTGAGGCGTCCAGCCACATGTACTAAACAGCTACTGGGATTTCAACTTCTCTAACTTACAGATAGCAGTATTGTCTACACCAATTTAATAAATACCTCCTGTAATATAAACTCATTTTAATGCTGTGTTTCTTATAACATTTATTTGATTGATTTTTATTCACTTATTTAATGTGTGTGTGTATATGTGTGTGTATGTGTGTGTGTGTATGTGTGTGTGTGTGTGCACTTATGGATGCCATAGTACACGTGTGGAGGTCAGAGAACAACTTTCACGAATCAGTTCTTTCCTTCTACCATGTGGGACCTGGCAATGGGACTCAGGCCTTAAAGCCTGGAGGCAGACTCCTTTATTTTCTGAGACATCTCTCTGGCCCGGTATGTATTCATTCTGCTAGCTGTGTTCCTCAGAGAGCCCTGACTAATACAATGTTCTCCTGAGAGTGGTCTCAGCGTTGCCTAGTGCTTGGGTAGTAATCTTACTGGTTGAATCTAAATTTGACCAGAACTTAACATTTTTTTATTTAATTCATATTTTAATTAAAAATTTTCATGCAATATATTTTGATTATGTTTTCTCCTCTCCCCAACACCCCTCAGATCCATTCCACCTCCCTATCCATCCAGTTTTATGTACTTTCTCTCTTAAAAAAATTGAACAAAAACCAAAACAACAAAACCCCCACAAAAACGAAAATCAAAACAATCAAAAGATCAGTAAGACAAAAAAACAAAAAACAAAAAACCAAAAAAACAAAAAGCCGAACACATCCCTCTCAAATCGCCTCAAAAACAAACCAACAAAAAACCCATGTAGTTTATTTTGTGTTGGCCACCTACCCCTGAGCATGGGGCATGCCCTGGAGTGTGATTGATACATTCAGTGACAATCCACTAGAGAAAGCTGATTTGCCTTTTGCCAGCAGGTACCAGCTACAGATGGATTCTTGGTTGGGGGATGAGGGAACTGTATCCATGTCCCCTTCTTAGTGCTAGGACCCATTCTGTCTTGGATGTGTGCAGGTCTTGTGCATGTTGCTACAGTCTCTGTGGGCTCATATGTGCCTCAGTCCTGTTGTGTCTGGAAGACACTGTCCTTGGAGTCATCACCACATCTGGCTCTTATGATCTTTCCTCTTCCTTGTCACCATAGATCACTGAGCCTTAAGGGGAGGAGCTTGATAAGGACACCCCATTTGGGAACAAGTGCTCCAAAGCCTTTGCATATCATCCAGTTCTGTTGACCAGGCCCTTTGACCTAACAAATTTGCAGCAAATGATACAAAAGAAGGATGTATGTTAAATGATTCTATGGAGATACAAACAGCAAATTCTAAATCATGGAAAACAACCAGACAATCTGATTGTTTTACCCAATAAATTCAAAGAAAAAAAAAGTAGGAAACCATACTATATATTTAGAGTCATAAGGGACACAACTAATTGCAATATATGCACCTTTTTCACTTGGGTTTGATTTATTTTCAATCCTGAGTCCAATAAACTAGTAAAATTTAAAAAAAGTTGATAGCCATATATTAGTTTACCCATCATGACAGTGAAGTGCCTGACACAATCAAAAAGGTGTGTGTGTGTGTGTGTGTGTGTGTGTGTTTGTGCACGCATGCACTATAGATCCGAATTACAGTACCATGATAGGGAATATTAACTACATTCACTTTATATAAAATGACATTAAATTATTTGCTCAGTCTCACATAGATAACAGATCTGTGCATAAGGCACCTAGAGGTTTTACAAGCTACAGATGCCATGCCAGGCTGGGGAGTTGACCTTATTTTATGTAGTGAGGGGCCAGGCTCTGACACTGAGAAAAAAAAGTGGACTAACCCATTCTAACATACAGTCAGACTTGGGACTCATTACAAAAGGTCTCGAACTTTCATCTCGTTTCCTGGTTCTCATGCCTACAGAGCCCTGGTTTCCTACCGCTTCCCTCCTCTGTTGTAATGACCAATTGATGAACACTCTGTCTCACTCAATATTAAGTATAAGAAAGCAAGCAAGTTTATATTTTATTTAAAAGAATCAACAAGAGTAGTTTTAGCTGCTCTGTCTATTTCATTTGGGGCTATCAGAATAGCCTTACTCATAGTAAAGATCATTTGAGAGACTGATTTTGCCAAACGGAACACAGTTCTAATGTGCTGTTGTCATCGTCAAGTTTGAAATCCACNATACCTTAGGATACAAAGGGAACGTCAGATGAAATTAATTTGGCAAGTAGAACATGAACTGGATGGTTTGCTCTTTGGAGCAGACATGACAGCTCTTTGCATGTCATCTCAGTGTCTGTTAAAATGAGCTGTGTGTGCCAGAAACTGTTCCCTTATCTGACTGCTCTTAGCGATGCCACATCTGACAACACTCCATCTTAGGATATCTCAGACTTTCTGTCTCAGACTGTGCTGGGCTTTAAAGTTAGGGTTTAGATGACATCAGATGTGGGGCAGACAGAAGGAGGATGATACAGGTGCTGTGCGTGCTGTTATTTCTGTTATGTCCTGTAATTTATTCCACTTGTTTATGGAGCCATCTCTATGCACCAGGCACTGTTCTAGGAACCAGGGACACAGGAATGAGGAACCATCCATCAAGCTTAGTTGTCGTGAGGGAAGCTATTTTTGTGTGTGGACCCACACTGCTTTCTGGTCACATAGTTTAGATCTGGAATATTCGTTAAATATCTCTGGGTTTTAAGGACTAATTCTCAGCTTGGTGCTATTGGGAGGTGGTAGACCCTTTAAGAGTTGGAGCCCATGGGTCCTAGATCATGGGAAACTTGGGGTAATGCCCTTAAAAATTGTAAGAACCTCCCTCACACTCAGTTTATCTCCCTCAGGCAAGTTTCAGTAGGAGCCCAGGCTGGCCTCAAATTCGCAGTCTTCTTGCATCCATCTCTTGAGATCTGGGATATTGATGTGTACCACCAGACATCTGTCTGTCTGTCTATATCTATCTATCTATCTATCTATCTATCTATCTATCTATCTATCTATCTATCTATCTGTCTGTCTGTCTGTCTGTCTGTCTGTCTGTCTATCATTCACCTGTGTCTGTCTATCTATCTATCTATCTATCTATCTATCTATCTATCTATCTATCTGTCTGTCTGTCTGTCTGTCTGTCTGTCTGTCTGTCTGTCTGTCTGTCTGTCTGTCTGTCTNTCTATCTATCTATCTATCTATCTATCTATCTATCTATCTATCTATCTATCTATCTATCTGAGGGGGGCCCTGAAGGTGTCAGGCAGGGAAGTGAACTGTGAAGAGGTAAGAAAAAACTCATTTCAGATTGACTTCATCAACTTGGATGAAGACTTCTAAAGAGTCTGATGCCAGGTGGTTCATTGTCAGCATATTTAAAACAGTACAATTTGGAAAAAAAGTTTCCTCATGTAATTCAATCCCCATTGCACAAGGAAGCGTACTTATATCGGAATTCGACTCAGGGTACATGTTAACTCTTCCAAGAAGATGGATTCTAGAGATAGGATACCTATACTAGCTTAAGGGCCTAAGGAAGTGCTGGGCCTGGTAGTCATTAGATAGCATAGAGGTCATTTGGGCTAAAAGCCACTTCTAGTGTTGGTTGTGGGAGTTTGGTGTAGCCTCTGGCTATACAGATAGTGTAAAGGTCATTTAGTCTATTGGGTATCTCTGGTACTGGTTATGGGAGCTTGGGGAGCCCCTGGCTGTTAGGGTCATTTAGATTACTAAGCCACCTCTGGTCCCAGTTGTAGGAGCTTGATATGGCCTAGCCCAACAGATAATGCAGATCACCAGACTATTAATCACTTGCATTCTCAGCCTCTGGAAGAACATATGTCCTTCCCTTTGAAAGGACATTCCTAGATGCTTAACATTCTGGGGTTCACTGGAGATCTGTGGGCACAAGGACTTTTGTGCTCCCAACATCTATCTATCTGTCTGCCTGTCTATCATCTATGTATGTATGTATGTATGTATGTATGTATGTATGTATCTATCTATCTATCTATCTATCTATCTATCTATCTATCTATCCATCTGTCTATCTATAAGGTAGCCAAGCCTCTTCTACCATACAGTCCCAACACAATGTGCTGCCTTATCACAGACCCAAAGCAACAGGGCCAAGAAGCCACATATTGGAATCTTCAAAACTGTGATCCCAATCAATCTCCTTCCTTTAAAAGTTGGTCATCCCAGGAGTTTGTTATAATAACGAACACACTCCTTTTATACCTATCTTTATCGTCACCTCTTCAGCACCTGTTACTTATGCCTTAGCACACCCACCATCACAGGATATGTCAAATTCTTCTGTGGTTTCTCAGGGTCCCAGTAGCCACCATGCTCCCTTTCCATCTGCCCTCCACCCNGAAGTCCCAAGCCACCAACCTACTATTCAATTTTTCATGCAGGAAAAGATGTCGGAACTTCCCACAGGACTTGAGTTGAGGGACCTTTGCCTGATGTCTCAGTTCGCTTATACTGTTACTTCTTCTGACTTGATCTCCTGATTGGCGTGGCCTGCCTCAATACTGCTTGTGTTTTTGCAGGTCTGGAAGCTTTAGGTGCTCTCAGGCCTCTGGGCCTCTGTGGCCTCTGGGCCTCTGTGGCCTCTGGGCCTCTGTGGCCTCTGGGCCTCTGTGTCTGTCATTTTCTGCACCAGGATCAGCTTCTTCCATTCCTTCCTTAGAGCTGAGTTTGAGTTTCTGTGTTGTCATGGCAGCCTTTGGCAANGTTCCCACACCAGACACACTCATCCCTCCTGGACTGAGGGCTTGGGATTGAATCCACAGTAAAAAAAGATGAGGCCAAATCAACCCTCTTTGTTTATAAGTGTTTGTTATAGTAATGGAAATTTGACCAACACATCTTCTTTACACACATGAAGATATATCCCTTTCCTTAAATATATTGAGAACACATATTCATGATCTCTCTGCCTCTGGACTATGAACTTCTAAGGACACAGACTGCATCTTGTTTGTCATTCAGTAATCACACCTGGCATCCGGTTTGGAGCAGAGTGGGTACTGAATGAGTTGAATTTGTTGAGTGAACACATACACAGAATGATGATGAGTGGATGAAGAGATGAACTGTGTGCAGATATTATTAAGTCTTGCCTTTGAGTAAACATTATAAACCAAAAATACAAAATCTTTTTCTGGGGAATAGGGTAGTGCAAACAAAAGTGTCTCAGNAAACTACAAGTCAGGAGTTGGCAACCAGTTTACCAAAAGAAAACTCATTCCTTCCACCAATCCCCAAGCCAATCATTCAAGGANCACCCAATCCACTCCTTTGAACTCAGGAAGTGGCCATGCATCATCTTGTCACAATCACCATGGTCCCCTTCCCCATCCTCTTCTTCCTCCTCCTTCTCCTCACCGTCNTTATCATCGAGTTACCAAACATTGATTATTGCTGTCTGTTGGATTCTGTTCTNAACTCTTCATTGGTATCAACACATCAATTCTCAGGACAGTCTTTGAAGCAAATATTATCTTGATCTCTATTTACAGAGGAGGAGACTGACACTCAGAGAAGGGTGAAGAGACTGATTTTCAGGTTGTTACACACAAAGCATTCCCTTAGAAGAAAGAAAGACTCTCTAGGTTATGAGGCCCACAGATGGCTTGGTGGATAAAGGGCTTGCCTAACAGGCCTGGGGACCTGAGTTTGATGCCTACTACCCATGTCAAGGTGGGTGGAGAGAACAAACCCACTCCTCCCTTAAATGCTGAGATTACAGATGTGTGCCAACAGACCTGATTCAGGCTCCACCTCCTAAAAATTATACTGCCTCCAAGCAGTTCCACTGTTTAATAATGAACATTTGGGGGGGCCGGGGGGGCACTATCCATGTTTAAACAATAGCAGGGCCCAAAGTGGTCCTTAGTCCTATGGAAACCAGTTTGCAGCACAGAAGATTCATTTTTGCTCTCCACTTGTCCAGCTCGGTTGCACCTGGATGTCTGTGTCTTAGAACCAGCTAGGGCTGGGAACAGGACTTTTAATTAAAGGTGGGTAATGCTACTAGAAGTTGGAAAGACAGGTCTGGTACCTGTGTTGCTGCTNAGAATTCCNCAGACGACCTGCCTGCTCATGTCTTAAAGCTGTTTCTGCTTTGAAATTCGGCAACTGAAACTTGTGTCTCCAACCTTTATNTGATTTCCCATCAAGCATCCTGCAAATTGAGGAGCATTTTTCAAATTCCCATAAAGTTTGTGAACAAGAATCTCGGAGGAGGTTTTGCCACCTCCGCTCCTGATTTGTGTGCTCTCGCTAGCTTGCAGCTCTCGCCAGGCTCTCTGGTGTTAAATTAATAACAACTGATGTGGAGCTGACAGGTAACTGAAGATGGAGAGTGTCATGATATTAAAAAATTCTCAATCTATTATGTAGCTCAGTGTGCAACGCTTTGTCAGGTTTTGCCTGTAGGTATCTTAATTTTGCTTAAACAGTTTGCGCACGTCTTTAAACCCAGAGGATGGAAACATAGCCCTTAGCACCCGTCTAGCAGACTCTGCAGCATATGTCAGTGTGATACAGAAGACCAGAAACTTATTTGGAATTATTGGAAAAGGTACTAGATAAAATTAAAAGGCTAAAAATACTTTTGTAGAATTAAGGATGGTCTCATTCTCTCTTGTAGTTACAAGGGGGTGTATTTGGGATCCAGATAAACATCATTTTCTTGAAAACAGCTATGACTGCCTCAAAACTCATGTTCTTCTTGGCATTGGAAGTGTGTAGGCAACTGCAAGATCTCCTGGAAATGATTTCAAGAGGATGCAAAAATACTGGAAGGATATTTGACATATTTTAAACTCTGAACATGATCTGTTTTGTACATTAAATGTTCTTTGAAAATATTTACTATAGTTGGGGCTCAGTGGTTAAGAGGCCCTGGGTCCAATTCCCAGCACCCACATGGCAGCTCACAACTGTCTGTAAGTTCAGTTCTGGGGGATCTGGCATCCTCACACAGACATGCATGCAGGCAAACACCAGTGCACATAAAATAAAAATAAATAAATTATTTAAAAAATATTTACTATGGAAATTTTCTTAAATAAATATACACAGAAACAGCACGATAAAGTCCCATGAGTAATTTGTCTGTTGCAGCTTTTATATATTTTAGTTTTCAAAATAAAAAACCAAACAAAAAACCAAACAGTTTCTCTTTATCAAAAGGCCTGAGCACACAGGCAATCTACAGNATCAGGAACAAGAAGGAAGAACCCTTCCTCAGACTTGATTCTTATTCATAGAGCGTAAGGGAAGAAACAGAAATCCAGACAGTGCTGCAGCTAAAAATCTGATTTAGAAACTTCTGGATCGGATAATGTTAGAATACTCCACGATTCAATTTTATAAGCAACATGACAGTTTTCCCATCTTGAATGATCATTGCTTTTTCCTTTTTAACCAATACATAATTGTATCTGTGTAGAGACGACAGTGTGACTTTCCAGTACACACCTATAATGTAGAGTGATCGATCAGAGTGGTAAGCGGTTCTGTTTCCTTGCACTTCCATCAGTTTTCAGTGTCTACAGCCTTCAAGCTCTTCTCTGTTGGCTCTTCAAAGGATCACACTAGGTCATTACGAACTACACTCACCCTCCTGTGCTGAAGCCAGACGAGAAGTTATTCCTCTATTTCACCCAGTGTGTGTGTGTGTGTGTGTGTGTGTGTGTGTGTGTGTGTGTGTGTGTGTAGTTAGGCCGGTTGTCTGGAACTTGTTATGTAATCCAGACCAGCCTTGAATTTACAATTCTCCTGCCTCAGACTGGTATTGTCTGAGCTCTTGCCTAGCATGAGGTCCTAGGTTTAATCCCAAATACTGCTGAAAAGCAAAAAATAAAACCCTACATATCATCATCTATTTTGAATTGTATTTTAATTCTTATTATCCAAACTCTAGTTCTTGCCTCCCACCCCAGTGCCTAGTAATCACCATTCTTATCCTTTACTTTTGTGAGTTCAACATTTTTAGATTTTGCCCGTCAGTGACATCATTCGGGATTTGGTTTTCTGTGCATGAAATATTTCAATAAGTGTGGTGATCAAACCCTGTGCTGTTCCTTTACTTTTTNAAAAACTGATTAGTGTATTTTATTTTTATGTGCATAGGTGTTTTGCCCACATGTGTGTCGTGCACTGAGTGTATGCCTGGTGCCCACGGAGGCCCGAGGAGAGCATTGGATCCCCTGGAATGAAGTNAGAGATGATTGTGAGCTGCTCTGTCGGTGTTGGGAAAACCCAGGTCCTCTGACAGGGCAGCCAGTGCTCTTAACCACCGAACCATCCCTCCAGCCCTAGCACAGTATTCTTCAGGTTCAATCATCTCGGTGCAAATGGCAGGATCTTACTCTTCTTCGTGGCTGAGCAGTAGTCCACAGTGTATATATACCATATTTTCTCTGTGTATCCATCTGCCAATGGATGCTAAAGGCCAAGTTTCTTAATAGAAATTATAGGAGGTTTTGATTTATTTCTTACTGAACTATCCTCTTGGTCACAGAGAGGAAGGTAATGGAAGATGAGTGTAGAGTAATTTGCAAAGACCAGGACGTCCTAGACCATGGTAGGGCCTTTGGATTTTATTCCCAGCACACGAAAGAGCCCTTGGAAGCTATAAGCAGGCCTATGAATAGTTGGACATTTACTTTAAAAGAACACNCTGACAGCCACACGATATGANGAAGAGNCAGCAAGCAGAGTGAGTAGCAGTAGGGAAATGAGTTTGGAGTGATCAGCGTGGTTCGGAAGTGGGATTTGAAAGCTTGTTCAATCAAGCAAGATCGTATATGGTTGATTATATCAGAAACCCAAGTACACTGGTTTCGGCAAGGGAGTTTCTTACATANTAAGAAACCTATTGGTGGGCTGTCCATAGCAATTCATGGCCATTCTAACCACTAACTTCCGAGCTCGGACTATTTCTGTCTTCCTGATGCATCATTACAGCAGGGTCTTCTTGTCTTCGTGGTTAGACGATGGCTGCCATTTCTCCATTGCCTCTGCATTGAGATGAATGCCAAAGAGAAAATACACTTGCCAGTNGAAGCTGTCTTTCTTAACAGGGAAATGTATTTGTTAGCACTCTTGTAGAAAACAGAACTGGGCAAAAGTATAGCAATACTACTTGGCTCCTGTGATGCTCAGGACCAGCTGCCAAGGCACCAAAGCTCCACCCCCACTACCCCTGGAGGGTCCTGCCCAGGCAGGGTCTCTAGCATTGTCACTCTCTCATGCTTCTTCTTCCTCCTTAGTTATAGAACCATTGGTTCTTATGTGGATTCGTGAACTGAAAAAAACAAAAAACAAACAAACAACAACAACAAAAAAACAAAGGGCACCTTGTTTAGGGAGCTAAGCTGCAGTTAATAAGAATTCGGCTCAAGTGTTATATAAGGAAAGTGNCACCACCTTCTCTGACTTCCTTTTCTTCTGCTAACTAAAATGTAGACCAGCCCAACAACTGTGGAACATGAGGAAAAAGCTAGACGGGATCAGAACAGGAAAACAAGAAAAGGGCACGTAATTCACTGATGATTACAGGATGTTGTGTCTGCTCTAGATGCCACTATATGACAGAAGAATACATTTTATCTGTTTTGGCTATTTATCATTGTTTGGTTGGTTATATGTTTCTCCATCACCTAGATAGCCAGACCTAGCCATTATTTATTTAAATGTTCCTTGCCTACTGGGCAAANTCTTATTTATTTTTCAACAGTTAACTCAATTATATTGTTTCCCTTTTGTATAGTTGTTACTGTTTTCTCAACAATAGGATTGCTCTCTTATTCTTGTCTAACACATTACATGAAAGCATCTTTCTATTTATTACATTATATCCTATCAGTGAGCTCGATTACATCCCTGATGTCTGAGCTAATGAAGGTTNGGATTATTTGTCATTACTAGTTTGATCACAGTTCCACACAAATGATGAGTATCCAAATCTGGCTTCAACATGGTCCTTCCTTAAATTTCTGTTTCATTTCAAGCAATGTTTATGGTTATGGTTATGTTTTACATATCTTCTTTTTCCTGGTGTGATTATTGGAGGAATCCTAAAGCTTTATGCATGAGAAGAGAGTTGCAGCTTTTANACAGTCCAGTGACACTTTGAAAAATGTACTTCTAAAATGGCCCAGACTGGAAAGTCTCACAGTGACATTTCTATCATATCCTATTTATCAAGACNACTCAGCATCCAGGAGAAGGGAGATAGAAGGCCCTAGAAGGGCATATGGGGCNGAAACAGTTGCTACAGCCATTTTTACAAAATGCAATCTGCTTCAGTATATACCTTGTGGCNGTAGCAATGCCTATGGGGCTGAGATAAAGAATGCATTTGCCCCGAAGCTGCATCCTGTATTGATTTCAGGCTCTTCCTCAATGTCCAGGGATCCATCATTTAAAGCAGGTCCAGGTGTAGATGGGACTCTCTCAGGGTCATTTCTTTCAAACCCTTCCCTCAAAGCTGTGTCTTGTGATTGGATGACTTGCAGTGAGAGTGACAAGCTGTCTGGACTTCATTCTCCCAACATGCAATGGTGAATTGAGTCTGGGGCCAGGACACTATGGACCTGTCTGTTACAACAGGATAAAAGACTCTTTAAAAGAAACATATTCACTTTGAGGCTCTACTTCTGAAGCATGCTTAGCAATTTTTGCTTGATTTTAAAGGAAAAGTTTGTAATGGCTTTTTGTCCAGCCTCTGTTGGAACCTAAAATTCTATTGCCAGGGAAATCTGTGTTTAGAAAAATGATAGAAAATAACAAAACTCAGTTCTTCAACTTCTCCCTTGCTATCTCTTCTGGTGACAACACTGGGTCAGCTTGGGTGAAATCATGAGGCAAAGCATGGACATTGTAAAACAGAAGTCTTTGATGGCAAGAAAAATCTTTTGTAGTACTGTTGGTNCACTTGAAAAGAGCTGTCTGCTTTGAAAATAGAGATTGTATTAGTTCTCTCATGGTTGTGACCAAATACCCAGCAAAAGCAACTTAAGGAAGGAAGGGTTTAATTTGGCTCCTGGTTTGAAGGTACAGTCCATCATGCTGTGGAAGGCATGGTGGCAGGAGCGCAAGGCCTGTCATATTGCATCCACA
>LZPO01017302.1:834545-859194 GCA_001675575.1 Neotoma lepida | reverse complement strand
GTCTCACACATACACACACAGAGACCCAGACACACAGTCACACATACACACACACACACACACACACACACACACACACACACATCTTCTAGGTTTTAGCCTGTGGATCTCTCCTGAGAGTGAAGATACCCCAGCTTCTCCAGGACTAAGTACTTCAGATCCCACCTATTTTAGCAGCCAGGTTCTTCATTTTTAGCTAGATTAAGCTCCTACCGTGAGGATGCTATTAGGACAGCATTACCATAGCAGTCACTGGGCAGCTTTTAGAAATGCAAATTGCTCGGCCTCATCCCAGATGAAAAAAAATCAGAAACTGTGGGTGTGCAGACCTCCAAGTGATTTTGATGCAAACTAAATTTTGACCCCCCGTTGGCAGAAAGCCACAGATCTGGAGACTGATGGGAGTAGGAGTCGAGGAGAGGGCCTGAGCCCACCAGCCAACCTAGAGTGGTTGAGGAAACGAAACAGCCCCAAACAGNAAAACACAGGGTCATCACAGAGGGTTTTTGCCAACTCCACCATGGCTGTGAATGTAACCTCCAAATTAGCCTAGGTGAGAAAGTTATGGTACCAGATCTTTATGCAGAAGCCATAGATTCAGACTTCATTTCACATTGCTTNATAGAGAGACTCCTACAGTGTCCAGAACAAGTAACTAGGACTGTCCCCACCCCAGTGTGCTTAGCTCCAACACTCATCCCTTCAAGACCCATGGAAGACTCACTTCACTTCCCTAGTAGTGTGAAAGACTGGAAAGTGTGAGGAGTCCCAGAGGCAACCTCCCTTGCTCTGTTAGATGACAGAGACAATGNTATGCTACTTAAATATACAGTATCACAGTACATTAATATACTATAGCAAGTATTATTCCTTAGTACTTTTCCTCGGCCCTCCTTGCCCAAGCTCACTCCATTCTGTTTGTTCTGTGCCTCCCCTCTTGCGTTTCTAGCTTAAAATGGGCATTCTACATCGAAACGTGCTTCTATTTTCCCTCGCTCTCTCCAGCTGCGGCCAAAAAGTGACAGCCCAGGACCAGGGTGGCAGACTTTGACACACTCTCATCTGAAGAAACCGCTCTTTTTAGAAAGAAATGGGTGAATGTAGGCATCTCCCCTCCCTCCATTCCTTCTCCCAGCAATGAGGACACAAAAAGCTCAGGACAGATGCAGGGGAGTGGGAGACAGGCTCCATATGTCCTAAGTCCCCAGTCACCTAGGTGTGGAGTCCGCGGGTCTCAGCTGCTGACTAGAAGAGGGGCGTGGGCGCGGAGCAGAGCCCTCCCCCGCAGCCCAGAGCNGGGTGACTGACTGTCAGGCCGCATCTGCTCCAAATTTACGGCGCCTCCTTCGGCCGCGGGCGTCCTCTCCACGGCCTCTTTACCAAGTGCTGCCCCAGCTGAGGCCCCTCCCGCGGGGAGGGGGAGACCACGCCCACAACCGCCGGCCGGGGGCGGGGAGCAGGTGTGAAGCGAGGGAAGCAGCGCGCGTGCGGTCACCCTCCACCGCACCGCGGAGACCCGGCCTCGGCCCGGCGCGAGCACAATGGCGTGGGGCCAGTCGCGGGGCGGCTCATTACCCGGGCCCGCCGGGGAGTAGCTGATGGAGAAGGTGGGAGCCTGGAGCGCCGCCACAGGATCTCCGAAGAGACGTCGAGGTCCAGGCGCGCGTGGTGGAGGGAGACCGGGGTGCAAACCCGCGGCCAACCGGAGGAACTGGTCCCGAGCACCGCGCAGGACGGCGGAGCTGGGGANGGGCCGACGCACGTCCCTCGCGGTGTCCTGCATCCGCAATGGCCTGTTGTCTGTCGCCACGCGGCGTCCGCCTGCTCCCCCGCCTGCTCTCCGCGCCGCGTGGGTGCAATTCATTCTTCCAGAGGTCCTTTCTCCACTAAATGAGCAACCAGCTCCGCAGACGCGGGCCTGGCGAAGGGGCTCTCCTTAGATGAAAGAGGGATGCAAAGAGGAAAGAGACTACGGAAATCTATCGCATCGTGCTCAGTTCTAACTCGGTCTCTCACGTGCCTTCGGATGAGAGGATTTTCTCAGGCCTCCCTTTTCCTCCCCAGCTGCTCTGTCTGCCTAGCTTAACACCCACTTTCTAGCTGCTGGGCGGCGGGTGGGGGGGGGAGGAAAGGGTGTCTAGCCATTCCTTCATTTGCTTATTCTCCTGGGCAGTGGATGTCTTTGGGATCTGAAAGGCGCCTGGCTACATGCACTACCCACCTGTAAAACTAGGGTGAGAGGATTGCTTGGAGGTAAATCGGTAAAGAACTTAGGGACAGGTTCTTAAGTGGTGACACCAACCTCCCAAGGTCCTTATCCTGTGGTATCCCGAGGCCAGGAACTCACACAGCTTTATCTAACTCTCCTCTCTAGAAAAGGAATTTTTTTAAAAAAGGACCAGAAAATGGTTCACAAGATCGAGGTCTGGTAGCCTAGGGCTTGAGTTCACTGGTGGATTGGATGAAAACTTTGATCAGATCCTGAAGTCACAATCTATCATAGTCCATGGACCAAATCCACAGCACAGACATGTTTTGGCCATAAATGTACTCTGTATACACTCTATTAGCCAAGCTATTTTTTTTATTTAATTTAATTTAAAAAATTTAATTTCAAATNTAGAACTTCAGTGGTTTAATTTGGGGACTCTTTGAAAGTTTAGCTCCAAAGCATTCATCACGGTAAAAAATGACCTCCTTGGTTCTTCAGGGCTTGTCTTCATAAGTTAAGCTGAGAAATTTCCTGCAAAGTCTAGCCTCAGCCTCTGGGCTGTGTACTTGCTAGTAAAATCCATCACACTTCCATAACACAGAAGTCTCTAGGTTGGAAAGGCTGCTCANAGCACCTTGCCTCTTCATTCTAGACTTTGTTGATGTACAATAGCAGTTCTCAAATCTAGCTGCTCGTGAGAAATACTTGGAAATGTTTATACTCNTACTAGACCTACCTGCAAATAACAAGCAGACTTATTAATTATGAAACCTCGGCCTATAGCTTAGACTTGTTCCTAACTAGCTGTTGTAACTTAAATTAACCCATTTATATTAATCTACATTCTATCACATGGCATTACCTCTCTTCCATCTTGCACTTCCTGTTTTCTCTGTGTGTCTCCTGGTGTCTCCTGTGCACCTAGATTCTCCTCCTCTGTCTTTCTCTCCCCAGAATTCCCACCTATACCTCTTGCCTAGCTATTTAGCCAAGCTATTTTTATGGCTAATACAAATACACACAAGTAGAACCTGGAAGTGCCCAACTTCAGCACTTTTGCACCCAATATCAATCTCTTTTCCCAGCGTCTGCTTGTGGTTTTGGAGCAAATATCAGAAATCTTACAATTTCCTTTGTAAATATTTCAATGTAGTCCTAAAAGAAGATAAGGAAGCTTTTATATAGTATTAATGGACCAATGAGGTGGCTCTGTGGGTAAAGGTGCTTGCTGTCAAACCTAACAGATG
This sequence comes from Neotoma lepida, assembly GCA_001675575.1. Classification (NCBI taxonomy): domain Eukaryota; kingdom Metazoa; phylum Chordata; class Mammalia; order Rodentia; family Cricetidae; genus Neotoma; species Neotoma lepida. The sequence continues at coordinate 855,735 of LZPO01017302.1, read as the reverse complement.
GTTTGAATTTGATCCCCCAGACCCCCAGAACCAACTCTCTTACAAGTTGTCCTCTAACCTCTACATATGAATTGTGACACACGCTCAATCCCACACATACACAGGCAAATACACAGATTACAATAAAACCTTTTAAATAAAAAGAAAGTGCAGTAGGATTAGCATATCTAAAATAACAATTTTTTATCATCAAATCTACAGCTGATGACAGATTATCTTTAGAAAAGATTCTGGCTCATCGAAACAAAGTCTCAACTTATCAGCCTCCAGTGAAATAGTGCATCTACTGGAACACTGTTCCCAACTGTCTTCTTCCTTTCATTGTTCAAATCTGGACTCCAATGAATCTGTAGTGTGTGTTGTCTCTTTTAATCTGCTGTCATTCCCACCCCTTAATTATTTTTTTCTCCTTACAATTCATTTGTTGAGGAAACCAGGTCATTTGTTCTGTGGGGTTTCCAGCCTGGATTTTGTTGAATGTATCCCTGTGGTGTCATTTAACATGTTTTTCTGCCCCTATTATTTCCTGTAAATTGGCTGTTAGATATAGAGGCATGATCAATTAACGCTTGATTTTTTTTTCCCCCAGAATACCTCATAGGCAATGTTTCTTCGTCTATCAGGAGTAATGTCTGCTGGTCTGTTTTGTTGTTGTATGAGCATCCAGTGACAATGATTACCTAGGTCCATTATTCATTGGAGACAGCTAATTCATTCCATTCTATTTCTGTGATATCCTCATTATAAGATAAGAGACTTCTCTAAGGTGAACCTGTCTTCAGCTATTTGTTTATCCTGAGGTTAATTTTGAATAAGAAAGGCAAGATAAATGTTTGGCTTTCCCTTTTTTCTCTCTCTCCCTCTCCTTCTCTCTCTCTGATTTTTGTCTTTGTCCTTGTCCACCCATGAGCTGTCTCTTATACACATCTAGATGTGTATAAGAGACAGGTGTTGTCTGGGGGGAAAGGGTGGCGGGAAGCAGGAGGAGAGAAAGGAGGGGGAGTCTGTGATTGGTATGTAAAATGAATTTTAAAAAAGTTCTTAATAAAAAAATAAAATGAAATAAAGACAGGGTTTCTCTGTGTCACCCTGGCTGTCCTAGAACTTGATCTTTAGATCAGGCTGATCTTGAATTTAGAGATCCACCTGCCTCTGCCTCCCAAGTACTTGGATTAAAGACATGTACCACCATACCCTGCTTATTATTTTTCAAATAATCAAGTTGATTCATTGGCAACCTCTAAAGGCTGTCTCTTATACACATCTAGATGTGTATAAGAGACAGGACTGGAGGGGCCGGAGGAGGGAAGAGGGGGAGTCTGTGATTGGTATGTAAAATGAATTTTAAAAAAGTTCTTAATAAAAAAATAAAATGAAATAAAGACAGGGTTTCTCTGTGTCACCCTGGCTGTCCTAGAACTTGATCTTTAGATCAGGCTGATCTTGAATTCAGAGATCCACCTGCCTCTGCCTCCCAAGTACTTGGATTAAAGACATGTACCACCATACCCTGCTTATTATTTTTCAAATAATCAAGTTGATTCATTGGCAACCTCTAAAGGTAACTGATGGTTTTAAATCCAAGCCAAAACAAACCAAAACCCACAGGAATAGAGGGCCTGGGGTGTAGCTCAGTGGTAGATCATTTGTCGGGCATTTGGTAGGCCCTGGGTTTTGTCCCTAGCACAGCAAAAACAAATCAAAATAAAAACATCATTATAATTCAGACTTAAATATAGTTGATGTGTTTTAAACTCCTTATGTGTTGACTGATACCTTAAAATAAGATTTCATATTGAAAACATTGAGCTCTGGTGTCTGTTCTTCCGGATCCCTTTCCCAGAAGATTGGAGCATGCTCTGCCTGAGGCACATCGTCCCTCCAGTAAACACTTAATCTTGCCTTGGTCTTTTCTATCTCTTCCTTGTGTCGTTGCAGTATGTGTTTATAAGCTAGACACATTCCAATGTTCTCATCTTATAAATGATAAAACTGATGCAGTCATCTACCTACCCTGGACTGCATAGGAAGTCTCCTGGCTACCTACCAAGAGGAGAAAGCAGACTGGAGGAAATCAAGGGGTCTGTGCCTTATATCCTATTTGAGCTGAGCCAGAGGCCTAGGAACACCTCAAGAGATCTCCTTCCTGATTCTCAGAGCAAGCTTTGCAGAAAAAACTTGGGAGTATTCCAAGTGCTTCTCTCTTACCTCCCATGCCTAGTCAGTCACCTGGTTTGCTAATTAGCCTCCCTGCCTTCATTCCAGGCCCCCTGCCACTCATCCTCCCCCTTTGCACAATGGTTTTCCAAAACATAAGTCTAATGGTTTTAAAATCCACTCATCATTGCCTTTATAGTATATCTAAGTCAAACTTAGCACTGTCCGAAAGGCCTGGCTGCCTCCTACTTTATGCTGTCCCCTTGTCATGATCTGTCTCCCAGCTAGATTGGTTTATGTTCCAGCTCTATACACACTGATCTCTGTGTGTGTGTGTGTGTGTGTGTTTTTTGCCTTTGTATTAGGCCTTTGCTTCTTACATATCTAGTCTGCCAGCTAACTCCTATTTATAGGTTAAGACCCACTTCAGGGCTTGAACTTAAGAAACTCTATTTTTGACATGTCTTGTCTGTATTCAACATCCTGCTTTGCTTACCTTCCACAGCTTGCTGTGTTTTCATTAAGAATAGCATCTTGCTACTGGTGGCTTTTTTGTTTAGTTTGTGTTTTTAAGTGGATTTGGGCATGTGTTCCTCCTAACCAGAGCTANGTCTGTATGTCCAATACCTGGACCCTGTCCCAGGAGCACATTGTAGGCAGGTCTGTGAAGATCTGGCAAGTAAATGAAGTCAGATGAGAGAAATGGGTTGGTGGAGTTTGTGGAGAANCTGTCCGTCCCTCACAGAGGAGACAAGACTCCACTGTGGCTCATTGACAGAAGAAGCCCAAGAGATGCTAGGATTGCTAATGGTTGATATGGCATCCGGGAACCAGCCCAACAGAGTTTGCCTCTTGNCTGGGTCATTCCTGGCCCTACCTGGGCTCAGCCATCCTCCAACCAGCATGTGGATCTGTGTGTCTCTGTGCGGGTGCAGCTCCGCCCTCGCCAATTCCTCCTTCCTCCCGCTGGGAGGATAATTAAAGCGCCAAACGGCGGAGCGGGCGGGCAGTGTTCCCGGGGGCGCATTTCATAGGGGCTGATTAATGAGGCCGGGAGTTAATGAGGAGAAAGCTAAACGGTAGAGCTGAACAGCGGACGGCCTCTCTGCGGCCCTGGAGGGAGCCCTCCGAAGGCATCTCCCGCCCTCTTCTTGGTGGCGGGAGGCAGTACCGCCAGCCACATGGTGCCCCTGGCTCTACTCTCAGCTTTGGACTCAGGGGAAGGGGGTGGCCTTAACCACAGCCAGCCACAATGTAGAAGTCNTTTTGTCCTTCCTCTGCGGATGCTGAACAGAGAGAATCTAACCCTGAGCCTAAATTAACAGCAAAGGACTTCAGGAGAACCCACTTTGTTTTTCTCCACGGGGGAAACTTTGAACCTGGATCTCAGACCACCTGCAGATTTCACTCCCAGTCAGAACTGAGAAGCAGCTCTGCTANCATCAACCCAGGGACTTCAGGCAGGTTTAGTCCTGTGAGATGCTTCTGTACCTGTAAAGCAACGTCATTCTCTAGCCTACTAAACTTGGCTCGCTCGCTGTTATCCAGAATGGACAACAAGCACTTGGTGTGTAATCTTCACCTATTCTTCTCAACTACTCTAGGAAGCAGGCTTTAACATTAATACTTTGATTCCACAGATTAGGCCTTAATCACTAGAGTACTGAAACAGGGAACCATGACATACATAGCCTGTGGTCACTCAGCTACCTGTCTGCTGTGATCCAATGTCCCAGTACTTAAGCAGTGGAGCTGGAAAATGAGTGCACATGGGCTGTGGACACTAGAGTCTGCATTCTTAGCATCAAGCTATAGTGCTGTTCTCAAGGTGATTGCTAGAGATGGCGCCCTCAAACAGAAAGAGAATAGAGTGATGGCCATTCCAAGCTTCTGTGTCCTTGGCCCTTAACCTCGGAGGTAGGGCTGAGCAGGCTTGACCAACTTCTGTCACCTCTTGATACCACCTCTAGACAAACCACAGACACATCAAATTGTCCCTGCCTCCCATAAATGACTGCAGTAGACCAGATTTTGAAAGAAGAGAACATGGGCAGGGTGAGTTGGGGGGGCACTGCTTTGTTTATTCTGGGTTCAAAACAAAGAGCAAATAGTATTTAGAATAGTGGTTTCTCAGNCAACCATGGTGGTGGAAGCTTGCAGTCTCAGCACTTGGGAGGTAGAGGCAAGAAAATCAAGAGCTTGAGATCAGATGCAGCTACACCGTGAGTTCAAGGCCAGCCTGGGCTCCGTGAGACTTTGTCTCAATATAGTTATATATTCCCATGTGAATCTGCATGGGATGGTTCAGTAATTAAGAGTGTTTGTTGTTCTTGCAGAAGACTGGAGTTTGATTTCTAGCATCCACATTGGGCAGTTCATAACCTTATCTGACAAGTTCCAGGGGATCCAATGACCTCTTCTGGTTTCTGTGGGTCCCCCATAGGCATGACACACACACACACACACACACACACACATACACACATGCACACACAGAGAATAAATATGACTTGAGACCAGAAGCCAATCAGCCTCCAACAGAGAGTGAATGAAGAAAGCATGGTCAGGGATTAGCTGATTTCTTCTGGACAGGTATCCTCTGCTGGATCAAGGACACTGAGACTACTCAGGTTCACTGAAAACAAACCTATCTATCTGCCTTCTCTTGTCAGACACTAACACCTTCCCCACTAAGCCAACCCTGAAAAAAACCCCATCCTTACTAATGCTATGCACTGTCCCCCCCCTCACAGTAAGGGGCCAGCAGCACCCACAAAAGGGAAAGCAGCAATAATTGTCTGTAAAGGAGCTTGAGTCTAGAGAAGCCGATATTTAACATCCCCATTTACATTGAAAGCGTGGTTCTGATTATGAGATGGTAATGAGGGGATTAGCTAGAGGAGAGAGCCCCCCACCTGCTGCCCCCTCCCGCTATTCCCAACATCTCTCCCTCACCAGGCAGGGTGGGCTTACTCTTGGAAGAGGGGTGTGGGGGAGGGGTTTGGACACTCCCACCGGGAGAGCATCCAAGATGCCAGAGCAGGGCCAGGACCCTTCAAGACCCATGTGAGAGCCCCTTATTCATGCCTGGAATCAATTAGCCCAGAAGAGGTGATAGGTGAGATGGGAGGCCGCTGATTCTGGTCCTTCCTATTCACCACCCCTACTCGCACCCCACCTCCTCAAAGGAGCCCTTCTTTAGTGGGATTCTTCCCTGAATTCAGGATAGTAAGTTCCTTATGTTANTCCTTGCTAAGTTGAAGGGCAGAAGTAAAAAAGTATGTTAAGAGAACCTTAGGATCCCACACAGTGGTGCATGCCCATAAGCCCAGCACTTGGAAGGAGGAGACAGGGAGATCAGGAGTTCAAGGTCATCCTTGGCTACATAATGAGTTTGAGACCAGCTTGAGCTACAGAAGGCCTTGTCTCAAAGAGCTGAAATCAAAACCAAAACCGAAGTTGGGTGGGATGAGGGAAGGAAAGGGAAAGGGAGAGGACAGGAGAGGATCGTACCTCAGCCTGGCTACTCTCTCTACAATGCCTGCCTCACTGCAATGGTGTCCTTGTTCTTCTCATCCAGAGCAGACCTTGCCTTTTAACCAGGCAGCAGTTTACCTCTGGTTCATCCTCTGAGGCAAGCAGCGGGGATGGAGAACACCCAAGGGGGTCACCCATCCCGAGGCCCCGTTTGTTGGTGGACAATAGTGCTGAGACCGGATAATTCAGTGTGTGATTGTGGTCACGCCCCCCCTTTTGTGCCCCTTTCAGAGCCAATCTCCCAGGCCCAGATGGGTTAATCCATAATGCAGACGAGCAAGTAATTGGCTGTCAGCCCAGCCCCCTGAACCCCCTCCCTATTAGTGCCACTACCCTAATGAAGCCCAGCTTGGAGGGCCCTCTTCTCAATGAGGTACCGGCCCCAACCCAGCCAGGCACACATGTGTCTCCGCTGCTCTGCCTGAAGCTTGGCTCCCTTTAGGGACCCCCAGCCCAGCCTCCCCGGGGTGACCCAGCTGCCAGGACTGCAGCAGCCTGGGGGGGAGGCTGTGATGGATGGGAGGGAGTTAGTTAATAGGGCCCCAAACACATGGGCCCTGTCTCCACACACATTGCTCCCTCCCTGACACTTTTTCAGCTTCGGCTGGCAGCATCTCCCATGTTTTAAAAGTAGCCCCATGCAATAGTCCCCACACTCATGTCTAACATGAGCTGTGCTGAAATACAGTTTAAACAGGGATGACGAAGCTGCTTNCTTGGACACTGGCCCAACTCATTGCTACATACCCCAACCACAGTCTTTGCCAACTGAAGTCCCCATGTGAATTTGGGGTAGAGATGAACTGCTGGGATCCACAGTCTTTCTTAACCAACAGCTTTTATGTTCTTCTCAGTTTGGCTTCCCATCTCCACCTCTTGATCATAATTCTGTTGCCTCTCACTTCCAAACTAGTTCATCCGTTTTGAGGCAGGGCCTGCATCAAAGCTCAGCAGCTAAGGCTGAATCTACACGAGCTGCTTTGCATAGCACATCTGGCTTGAGTTCCCTGAGACTGGAAGGAGTCAAGCCAAGTGCAGACAACATCTGTTTAGAATTTCACAGAAGGATGTTTTAGAGGATTTTGGAAAGGACCCATCACTGTCTGATTCCCCACATTTATGTCCTAATCTCACCTCTCTGCTCCCTCCTTTCATCTAATGCAAAGGTGGACCATCATACCAAACCCAGAGAAGGAAGGAGGTATGGCTGCTGTCTGGTCTTGGGAAATTCTCAGGTGTCCATTGGAGCAGGAGCTCTGTATCCTATGAGGGTCCTAGGCCCACAAGCTGTTTGTCCTTCTCCCACCTAACCTTTTATAAGTGATCTTTTAATATCCTTTTCATTATTAAAGTTGAAAATCAAATCAGAGTGTAAGCATGGCACATGCTTATAATTCCAGCATTANGTAGGCAGAGGGGAGAGGTTTCTGAGTTCAAGGTCAGCTTGAGCTACATATTGAGACCCTGTTTCAAGCAAGAAAAAAAAAAGTGTGGGAAAGAAGAAAAAAATGTATACGTTATTGCTCATCTGATTCAACATTTGCATTTGGTTTCTTCTTTTCTGCTTTTATATGCATAAATCACTTAACATAACTAAAACACAAATTTAATGATTGTCTGTATACCAGACATAGCACTTATAATCTTTATACCCGTATTGTAATTCCAGTTTCATTCCTGTTTCCTCCTCCTCTTCCAATGGCAGGGTTATTGTCATGGAATGGGTAAATCTTCTCATCATGGAGTATTTAGAGATATGGGCCTGAGACTATCAATGTTCNACTTCATCAGGGGCTGCAGTCACAGTAAGAAATCCCTTTATGATTAAACCTCACGCTGATAAGTGCAAGGCAAAAAGGACAGAGGCAAANGACCAGAGAAAGTCTAGCCCCATTTATGATGAGATGGGTGAACAACATGGAGTGGTGAAATAGCATTCCGAGGTTGCTCCTAGGAAATGCTGAATATTTATGAGCTGTGCAATCAGGACTGAGAAGGTAAGGCTTAAAGAATAAATGGGGCTTCGGGGTGGGGGTAGGGAGTCTGCACGGGGAAGGAGGAAAGGGTAGGAGCCCACAAAAGGAATGAAGAAAAGGAAAAATATGTTTTCTGCATAGTAACGTCTCCTTATATTCCTCTGCTCTCTGTGTAGATGAGGAATGAGGCCACAGCAAGGCTGGAGTTACCAGACTGTGCTCCTCTGTGGGGAGTCCTGAATGACCTTGGAGTCACCTTTACTCTCAGGGATTGAGCTCCTGGAAAGCAACATCTCATGGTGTGAGAAACCAAAGGTCAGTGTGGAGCNAAGGATCCCTGTTGACTCTGGAGCTAAGTCTGGGATTCAAGGGAAANAGAAACAAATTCTATGAACACACAAGTGACAAGAAAGCACCAACAACTCTCAGCTACGTGACCTGGAAAACTCACATATGTATTTAACACAAAAGCATTTCCCTCTGAGTGGAACTCATTAGAGACAAGGGAATATTCCTCTTTAATTGAAAAGTGGGACATCCTCTGTAGGACTTAGGGGACTTGAGGATCTTAATTGGTCTCTTCCTTTGTTAATTTNATCCCCACCAGAGGAGAAGGGCTAGGAGAGGGAAAGAGAAAGAGAGAGGGAAAAAATTAAGAAGAAATGTAAAGGAGCCCATTTTAAACTTTCCTGAGACTGGAGAAATGCCAGGAATAACAGGTATGAGCCAATACNGATGACAGCAGCAGGATTAATCCGGATAAGTACAAGAGGGCAGAGGATTTCAGACTTAAAAACAGAATAGCAGAAAAGGAGACATAGGTCTTGGAAATTTCTCTCAGCAAAGTGACTGTANATGTNGTTCTGCCCTTGAATTATACATGAGAGTGGAATATGTATGTGTGGGAGGTGGGGCAGGGGAGCTTTTCTTCTGCTAACTCAGATGCAAGGCTTTCATGGGGGTACTGTATGCCTTTCTGATTAAGCCTATCTGTGTGAAGTCCTGGATCCTCCATTTCCTAATCAAATAGCTCTGGGCAACTCCCTTAACCAGTCTCCCAATCTATTGCATATGAATAATAATTGTTCCTAATTTTAGTTATTAGAATTAAATGAGTAAATACATAAAACATACTCAGAACAGCCTTATTATTAATAGTATATTTATAATAAATATCTTCAGCACTAAATGAGGCCTTTTAATAATATGCCATATGTATGTTAGGCACTGGAAATATAATGATTAACNCCCTTGCTCTTTAAGGGAACTTGGAGTTTATGGAGAAGATANAAGAAAATAAAATGCCATCTATGATAGCCAGATATGTAGCTCAGTTGGTAGAGTACTTGCCTAGTATGCACCATATNCACCAGGCCCTGGATTTGATCCTTAGCATTGTATAAACTAGGTGTGATGTCACATGCTCATAATCCCAGCACTTGTGAAGCAGAATCAGGAGGATCAGAAGTTCAGGGTCTTGTTATTTGCGTAGGGAGTTTGAGGCAATGTCAAAAAGAATACCATCTATGAAGGCATATACAAGGAGGATAAAAAAACGTTCTGGAATCTCCTGGCTCTACATTAGGAGATTCAGGAGGCTTCACTAATCAGGGGACCAAGGCTGGACCAATGAGGTGGAAGGAATTTAGAAGCTGATGAGTGGGAGGAAGACAGTACTCTAGGAAGAAACAGCAAGCACCAAGGCACCAAAGTACATAGACAAGGATAACGGGTAGGTTGGTGTTGGGATACAGATGGCTTAGAGGGGCTGGGGTGAGGGTAAAGAGTAATGACAATGATTTGGGAAGCTGGACAGCNACACTGGAACTTTGGTGAAAGCTGTCTGTTTCCTGNACNGAGGTCTAGCCTACAGAAAGGAGGAAGACCTTGTGATGTGACGTGATCAGAGTGGACAGAGATAGANATGTACCTTGGTGACTGGCACCTGGTAAGTACCTTCTAAGTGGGGGTTGGACAAATGTATAACAACTCTCTGTAGTACTGGTGTGGAGGAAGGATTCTCAGGAGAAGAGGGAAGGTAGAGAGTTAGAGGCTTTGCAGTACTCTGGGTGAAAGGTGGCAGGAATCTAAACTGAACAGTGGCAATGGAGATGGTGAGATGGGGATGTTACCACTTGGAAACTCCCTAGAGTGGCATGCTTATTTTGAGCTTAGGGACTGAGATATGAAGAAGTTAGAAAAAGTTCAGAAGAAAAAGACTGTTTATTATTTCAACCCAACAATGATATAAACACTAGAACAAGCATAACAAAGCTGTTCCAGATATAATGGAATAAAGCTTTAAAATTATTAAAGGTAAGTCTGGTAGCTAATCTCACAACCCCATATCCTGGGCTTAGAGGTGGAATAGGCTCTCATAGTTGGATTTGAGTCAGTCTCTTCCTCTCCCCTGAAACCTCATATTTGAGTCTGACATCACAATATTCTGGTACCCACCATCTCGGNACTATCCAGCCCTTACTTTTAAGGCAATTACATCTCATTTCTTTGAGACTTTAGCTCCCAGATCACTACCACTTTCACCAACTCTTCCTTCCTCAACTTCAACATTTCATGACTTTAATATGAGCTCAAACAACCCATCTGCCATCTTTTCTGGGTTCTCCCATGACCTTGTCGGTTCAACCTTAGCCCTGAATTCCTGTGATCACATCCTATTAAACTGTCATGCATAACCAACATAATCAATAATTCCATGATCTCAATTTCAAGCATTTTCATATTCTATCTCCATTTCTTGTCTTTTCCCCCAGTACACTTCTTGTTTTGTTTTGTTTTGTTTTGTTTTGTTTTGTTTTGTTTTGTTTTGTTTTTCGAGACAAGGTTTCTCTGTGTAGCTTTGGCGCCTTTCCTGGAACTCACTCAGTAGCCCAGGCTGGCCTTGAACTCACAGATATCTGCCTGCCTCTGCCTCCCCAGTGCTGGGATTAAAGGTGTGCGTGCGTCACCACCGCCCGGCCCTAGTACACTTATTATTATTATTATTATTATTATTATTATTATTATTATTATTTCTTTAAACAATTTTTAATTTGTCATTGTTATTAATGTGTGTGGAAGGACATGTATGGAAGCCAGAAGACAACTTAATGGAGTCAATTCTGTCCTTTCACCTTTATGTGGGTTCCAGGGATTGAACTCAGGATGTCAGGCTTGCACCCTTTGGGCCATCTTACCAGCCAGCATTGCTGTTACTGATTCCAACAAATCTTAGATCAGAACTGGACAACCTATTGATCTCAATTCCTTTCCATTGGCCTAAACTTCTTTTCACACAGCTTCCTCACTTCATCAATTCGTGGCCCCACTACCCTCCTTCTCCTCTTAAACTGACATGACCACTCACCAGGATGTTTCTTGTGTACATCCTCCCTCCCCTGACTCTCGCTGAGTGAGCTTCTTTGGCTCACCCACAACCATGGTCAAAGTCAGCTTCTCACATCTCCTGTACCTGAGCTCAACAGCCAAATGAAATAACAAGGCCATGCAGAAGAGTTAGTTCATGACCACTAACCACAGTTGGCTTCTGCTGTGTTCACTCTCACTGATGATTTTGCTTCCTATCTCTTGGAGAATAGGAAAGCAATCAGAAGAGAAGGGGCTCCAATGGGCTGCCAATACTCCTACGGGCTTGCCATCTCCCTCCATCTCTGTCCCTAAATGCTATACTTTGCTGTGTTTCTGTGGGTAAACCACCTGGTCCTAGTTAAGTGAATTCACTGACTTGTCCATTAGACCTTACTTTTCCTGCTTGGGCATATTGCTCTTGAAACTCTTCTTTCTCCGTGTTATAATTTCCCATTTCAATGACCGTCTTAATGGCTATATTAACATGAGTGTTTCTCTCAACTTAATACAAAAATTTTCTTTATCTCACTTATTTTTTCAACTATCTTACAACCACCCTTACCCTTTTACCCTTGAATTTCATCAAGACCCCAGTTTCTTTCTTTCTGTTTATTCTTGTATCCACTCTAGTCATATTTAGCTTCCTCCAGTCTATCACATCTACNCTTAACAAGGTCAATAATGGCATCCNCATGGCTAAATTCAGACCTGTGTTAGTCTTTATTTTAGTTGTCTTAGTCCATTTGAACTGTTCTCACAGCTCTTGAGGCTGGGAAATCCAAGTAAGGGTGCTGGCCGAGTCAGTAGTGAGGGCTTCCTTCCTGGTTTATAGATAGAATAANGTGATGGAAGAGCTCAGACAGCTCTAGGGGGGTTATTTCATAAGAANACTAATCTCACTCTTGAGGGTACCACCCTCATGACATGATATCTATGCATCAAAATGTCACAAAAAAGTATATTATTTTATATGAATATTAAAAATTAATGACTTATTTTCTAAAAAATTATTCTAATTTTTCATGATTCGACTTACTATTTAACTTATTTATTAGCTTATTTGACCAATTTATCTTGTTTATTCTGTATCACCTCCACCAGAAAATAAGCTTTCTGGAATGGACCTGAAATCCTTCTTTCTGAGGACCAGNTTTCATGGCAAGCTCCCAAGGAAGAGAAGCAACAAACAGTCCTACCCAGCTATGACACCCATGAACCACAACAATGACNGGCATGGCATGACAACCCTAAGGGTGCAGTAGTGGCACATCTACATTAATGGTAACCGACAACTCTCAAATTAAATAGAACTTAATACCCACTCAACAAGAGGAAATCCTATCTGATACTGGAAACATAGCTAACTACACAGGGCTAGTGAAGTTGTAGCTCTACAACTGCCGCTTTACTAAACTGGTATAATCCCTAACTACATTCTAAATATTTGTCCTTATACCCACAGATAAGTGTAGTCCTCACCTCTCCTTAAGGAAGTGTCTCTCTGCAGCAGACAGAGGTGATTACAGAAAACCACAATCAAAACACAGATTGGTGGAGCCCAGTCCCAGCAGACAATCTACAATACAACTTTTACACCCAAAGCTCAGGGCTCATTGAAGAAGACAAGGCAGAAAGAGTTTAAGAGCCAGAGGAACATAGAGTTTGCTGTGTGAGACTATCTCCTAAGAATGTGAGGAGCTATACCCATAAAGTCTCACCAACACAACTTCCTAAACATGAGCTGAATACGGACAACAACAGTAGACATGNTAATATGGACAGGAGAAAGCTCATGGGGCCTTTCAACCTTACACAAAGAACTATANGCAACTAAGGAATGCTGAACGTGAGAGAAATAGTCTTCCCAAGGAAAGAACACACCAACTGGTTATCCAATACCAAATAGTCATCCCTGAAAACATGTACATGCAAGTAATGGTATATAGACTGAGAAAGTTGTATTTATGTATACACATACACACACACACACACACACATATATAGGTAACAACAATTAATGAAAGATAAGACAACAAATTGAAGGAGAACAAGGAGGGGTGTATGGGAGGATTTGAATGGAGAAAAAGGAGGGGGGGACGATGTGATTATATTATTAATCTAAAAAAAGAAAGAAAGAAAGTAAGCGCGCCAGGTATTGTGGTCCACACCTATGTGGCTTCAGCACTATGAGTCTGAAGCAGGAGGAGTTTGAATTCAAGGCCAGTTTACACAATACAGATTGTTACAAAAGAAAGAAAGAAAATTGTATGTTGTTACGAGACCTTAGGCAGTTTACTTAGGTAAGGTAACTTTATTTAAAACAGGGTCTCATACAGCACATACTGGTCTCAAAACTCAGTGGGAAACCTTGAACTCCTGATCTTGTCTCCACTTTCCAAGTGCTGGGGTCACAAGCATTTGCTCACCACAGCTGGCCTAATAACAATGTTTTCAATCTTCAAAAAAAATCTTGCATTTGGGCTGGAGAGGTGGCTCAGTGATTAAGAGCANTGGCTGCTCTTCTGGAGGACCCAGGTTCTATTCCCAGCACCTACANGCCAACCCACAGCTGTCAGTAACTCCAATTTCAAGGAATCTGACACCCTGCCCTTTTCTGAACTCCAAGGGCAATAGGCACACTTATGCTACACAGACATCAGACTTGCATGCAGACAAAACACTCATGCACATAAAATAAAATAAATAAGTAAGAGCATGCCTTTAATTCCAGCACTCAGGGGGCAGAGGTGGGTGGATCTCTGTGAGTTTGAGGCCAGTCTGGTCTACAAAGAGAGTTCCAGGATAGCCAGGGCTGTTACACAGAGAAACCCTGTCTGAAAAACCCAAACCAAACAAACAAACAGATAAAATAATTAATAAATAAGTAAACTAACATTTATTATTTATTTGTGTGTATGTGCACACTCGTGTACGTGCATGTGTGNGTACATGCACACACAACAACATGCACTCGGAGGTTAGAGGACAACTTGAAGGAGTTGATTCTCTTGTTCCACCATGTGGGTTCTGTGGTTTGAACTCAGGTTATCTGACTTGGTAGTAAGAGCTTTACTAGATAAACCCTCTCACAGGCCTCCAACAATAAATTCTTAAAATTGCAGCAGAGGAAACAGCAAGGTGGCTCAGTGAGTAAAGGCATGTCCCCAAGCCTGACAATCACCTGTCATCCCTGGGGCCTACATGATGTTAGGCGATAACCAGCTCCCACAAGTTGCCATCTGACCTCCACAAACATACCATGGCATGGTTCCTGCCACCCTCCACCATGGGAATAAAAATATTTTTAAAAATGCTTTTAAAACGGGCTAGAGGGGGGCTGAAGAGATGGCTCAGCAGTTAAGAGCACTGACTGCTCTTCCAAACAACCTGGTTCAATTCCCAGCACCCACGTGGCAGCTAACAACTGTCTGTAACTCCAGTTCCAGGGGATCTGACACCCTCATACAGATATATACATGGCAAAACACCAATGTACATTAAATAAAAAAATAAATCTTAAAAATTTTTTTAAAGGGATGACTAGAGAGATGGTTCAGTGGTCAAGAGCCTTGTAGCTCTTGCAGAGGACTGGAGTTTGGTTCCCCAGACCCACATCAGGCAGCACACAGCCACCTGTAACTCCATGTACACACATGTAAATGTGTATATATAGACACATACAGACACATAAATAAAAATAAAATGAATAATTAATTTTTTGGTTTAAATGCAGTTAGTCATGATGGTTAGGAAATAAAAGCAAAATCAAGAGATGGAGCTGGAGAGATGGTTCAGTAATCAAGAGCACCAGCTGCTCTTCCAGAAGATCAGGGTTCGATTCCCAGCACCCATATGACAGCTCACAACCATCTGTAACTCACTCCTAGGGTATCCGATGCCCTCTCTTTTCAGCACTGCACGCACATGGCACATAGGTGCACATGTGGGCAAAACACACCCAAACACATTAAAACAATAATAAAATGGAAAAAAAAAAAAAGAATCAAGAGTTCAAGGCCATCTTTGGCTACATAGCCAAGTCTAAGGCCAGTCTGAGCTACATATGTTCAAAGAAACCTAATAAGAGAAATTAAAATAAAAGGAGAATTTATCTTAGCAGGGTGGAACACCCTTCCAACTCCAGCAAAAGGAGTAGGAGTTTGAAATTAACCTGTGTGACACAGCAAGACCTGACACAAAACAAACAGCTGGGCCTGGTGGTGCTTGCCATAATCCCAGCACCTGGAGAAAGCAGGAAGATTTCAGTCTAACCTGACCAACATAGTAAGAGTATGCATCAAAAATCCAAACCAGATGGACATAGCAGCATACACCTTTAATCCCAGCACTTGGGAGGCAGAGGCAGGTGGATCTCTGTGAGTTCAAGGCCAGCCTGGTCTACAAAGCAAGTTCTAGGACAGCCAGAACTATTACACAGAAAAATCCTGTCTCAAAAAACAAAACAAAAACCAAACAAACAAATAAACAAACACCCCCCTCCTCCAAACAACAACAACAATCCAAAACAAACAAAATTACAGAATAAGAAAGATTTATCCTGCAGATAAACATATATGCAAAGACATATGTGTATGGTTTCATGTTTATCTGCAGCACTGTCTGCAAAACAAAAATCCAAAAATAAGCTAAATATGCCTAACTTGGAGACTGATTCTAAGTGCATGGTACATCTGTGCACTAGACTGCATAATACAATGGTATTCAGGTTCCCAAAGGATAATGATATATGTGCTTAGATGCTTTTTTAAAACAACTCCAAAAGAGGAACTAACAATGTAGGAAAAACAACTTCACTTTCCCCAGGCTTTGTTACATCTGCACTGAGATGAGCACACATCTGCCCAGGTGCCCCCCGATTTCTGGACTTGGCAGGGTGTATATGGCAAAGTGTGTCCCTGCAGGGCCCTCCATTGGAACCCTGGAGAGAAAGGGATACTCTTGGGCCAGGGGAGGGGGGGACCCAGAGAGGGGGCTGGCTTATTATCTNAGCAGCTACAGGGTCTCAGCCAACAAACTCTGGCTCCTGCCAAGGGCAGCTCCTGCTGTCTTGCCTGCCAGCTGGGTGCTGCTCTTTGCTCTCTGATCCCCCCTCCTGTTAGCTCTCTGACCCCTGCTGGCTGGGTCACTGGCCCCTGGAATCATCATTCTGAAGTAAGCAATCCTGCTGGGCCGTTCTTGGCATAGCCTAGTGGGGGTGGGGCAGATGTTAGGTTCGTGTGTCCCTTCCCCCAGCTAACACATACACCCACACATATGTTCAATGGTTATCAGTGTCCTGGGAAGAGGTCCAGTAAGAGAGAGTGATGGGAGGCTGCAGGCTTTGGGGGGATGTAAACAGACAAGGCTGTGTGTGTGTGTGTGTGTGTGTATCAAGGAGAGGCAGAGGCAATAATCAGTGTGAGATTGGGGGGGTTGTCCTCAGACTGCCCTCTTGGGCAATCACATGCCAGCAGCTTCATCCACTACCAGCTGGCATATGGGCTTTGGACCACCAAGAAGCCTTCCCATATGGCCCCCAGCTTGGTCACTGAAAATTCCCAGCCACATTCTCTGGCCTTTGTACTGGCACCAGGCCAACACAAGTTAGCCTGGGGTTCTATTCTCTTGTACAATTCTCTCTCTCTCTCTCTCTCTCTCTCTCTCTCTCTCTCTCTCTCAATTTATCTATCTATCTATCTATCTATCTATCTATCTATCTATCTATCTATCTCTCATGCACTTGATTCCCCAAAGACCACTCTTCGTAGGATTCCTGTATGACACAATCACTTCCTTAGCTTGGTCTCCAAAATGAGACCCTGAGGAAGAAATACTCATCTTCCATATCTATTTCATCAACCCTGATCCATGCTTTCTTCTGTGACTCTACCTATAAACACACACTTCTTTCCCTTTGAGGTCAGAACTCTACCAGGACCCTACAAACTCCACCCTTCCCACCCTCCTTGCCCCTTGTCACTTTCCCTCTTAAAATCTCCTTTTTCTCTCCCTTATACTTTCTAAAGTTCAATTGACATGCTACTGGAAAAAGAAGTTCCTGAGGTAGTAGACAGGAGAGGCCCTCAGCTGAATATGGTACACGCCTGCAATCCCAGCACTTGAGAAGTGAGGCAAGAGTTCAAGATCATGCTTGCTTACGGGACAGGTCTTGGCTACATGAGTCCCAGTCTCATTAAACAAACAAACAACAAGACCCAGAAAACAAACAAACAAACAAAAAAACAAAACAAAAGGAAAAGGAGTTGCTTGAAATTCAGCTCTGGCTTTTCCTTCACACCAANGTGAAAACTTACAAATCAAAGGCACATGTGTACCCCTTCCAAGGGCAGTACACAGGCAGTGCTTTGGGTGCTTGCAGGGCACCACAGATTGGGACATGGAGGTGGGAATGTTGCTGCCTACCTCAGCTAAGCAAGAGACAAAAGCTAGAGTTGTGATCATTTTTACTGCAGGCTGGTGCAAGGAGGCAATCAGGAGTCACACCCTTTGCACATCTGCCTTTGGGAGCAGCCCACAGAGTAGCTGTACTTGAAAAGGTAAAGGGCTAATTTTCTGGCTGTTCTGAGACCAGAGTGACAAGTGAGGGAAATGGAGGAGGTCTGCAGAATTGTTGGACATGTGACTTCTATTGGACCATCTTTTCTCACTCTGGGTTCCATCTCTGCCAGAGGAGAATCTCTGGGGACCTTGGTGGATGGGGAGGTGGAGGAAGGAGATATAGATGAGGTAACTTCATCTTCTGGTCATCTTCCTTCCTCTAAGCCTCTTTTGTCTTTAGATCTAGGCTGATTTTCTGAGAAGAAATAATATTCTAGAGATACTAACAAACGCAGAGAAGGGAAGAGTGGAGAAAGACAAACAGGAAAATAGAGAGGTTTTTTAAAAGTTAGTTTAAAAAACGAGAGAAAGAGAGAGAGAGAGAGAGAGAGAGAGAGAGAGAGAGAGAGAGAGAGAGAGAGAAGAGATTCACACAAGATAGACCAGAGCTAGGGGCCAAGAGTCCTAGAAAGACGACGGCTTTCCTCCGTTTGTTCAGCCTCCAAACCCAGATGACAGGGATTAGGAAGCAGCGGTGCCCATGGGCTGCGCTGCCGCCTCCGCTTAGGGAACCCAGAGCAAATACGCCCTGATCCCCACATAAAGGGCCAATTAACTGTGCGGTCTCCGGAAACAAATCCGCTAACAGGGTGACAAGCCCCTAGACGCCGCCGGGCGGTGTGTTTGCCCAGAGGCCGACCAGGAGCAAACCAGGGGATTAGGATGGGACAAAATCTGCGTGGTGAGGGGGTTTGCAACCTTCCCAGCTCCAAAGCAAGGCCTTGTGCCTCGAAGTTAAATTTCTGTCCTACTTGGTTTTCTGATGTGATGGAACCTGCGTGAGCTTCCAGCAGGGGCCCAAGCAAAAGGTCCCTAGGACCCAGAACCTGAGAATCAGACCAGATTAAGTAGCTCAATTCATCCTTAACCCACAAGGGAACCGGTCTAGAATGGCGATGTCTTGTAATTGGCAAATATAGGACTCCAGTACACTTCTGGTGCACCCTTACCTCTCCTGCTGAATGCCTATCTCTTTCGTACCCCAACCTCAAGATCTGCCCAGATTTGTCTTCGGTGGATGCACCAGGGACCCAGTTCAGNACCCACAGATGACACACTGACATATCAGCTCCCAGGGCTCTGACTCCCATGGGTCTATTGAGCGCCGTCAACTCCCACCACTTAGTTTGTCTGTCCTTGAGGTCTGGTTCTGGGCAGAGATGAGGACTCAGAGACACTCAACACGCCAGAGTCTGGGATCCATCGGGAGTAAAGTGGACTGTTTCNGGTTTGAAATTCGCAACAACTTCACCTTTGACCCTGGGACCTTCGACTGAGTAGCCCACACCTCCGCGCTCTCTTCCAGTGCCCTCGCAGTTGTCACACAGCTTAAGAGCAATCCAAAACTCATCACTTACTCGTCCACAGAACCCTACCCCAGGATGGGAAACCTGGGATCTCTTTCTCTACATCCAACATCATTTCCAGTTTAGGAAAAGTGTGTGCAGGAAGGATCGTGAGCAAGGATGGTTGACTGGGGCATCTCCAAGGTTAAAAGAACCCTGGAAAAGTCAGAACCAGAGCTTTGGGGTTTTTTTGTCGCACCCCCCCCACACACACTCCGCCCCGAGAATGACCAGGTGNTGTCTGGTTCCAGTAATTTTGCATCCACCCGGTTTATTACACTTTGCTTCCTTTGCCCTAGACTTCTTGGTTCCACTTTTGGTCTCCAAATTTTTAAAANGACTTCCTAAAACGTATCAGAGCAGAGCAACGCACCATGTTAATAGGTGCGACCTGCCTGGCTTTCGGAGTCTCCTCCAGTTTTACACAGTTCTGAGCACCCGGCAGGAATTCTTGACTGGGACGTCTTGAGCAGGAGTCCAGGTCAAGTTGAATCACCGTATTCCCTGGGCTCCTGGCGGCAAACCAGAGGGTTAGAGGAAAGGGTGGCGCCCGCGCTGAGGCGAGGGGTGGTCTAGCGGTGGAATTCTCTTCCTCCCACTCCCAAGTATCCCAGCATCCTGAGCTCACGTCTCCAAGCCCCAGGGTTTGGAAGGGACTGGAAGCTGGGACATTGAGAGCTCAACAGCGTCTGCTCTTCCAGTGCCTCAGTTTCCCTGACGTCCAAGAAAGAAGACAATTCCTGTTATAAATTTAGAGGGAATTTTGAATATAAATTTTGACAGAGCCTCAATCCTCNTCTTGGGTGCTTGGAGAAAAAGGAAAACTCTCCCGCCAGGTTCAGAGCAACGTTTGATGCGAGGAGTGTGGGGCGGGGACTCCAACTCGCGCGCTGCCCTGCTAGTGGCCGTCCTGGTGGAAGTGGGGGTATAGGGGGAGGCGGATTAAGCCCTTAATTACGGCGTGATCCGAGTGGCACCTGCTTTCCGCCTGCTCAGCTCCCAGGGGACTCGGGCACTGGGGGGTGGAGAGAAGAACCAGCGAAGGAGGACAGCGCGCGCGGAGGCACGGCCGGTACCAAGGCACGCCTGCAGGACAGCGGCACCGTGGCTGCGGCAGCGCGCAGAGGCTGTGGAGGGGCTTACGGCTCCCGGCCCGTGGGTCCTAGACCCAGGGGCTGGGTTCCGAGCCCCCCGCCCGGGACTCAGGCGGGCCGCGCCATGCTGCGCTACCTGCTTAAGACACTACTGCAGATGAACTTGTTCGCCGACTCCCTAGCGGGAGACATCTCCAACTCCAGCGAGCTGCTCTTCGGCTTCAACTCCTCGCTGGCAGCGCTCAACCCTAGCCTGCTGCCTCCTGGAGACCCCACTCTCAATGGTGAGACTGCCTGATGGGGACCTGGCGTTTGGGAATGGGGAGAGAGGGCTGCGTGGAGGGGAAGACTGAAGAGCTCCTTCCCTTAAAGTCCAGGACCCAGGGGCATGTATCAGGGCCCTCCTGGGAAGTGGGGTCCCGAAGGAGCATCTGAGTGGGGGTATCTGCCTGTGGTGGAGGGCTTCTGAGTCCCTTTTCCCCCATCTCTCCTATTACCCACCCACCACACCCACCCCAGGTGAGAGAACCGGGTGGTGACGGGCAAATTCCAAACTAAGAAAGTAGGGCAGAAGCGGGGACACAGTCACTAGCCGGTCAGAGCTAAACCGGCCACTAGATGATCCACCCAAATAGCAGATGTCATTTTTAAGGACTTGAAGTTTTCAAAAAACTCACTTAGAGCAAGGGGGGAGAAAGCCCCAATTTTGTAGGTGTTTTGCTGCTGAGGGGACAGAGTCAGCGATCTTTTCAAGGAAACTTGGAGCAGCTAAGTTTGCATCCCCTGTGAGACTCACAGCTGACCCATCTTGGCAGAGCGGCGGGGAGGTCGTTACCGCTAATTACAGTGATTAATAAATAACTTGAGACAGAGCTGCCTCCCTGAGCGCCGCAGGAAGCCGGGAGAGAGGCCCGATCGCACCCCCTGCTGGCAGCATCAGGAACTCTCCCTCTGGGAAGCCTCTGCCGAAGTTAAATTAGGGGGCCCGGACTCCCTCTAGCCACCTCCACCTCTGTTGGGAACTTAAAAGTTGGAAAAAAGCGCTCTCGCGCTCTCGCGCTCGCTCGCTCGCTCGCGCTCTCTCTCTCTCTCT
>LZPO01017302.1:821861-834440 GCA_001675575.1 Neotoma lepida | reverse complement strand
AGCCCCAGAGCCCTATTTGCATAGTCATTAGCTATTCATTAGGCTGCTGTCGAAACCTCTCTAGAGACCAGGAATGACAAGGGAGAAATTCCAGGGAAAGGGAGTCCGCAGCTGTGTCTGGAGGAATTAGCGGTAAAGGGTGGACTAGAAGGGTGTGGTATGTACGGAAGGAGTTTGAAGAGGGTAGGGAATAGGCTGGGATTCCCCAGTCTTGTCACCTTTGAGGAGTCCCAAGAGGTTAGGCAGAGTTATTTTCATTGATGTCCCAGAGTCAAGTTCCACTTACCTAGAGCTTTACACTAGACATCTCATTCACGCTTGAAAAGTCAGTGAGAAATGTAAGTAAGATGTTGACTGCCAAATAATGCCACTAGGAAAACACAGTCATGGAGGGTGAAGAATATCTCAGTGATTGCAAAACCAGCAGAGAGCAAAAGCTTGGCAGCAGGGGACCTGAATGTACTTTCATTGCACATGAGAGGTTTGCGAAGTGGGGGGGAGGAGGGGGTGGAATACTAGGGCCTGGAGTCTCATTCAGGTAGAGACTGTGGGAACCATATTAAATTGCTGAGGAGGAACAGATATTCAATAATGGCGAACTTGTTATGCTTACAGATGTGCGGTAAACTTATCATATGTACTGATGNGCTCTGCGTCCTTCGTGGGTTTTTATCCCACATTACAGATAAAGAAGTGAAATTCAAACGCCTAAGCATTTTTGGTTTTTGAGACCCGGACTAGCTATGTAACCCAGTCAGTCCTTGAACTCCTGATCCAAATACCTCCACACACCAAGCATGGGTCACCACTGGGTTGAAGTTAAATTATTTGTCCAACTTATTACCGCTGGGAGATGTCAAAATCTGAGATTCCAGCTCAGAGGATTTTAAAGCCAAAACCCAGAGGCCTCTCTCAATGGAGTGTTTCCAAATCAGGACTGGGATGGGATGGAGAAGAGAGATGCGTGAGCAGCAGAGATTCCATCTGGAAGGGATGGAATCGAGATATTATTCTCTTCCATATGTGGGAGAGAAACTGATTTTACCCCAAGCAGTCAAATCAACTCTACCGGGACAGAGCCTGCACCTGCCACGGCCCAGCTTGCTCTACACCAGAACTCTTAAAAGGAAATGAAAGCTAATCCCCCACTAGGCTAAGAACCAAGAGGTCCCTGAGGATCCTGGAACAGGGTAGGCGGGGTGGGGGCGAGAGAGAGAGAGAGGGAGAGGGAGAGAGGCGCAGAACAGATGCGCCCAGTAGTCCCTGGTTATTTAAGGACACCAGACTGTGCAAGGCTGCAGCGCCCCCTACTGACAGAAGCGGGTTAGAAATCTTTTCCAAAGGTCGGACTGAGAGCTGTGTTGGTATTTNATAATTCTGTATAGGCGGGAGGGAGGATGGAGATACAAACGGGGGCGTGGGCATGGGAACATTTGGGGGTGAGGATGACACCTAGATCCCACATTTGAGGCAGAAGATGAACCAGGTTCGGGACAGAGGTCTGTAGGCCAAGAGAGAGGCAGAATCTACAAATAAACTGATCCAAGAGAGCGAGGAGGGAGAAGGATTTCTTTTCTGTTTTTTAAACTGTGCTTTTCAGGAAAAGCAGCCCCACTCACATTTCTACTTCCACCACGTTTAATTTCTGTGACGTCACAGAATCCCCATAAATAAAAATGAGATTACCTACGGNCTCATAGCATTCATATTAAGAACTCTTTGTAGTCTTAGCCCCAGCCCTTAACACCTTTTCTTAAATGAAAGACCCAGGACAATTCACCTTGTCCATTTCACCTATGGGACCAGGGATCACTCAGAGGTTAATTCAGTGTCTGANTTACATGGTACAACGTGTGTGGTTGCTCACTGAGCAAGGATTATACGTGAACCAGTGTGTGTGAGTAAAAANCAAACTGCTAGGGCACAGGTTCTTCCCCAAGCCAAGGCTCAGTCATCCCCCACTTAGACTTGTCAGGAAAGGAGGCCAGGATCTCAAGAAGGTCCAGAAAGCCTTCCTAGGAGTCTGTGCCCGGATCCCTCTATAGATCTGCCTATCTGAAGGCATTTCAATTCCACGCTAAGATGATAACAGAGCCTACAATGGGGAATGCGGGGGGGGGGGCGGATGGGCAGATGCGGATGGCACTCCAGCAGAGCATGGGAGATGAGCAAGGCAGAGGGTTCTATTACCCTCCAGAGCCTCGGTTTTCCCCCAGTTGCCTTGCCTGGGCACTTTGAGCCACCTCCTTCTCCAGGGTCAAGAGTTGAGCCGGAAGATGCCATGCCACGCATCGTGGAGCAGCCGCCAGATCTGCTGGTTTCCAGGGGCGAGCCGGCCACGCTGCCCTGTCGCGCTGAAGGCCGGCCTCGACCCAACATCGAGTGGTACAAGAACGGGGCGCGCGTGGCCACTGCACGGGAGGATCCACGCGCTCACCGCCTGCTGCTGCCCAGCGGCGCCCTCTTCTTTCCCCGCATCGTGCATGGGCGCCGCTCTAGGCCTGACGAGGGTGTCTACACCTGTGTGGCTCGCAACTATCTGGGAGCAGCCGCTAGCAGAAATGCCTCTCTGGAAGTAGCTGGTGAGAGAGTCCGGT
This sequence comes from Neotoma lepida, assembly GCA_001675575.1. Taxonomy (NCBI): domain Eukaryota; kingdom Metazoa; phylum Chordata; class Mammalia; order Rodentia; family Cricetidae; genus Neotoma; species Neotoma lepida. Next base: position 831,843 of record LZPO01017302.1, on the reverse strand, counting down.
CAGCTAAGGCTTCTAGAGTTCTGGGCAGGCCTGAAGGCCTACAGAGAGTCGGCCTTGGGGGCCTTCANCCCACTCAACATCTTTTTTAGAACAGAGACCTTTGGTCTCTAACGCCAATCGCTGACCATGGAGGAGGAAGTGGGGTTGACTTTGGTATTTCAGAACTCCAGGTCGACTGTGACCCACTCTCCTCCGAGACAGTCCCTCCTGTTAACATCCAGTTATATCACATCACCCTGTTAATTCTTCTGACCTTTCTCCACATGGCCCCTTCTCTTTTTTTTTCAGTCCTCCGTGATGATTTCCGGCAATCGCCTGGGAACGTGGTGGTGGCAGTGGGGGAGCCCGCAGTAATGGAATGTGTGCCCCCTAAGGGCCACCCAGAGCCTTTGGTGACCTGGAAGAAGGGCAATGCAAAACTTAAGGAAGAGGAGGGAAGGATCACCGTGAGTGTGTGTGTGTGTGTGTGTGTGTGTGTGTGTGTGTGTGTGTGTACACATGCATATGCATGTAGGCAATGAGTCTGGGACATGTCTTAAAGGAGGAAGTCTTGAATTTAAGGGTCTTGAGACCTGGGGAGAATGTCTTTGTATTGTCCAGTGGAAGACAGGGTGGAACTGAGGTAACAAAAGCAGAGAGNGCGGAATGTGGTGGCGCTCGACTCTAATCTCAGCACTTGGGAGGCAGAGACAGGCAGATCCCTGAGTCTGAGACCAGTTGGTTTTCTTCATTGGCTTTCTTCATTGGCTTATAATGAGAACCAAATAAATTATGTACACGCATGCGCGCGCACACATTTTGATGGCTGTAAAGGACCAGTGTTATCATTGTATTCTCCAGATACGTGGAGGAAAGCTGATGATGTCACACACATTCAAGAGTGATGCTGGGATGTATATGTGTGTGGCCTCCAACATGGCTGGAGAACGGGAAAGTGGGGCAGCTGAACTTGTGGTACTGGGTAGGCACCCGGCACTTTGGAGTTATGGGAGTGGGGATCCCAGGAAGCAAGTAGCTGTGCAGAACCCCTGACAGTTCAATGGCTCCCACTCTGTAGAGCGTCCCTCATTTCTGCGTAGACCAATAAACCAGGTCGTCCTGGCTGATGCCCCTGTGAATTTCCTGTGTGAGGTGCAGGGAGATCCCCATCCCAGTCTACGCTGGCGCAAGGACGATGGTGAACTGCCCACTGGCAGGTGAGAAGCCCCTCCTTCTGACAGCAGAGGACCCAAGGAGCCCCAGACCCTACCTGGCCCTAGCACAGAGAAATCTATTTCCCAGAGCTAGCAGTCCATGCCCCATCTTATTTCACATAGTGGGTACTATTTTGTGTACCCTTTAAGTCTTGCCTTGCCTATCCTGACCCTAGTGTTTGTCCTGGGGGAGAGAGAAGGGGTTTGTAGCTGTGGCCAACCCANCTTGGGGTGGGGAGTGGAGCAGGTATGAGATTCGGAGTGACCACAGCCTTTGGATCGGCCGAGTGAGTGCTGAAGACGAGGGAACNTACACCTGTGTGGCAGAGAACAGTGTGGGCCGTGTGGAGGCATCTGGCTCCCTCAGTGTTCATGGTGAGGGCTTCTCCTGGGACAGCTTGCAGGGGTGATATGGGGGGTGTTGGAGGAGAATGGGGAGAAAGGGCAGAACAGGAGGTATGGGTTCATCACTTGAGATTTCTGGAGGTAGGGAGAAGATGAAGCCAAAGAGATTTGAGCAAGGGATGGCTCTGTTAAGCCAGCTTTGGACTTTGTACCACTGTGTCCCTGCTTATCTTTCTCTCCTTCCCAGTCCCACCCCAATTTGTGACTCAGCCCCAGGACCAGACAGCAGCTCCTGGAGAAAATGTGTCTTTCCAATGTGAGACCAAAGGAAACCCTCCACCTGCCATCTTCTGGCAGAAGGAAGGGAGCCAAGTAGGTAGCCCTTTCCAAAGCTCTAACCAATTTTTTTTTTCTTTCTGGATCTTTCTCTCCCATGACTTTCTGCAAACTTCTCTCTCAGCTTCTTCTCCCAAAAACTTTGCAGGTTACTTGGAGGAGTTAAAAAAAAATGAAGATAAAAGGCCCAGGTCATTTGGACACTTGGAAAATTCAATGATAATGTAGCGATATGTTAGAGGGTGCAGAACAGTCTTGAGTGGCAACTTCTGAGAGAATCTTTTATGTGTTGATCAATGCTGTCTTGATAGTATAGAAATCTATCTAGGTTTCTCCTCCCCCAGATACTCTGGACCTTGGCTTTTGGACATGAAAACTGCTCTGGAAACCAAGTATTGAAGGAATTAAAACTGCTTAGGGTAGATTACGTGCTCTATTTATTGTTCTATTTATAGCTCCTTCCAGCAGGGGGAGCTCACAGCCATCTCCATTCTAGCTAGTGAACAAATCCAGATCACACTACCCAAAAGAACGGATGTTACAACCTAAGTGACTTTCTCTAAGGGAAGAGTGGGACTGTGCTGCTAGGACACAGGGTCGGTATAGCAAATCTGATTATTCNCACGCTACAGGAAAACGACAGGATTTTTGTCCCAAATCCATGGCCACAGTTCTTGGGTCTGCCGCATTTTAATTAGGTCCTCATGGGGATGAGAATGGTGATGGTAGGAGGAAGGAGGAGGTTAGTCAGAGCCTCAGCCTAATCTGTTTGTCCTTTCCACCTGTCTATCTAAAGTAAAATGTTAAGCCAGAAAATATTTNACATTTATCACAGTGTTTTATAAAACTTTCATATGATTCCTTCATTCCAGCCTACTGAGTTTGACTCCTAAGCCTTGAGAGTCAAATTTGGGGAAACTGGGGTTCATAAAAATGTGGTGACCAAGAGATTTTATTTTAGTTGTTGTTGATTAGTTGGTTCATTTGTTTTAATTTTCTTTTTTAAAGATTTATTTTTATGCACATTGGTGTTTTGCCTGCATGTATGTCTGCGTGAGGGTACTATAGCCCTTGTGTAACATATCCCCTAGAATTGGAGTTACAGACAGTTGTGAGTTACCATGCAGATGNTGGGAATTGAACCTGGGTCCTCTAGAAGAGCAGCCAGTGCTCTTAACCNCTGANCCATCTCCCCAGCCCCTAGTTGGTTCATTTTCTAAGCTAAGGCTGGTCTCTAACTTGTGATTCTCCTGCCTTATCTCAGGGCTTAGATCCTTAGAGTTTCTTAACCAGTAAGTCACAGAGCTGGGACATGAACCCCAAGATCTTGTAATAAAGGTCCATCACTTTTGTGAGTTGGCCTAACTAATTTGGCCNGGGTCATGTCAANGGCAAGAGGCAGAGAGCAAACTAGAACCTTAGGGCTTTTCTCAGCTGGTGCAGGGCTCTCTCTCTACCTGCAGCCCATTCCNTNTCTTACTTCCTTGCTCTGTCCCAGGTCCTGCTTTTCCCTACTCAGTCACTCCAGCCAGTGGGACGCCTCTCAGTCTCTCCAAGAGGCCAGCTCAACATCACTGAAGTACGGATCGGGGATGCTGGCTACTACGTGTGCCAGGCTGTCAGTGTGGCTGGTAGCATCCTGGCCAAGGCCCTGTTAGAGATAAAAGGAGGTATGTATCCACAGAGAGAGCGATGGACCCGTGGTCTGCAAAGACATTGTGTAAAGAGATCTGTTTCTCTTGGATGCTGATCAATGTGTCTAGANGGGAATGGGGCATGCTCCTGAGGGATGTCCTTGATGTTGGGAAACTAGCAGCAGAATGGCTAGAAACTAGAAATGATTATCAAAGCCCTCTTGGGTAACAAGAAGGGAGGAATGAGATAATGAAATAAATAAGGCAGAAGGGCAAAGGGCTGGTTTCCTGACCCAGGTTCTTCCTCTCTCAGCTTCCATGGATGGGTTGCCTCCCATCATCNTCCAGGGACCAGCCAACCAGACGCTGGTACTTGGCTCTTCTGTGTGGCTGCCATGCAGAGTGACTGGAAACCCTCAGCCCANTGTCCAATGGAAGAAGGATGAGAGGTGGCTGCAGGGGGATGACTCCCAGTTCAACTTAATGGACAATGGCACTCTATACATCGCCAGTGTACAGGTGAGTGTCANCCCTAGGGCCCTTGTAACCNAGAACAGCTAGCTGGTCCACATTCCAACTCTAGTAAGTACCAACTAGGCATCTAATCCATTTCTACCTCTCTGCTCTCTCAGACTTCCTAAAGTATCCAGCATCTTCCTCATCCTTCTGTAGCCTGCCTCTCCACCCCTTCACCCTACCCTGCTCCACTCCCAGTGGGCCAGCACTCTACCTTCTCCTACAGGAGATGGACATGGGTTTCTACAGCTGTGTGGCCAAGAGTTCCATAGGGGAGGCCACATGGAACAGCTGGCTTAGGAAGCGAGGTAAGTTTACCCATCATTCTCCAGTCTCGCCAGCAGCTTTCTCCAAATTTGCTTAAAAAATAGTCAATATCTCCTAAGCCCCAGGGCTAATTTTATCTTCCAAATGCAATGACCACGTTGGTGGGGATGAGGATGGACTGATGCACTTGGGAGGCAGATGTGAGTCTGGATCAGTATACTATNTTACCTCATAACCATCACCACAGTCAGAGCACCACAGCTTCTCTAGGAAGTAGGGAGGTCACACTCCCTTCCCCCCTCGGTCTAGCTAATGATAATTTATCACTGCAGAAGATTGGGGAGCATCACCAGGTCCTGCAACTGAACCCAGTAACCCTCCAGGGCCTCCCTCACAGCCAGTAGTCACAGAGATAACCAAGAACAGCATCACCTTGACTTGGAAACCCAATCCACACTCTGGGGCCACAGCTACTTCTTATGTGATAGAGGCCTTCAGGTATGGAGACAATTGTGTGTGTCTGTGTATGTATGCTTGCAAGTGTACATGCACATATGTCCATCTGCACATAGAGGCTACAGCATAGTGTCAAGTGACCTCCCCCAGGGTCTGGGAGACAGTCTTTCTCTGAATTTGGGTCCCACTACTTGGTTAGACAGGTTGACCAGTCATCTCTGGGGATCTGCCTGTCTCTATCCTCCTCCCCCAACAAATGCTAAAATTACAGATGCATGCTATCACACCTGAGTTTTAGGTGGGTGCATGGGATCCAAACTCAGGTCCTCATGCTTACTCAACTGAGCCATCTCCTCAGGCTCATGGAGACAATTTTGAATACAAACCTGGAGACTTAAGAAGAGGGGGTCATATGTCTTATGGCCTTTGCTACTTTGGGAGAATAATTCCCTAGTCCCCTCTCCCAAGGCAAGGAGGTAGTAGGATTCCATAGAGAATGGGTGAGATCAAGTAGACAAGTTGGGGACTCCTGGCTTAGACAGTCCTGTCATCTCATTCCTGTTNTAGCCAAGCAGCTGGCAACACGTGGCGGACAGTGGCAGATGGGGTGCAGCTGGAAACACACACCGTCAGTGGTCTGCAGCCCAACACCATCTACCTGTTCCTAGTGCGAGCTGTCGGAGCCTGGGGCCTCAGTGAACCCAGCCCTGTCTCTGAGCCTGTTCAAACCCAGGGTAAGGCCAGTGGCCTTATGGGTGTGAGTAGGACATGAGTAATAACAAAGAGTCCCATCCAAACCACAGAATGGTGGCAGGGCACAGGATTTTCTTTTGATATGCCAAGTCTAAACTGATGACCCCGATTACAACAGGAAGTCATGTTTCTCTCTCATAGAGGGCCCAAGAACGAAAAGGGGGAAAGATGATGGAGGGTGATAGTCATTATCTCAGTAGCTCTCTCACTGTGTAGTCTCTTAGCCATATGTAGTATAGACTGTTAAAACTAAAAAGGACTTGGGAGAATTGAGTGCATGCTAAAGGCCTTTAAAGAATGCACANAAAAAAAAAATTCCCATTAGCTGCTTCCCCAGGTCACCTCTGTAAAAGATTCCCCTAACCTAGTTGTGCTATGCTGCATTGCATTGAGTGGTACAGCCTGTGAGCCAGGCAGAGATAGAATATAAACACAGCCATAGTACAAATTTCTTGCCTCTGGTGGCCCCTGCTGACTGGGCTCTTTGGTCAGCAGACAGCAGCCTATCTAGGCCAGTGGAGGACCCATGGAGAGGCCAGCGAGGACTAGCTGAAGTGGCTGTGCGAATGCAGGAGCCCATAGTCCTTGGGCCTGGAACTCTGCAGGTGTCCTGGACCGTGAGTATGGCATAGTGATGTGGTTAAAGACGGGGGTGCTGATGGAGGACATGAGGGCATCTGAGAAGGAATGTGGCAGAGTAGGAGCTTAGTTGCTGGGGAAGGCACAAGGAGTGGAAGTCCTGTGTGGCTCCTGCCTCCCCTGGCCCTGGTACACACTTTGTCCTGTCTCCTGTAGGTGGATGGTCCAGTCGAGCTGGTGCAAGGTTTCCATGTGTCTTGGAGAATTGCAGGCCTTGACCAGGAAAGCTGGACAGTGCTGGACCTGCCCACTCCACAGAAGCAAAGTACTGTGCTAAGAGGACTCCCTCCAGGGACCCAAATCCAGATCAAGGTGCAAGTCCAAGGCCAGGAGGGGCTGGGGGCTGAAAGCCCTGTTGTGACCAGGAGCATTCCTGAGGAGGGTAAGGAAGGCTTCAGAGTGATGTATAGACTGGAAAGGAGGGGAGGGGGGAGATTTGAACCTCAAGGTGTCTGGGTGGGAAGGGAGGATACCTTTCTGTTCCCTCATGTAAGAGCAGGGAGAGTGAAACTTGGAGCAGCTTGCAATGACGGTCTGTGTCCTTCTTCTTACCATGCTCCACCCTGGGCTAGCCCCCAGTGGCCCCCCTCAGGGAGTGGCTGTGGCCTTGGGGGGTAATGGCAACAGCAGTATCACTGTATCCTGGGAGCCGCCACTTCCCTCCCAGCAAAATGGGGTCATCATTGAATACCAGGTACAGGGTTTGGCTGGAGATTGGGTGAGATGGCCAGGGACTGAGGATGNGGGTGTGGGAAGTGAGACTNAGGGCCAAAAGTTATGATGGAGGGAACCTAGGGCTGGCTTTGCGTTTGGGAGGAGTTTGGGAGAAAGGAAAAGGGTTCAANGCATTGTCTCCAGGGCTGAGTTCACCCTAACTGGAACCTCAAGTTTCTCCATGAGGCCTAAATCCAATTCCTGACCACACTCATATCCGGGTCTCCCTAGATCTGGTGCCTGGGNAACGAAAGTCGTTTCCACCTCAATCGATCTGCAGCAGGCTGGGCACGCTCCGTGATGTTCCAGGGACTGCTACCGGGCCTGCTCTATCGAACCCTGGTGGCCGCAGCGACCAGCGCTGGTGTGGGAGTGGCCAGTGCCCCAGTGCTGGTGCAGCTGCGTGAGTCCAGGGGTGGGCATGGGAGAGCAGGGGTAGAGAACTTGGGGGGAGCCGAGAGTGGCAGAGCTTTCCTTTAAGTCCAGACTCGGGAGGCAGAGGCAGGTGAATCTCTGTGAGTTCGAGGCCAGCCTGTTCTACATAGCGAGCTCCAGGCCAGCCAAGGAGATATAGTGAAATCCTGTCTCTAAATAAATAAGTAAAATTAAACAATAAAAAAAATTAAAGGTAATAGAAAATAATTTGGGGAAATACTGGGGTAGTTGGGCTTACGGGTCCAGAATGGAGCCTTCCGAGCCTCTGGGTTTCGGGCTCGTCTCCTTTCATCTCTCTGACCCCACAGCGTCCCCTCCGGCAGCAGAGCCCGGGCCCGAGGTCAGCGAGGGGCTGGCAGAACGGCTGGCTAGGGTGCTGCGGGAGCCCGCCTTCCTGGCTGGCAGCAGCGCGGCCTGCGGGGCGCTGCTGCTCGGGTTCTGCACTGCCATCTACCGGCGCCAGAAGCAGCGGAAAGAGCTCAGTCACTACACCGGTGAGAGCCACGCCTCCGGGCACCGGGAACCTTGTGGGAGGGGCTTCATTGGAGGGCGGGGCATCAACAGAGCTGGTGGGCGGGGCCTGAGGAGGGGGGCCACAGGGAGCACCACATCCCCTACTATGCTGAGTGGCAGAGCCAGGCTTGGAAATGAAAGGGCCTCGATTTGAACAGGTGGGGTTAGATTGAACACTAGGACGCAGGCTTCGCAGCTCACCCTCAGTAAACAAGAAAGTACGGTTCGAATCGGAGGCGGGGCGGGGCCTGACCAGGGGGTTGTGACCTCTTCTTAATGGCTAGACTGGCCAGCTCAAAGATCTACTCTTTAATAAAAGCAATCTCTGGAGAGATGGCAAAAATCTCCGCGGTCAGAGATTTTCAATGTTGGCTACATGTAGGAATCACTTGGGAAAACTTTAGAAAAAAGTGTGAGAATGAAGCTGGATGTGGCACCCTGGGACAGGGGCTGGCAGAGGCAGGAGGATCAAGGCCATCTTTGGCTACACAGTGTTCAAGGCCAGTCTGGGCTGCATGAGACCTTTTCTCAAAAGGAAAGAAAGAGAGAGACCTGAGTCCCATTCCAAGAAATTAGTATTGAATTGGTTCAGTGTGCAGCATGAATAGTTTTGGGACCAGGACCAAGGAGTGGACAAACACGGGGCTCCTGATCACTCACCCCGTTTCCCTCTTCTTTTTCCTACGGGTTCCTTTTCGGAAGCCTCCTTTGCCTACACGCCTGCAGGTGAGCATCTCTACTCTCTGGGGTTCAGAACCCCAGTTCTAGCTCTCCTCTTACCAGTGTCCCCCTTCGTCTTCCNCAGTGTCCTTTCCACACTCAGAGGGCCTTTCTGGAGCCAGTTCCAGGTAATTCTTGTGACCTTTCTAACGATGATTGTTTCTACAGAGAGAGTGCCCCTTCCACTCCAGGCCTGACCCATCTATCACTCCATGTTCAGCTTCTCCCAGTTCCTACCCCTAACCATCATTTCTGTCCTGTGACTCTTGATTCCTTCCCTTTGCTGGCCTCTTTTGGCGCCCTATTTCCAGTATTCACCTGCTCCCCCTCAGGCCACCCATGGGCCTTGGCCCTGCTGCCTACCCATGGCTGGCAGACTCCTGGCCCCATCCATCTCGAAGTCCCTCAGCTCAGGAACCCCGGGGAAGCTGCTGCCCCAGCAATCCTGACCCAGATGATAGATACTACAATGGTGAGGAGNGCTGTTCCCTTAAGGGCACACTTACCCCATCCCCCATCCCCCAGACCCACCCCTTTCCCTTCTTACTCTGTCAGTCTCCTGGGACAAACTGAAGGATCTGAGGAACCCTGGTTTTCCTGAGGTTGCTTAGTCCTTGGAGGACTGGGGAAGGGATCTTGGGCTTGAGTCATAGAACAACTATCAAACCTTAAACTTCGCCTTGGTTTGATATGTCAGATTTGGGGTCCAGGGAGCGGGGAGGAAGTTGATCCCATGGAATCTCCTTCTGCCTTCCATTTTCCTTTGTCCCCTATGTTTGTGTGTCCTCCTCCTCCCCTGGGCCTCCCTCTTTCTTCTCTTCAGAAGCAGGAATCTCACTGTACTTGGCTCAGACTGCCCGGGGTGCCAATGCCCCTGGTGACGGTCCTGTCTACAGCACCATTGACCCAGTAGGGGAAGAGCTGCAGACCTTCCATGGAGGGTTCCCTCAACATTCTTCAGGGGATCCAAGCACCTGGAGCCAGTATGCTCCTCCTGAGTGGAGTGAGGGGGACAGTGGTATGACCCCAATTCTTCACCTCCCCATTTTAACCCTATCCACAATCTCCTCCATCCTCTGGCACCTGACCTATCACTTCCTCTGACGTGTTGCCTCATCTCTGGCTCTTTCCTGCATGCCTCTGGCATGCCCCATCTCCTTTCCTCAGGAGCCAGGGGNGGCAAGGTGAAGCTTCTGGGCAAACCTGTACAGATGCCCTCTTTGAGCTGGCCAGAAGCCCTGCCGCCACCTCCCCCTTCCTGCGAACTAAGCTGTCCAGAGGGGCCTGAGGAGGAGCTAAAGGGCAGGTAAGATACCACCAGCAGCAGGTGCACCTCACATATAGATCAGCCGAGAACTTCCTAGAGCAGGGAGTGGGCAGAGATGCTATCAGTGTGTGTGTGTGTGTGTGTGTGTGTGTGTGTGCGTGCGTGTGTGTGCGCGTGTGTGTGTGTATGTGTGT
>LZPO01017302.1:799312-815472 GCA_001675575.1 Neotoma lepida | reverse complement strand
AATCGTGTATGAATGAAATCCCCGTCAAGAAGAAAGTACGTGCTTCTGCATGGCCCCAGGCTCCTTCACAGAAGGTGTCTGCAAACCTCTTGACTACACTGGATCTAGAGTTTGTCTGTCATAGACTTATGTCACAGCTGCTGTCACTCTCACCCCACAGCTGACGCATGTGTTGACTGCTTGAAGTCCCCCTTGCTTCTTGCCTGCTCCATCCTCACTCCTCACNTGGGCCTTCAGAGCCATGGCCTTGCCCTCCACTTTGACCTTAATATTTGTGTGTGCAAATCCCCCTTTCCCTTCAGTCTGGCAAACAGAGTAGGGATGGTTTCAAGAGAAATTTTGCCAGAAAGCCAAGGGGAAAAAAATCTAAAACACCAAAAATAGAACGGACGTGTATCAGGAATACTCATTGCTGTTTTCAAGATCCTGACAACCAGTCAGGCTGGTTCACTGAGCCTAGCTCAGGAATCAGTCACCCTGGTCACACCTGCTTGGCTTCCTAACTGAGTGGTCTCCAGAAAGAGTTGTTGGGGTCAGGGAACTAGCAGCACTGAGCCTGCGACTGAACCACACCCTCCCTCCACACACATCAAAGGTATCTTCTTTGGCCCTGATGGTGCTCTCCAGCACAGCCCCAACATCTGAGTTCTGTCCACGACCTTTCCTACCATGTGTGGGAGATGCAGGTAGCCAGCCCTCTAATGGCTTTCAATGGTTCAGGACTCAGAAGTCCCCCACCAATGTCCATCTTTGTCCTGTCATTTTGTCTAAACAGTGTTCACTAGCCAAGTATCCCAGGTGATTCTACCTTGTGTGGAATTTAGTTGCTTGTCTATTTTTAAGACACCATCTGGAACTGAACTTTAGGGAGCAAGGCTGGGACTGCAGGAAACAGTAGTTGGCTCCCCGAGATCCACAGACCCTTAGTCACCCCCATTCTTCTCTAACTATATTCTGCTTAAACTTTCTGGATCTACCTCAGTCCCGTTCGATCGAAGACCAGAAATGAGAACACTCCCTGAGTAACAATGAATANGTGATTCTCTCTCTAGCCAGGTAACTCTTACATCTCTGCAGGTGCCCTTCCCAAAATAGAGCCCAAGGAACGATATCATAGAACTCAAGTCTTTACAGTTTTATAGGATCAAGTTCCTGAAGCTCACAGTGACAATGGCACGAGGATAGTGCTTTGGTTCCAAGCTCTCCTGCTTCTTTTCCTTCAGCCTCCTCTATTAACCCAACTTTGAAGTGTTGACCGTGACACTAGATAGGACCCACTGCATCCATGGCCTTCCTCCTTTATTTTCCTTGCATGATGTGGCTAGGGAAAGGGCTGAGCTAGCCTATAAAGGAGGAGTCCAAGTAGAGATGAAAGGGCTCCTCAAAATGTCCTCCACTGTAGCCCTCTCCTATAGCCGTCTCTGTCCTCCATGAAGACACTGTTGGCTTCCTTTCTTCTCATGGAAGAATCAGGAGCTAGGCTTAATAGGCTAAAGGCTCTGGTTGTGAGGAGAGAGCTTGATGTCATAGGGATGCTATCTTGTTCTCAGTGGGAATCCAAGTCTCCCTAGATCATAGTGTGGTTTACTTCCTTTTGTTTTAACAATCCCAGTGACAGAACTCTCCAGAAGGCCAGTGATAAAGGACTTCTACTACAGAGAAGCATAGGCCAAGACCTACACCTGTGGGAAGGCCTGGGGATAGACAGGAGAGTGGTCTGGATGCTCTTCTGGCCATCTCAGGGACAATTCAGGAGGAATCTGGAAGTTTAAGGAGAATAGAATTATGACAAGATCCCAGGCACCCTTTTGACTCTTCTCCAGAGTGTGCCAATCAAGGTCACATGTCAGGCAGCCAGACACTTACCACCAGCCTTGGGCACAGCACCACTGAGCTGACTTCGCTGGGAAGAGACCCTAAAGTCAGGAGGCCAGGGAGGCAGCCCCCTCCCCAGCCTCTGGGTGTGGCTCACAGCAGCATCCTCCAGCCAGTCTGGCCTCCACTCCCACAGAGGCAGAGAGAAACTTCGGGTCAGAGAGAGATCATCCCGAGGGGAGGGAGGTGAGGAAGCATCTGATGAGGAAGGCAGATGGTCAGCAGAAGGCTCAACGTTTAGCTCCTAGGGGCCCAATCTATGGCAGAAAGCTTAGGACTGGTTTAGGGTACACATACATCACCACCTCTAAATGTAACCTGGCCTCTCAGTCTATCAGTTCCAGTGGCTACAGCCCCTGGGCCTGACATANGTNTTTCTTTTTTTGTTTNTTTTAAAGATTTATTTATTATATATACAGTGTTCTGTCTGCATGTATGCCTACAGGCCAGAAGAGGGCACCAGATCTCATTACAGATGGTTGTGAGCCACCATGTGGTTGCTGGGAATTGCACTCAGGACCTCTAGAAGAGCAGCCATATCTCTTAGCCACTGAGCCATCTCTCCAGCCCCCATACATGTTTCTTTACAGAGCAGTTTGATGTTTCTCCCATACCAGCTCTGGCTCTCTGTACTCTTCCTTTACTAGCCTTTACTAGCTCTCTGTACTCTTTCTTTACTAGGTGGCTTCTTCCCTGTGTGGTGGGCACTTCTGACCTGCATAAGTTTTGTCCTGACATTTCCTATAAGCCTCATTGTTTTTCTTGAGGCCAAAAGATCAAGTAAGGGTAAGATAGGCATGCAGGATCTCGTGTGTGTGTGTGTGTGTGTGTGTGTGTGTGTGTGTGTAGGGTGAACTTCTAAGGGACCAATCATCTCCTGCTGACATGGAGACTGAGCCCAGGTGTTCCTCAACCTCAGCCACGAACAGGCAAACATGAGGCTTGGAAGCACAGCAGGAACGAGGAGGTGTATGAAATGCCAGTTGAGAGAAGACTGGCTGTGGGACCCACATCTAAGGAACAGCATGGTCCTGGAGGTGGGTGTTGGGCCACTCAGCTGGATTCCTCCAGGCTTCNGAACTGTATCATTTGTCCTGGATCTACGGGGGATCTTGAACAAGTTAAAACAACTGTTTGACCTAGTATTTTCTGAAAAAACACTTGGAAAAGAGAGGTAAAGAATATTCCTCCTGGACTTCTTAATAGTGCATATGAAGCACTTCTTCCAGTACCTAGGACTTATCAATCATTCAGTAAAAACTACCTTTCCTCCTTTTTGGGATAAAATCTTACTATGCAGCTCAGGCTGGCCTGGAATGCATAATTTTTCTGTTTCAGCTTCCCAAATGCTGAGATTTCAGGCATGAGCTGCCACACCTCAATAACACTAATTGTTTAAATGACTGAGAGGGTAATGATGACCAGGAAGCTTTGACTCTTCGTTAGGGAGAAAGGGAGCTGTTTCCACTCTAAGGAAGGCAGGTGGCCCCACATACCAGTGAAGACACAGTCGGCTTCCCTGGGCTCCAGACCAAAACCAAAGCTATCCACAGCGACTGCCAGGGCACGGGCAAAGTGAGCATCTGCGAGGAAGGAGCCATCAGAGGAGCTGACCAGGCTGGCCCTGGCACTGGCAGCATTGTCCTCAGAAGCTGAGCCCCAACCATTGGCCAGGGAACCCTCGCTGGGGGTAGGGGTGGGGCAGGGCCGAGGTGGGCACAATAAGTTCCCAACCTCGGACCCCACACCCCCACCAGCTCTGCCCATGTCTGCCAGTCCTGAGGATGTTGGGATACTGATATAACCATAGGTTGTTGGGGGTGAAGGAGCTCTTGGCATAGGAGATACACTGTTCCTAAAAGGCAAAAATGGGAGACAGTACACTGGTTAGGGCACAGTGGCAGGAAGATGGCAATTAAGGCAGGTTTGTGTGCTTCCCAGCATGCTTAGCTGGAGTGTTTCAGCTCTCCCAGGAAATTCACCTAGGTGTCTCCTCCCCTTCACTGAGTTCCAGGCACAGGGCCACCTCCTCTGGGGTGAGTACACTGTCCTGATCCTCCTCTAAGGATGACAGTGAGGAGCTGGACAGGTTGCTGGAAGCTGGGCTAGGACAAGAGAGGAAAGAGGCCTGGGGGCTGGCAGGCCTGGAAGAGCTTAGGACAGAGAGAGAGGCTGCTGGGTCAGAGGAGGGAGCTTGGGGCTTCTCCACACACCTGGTTAGGGGACAAGAGAGATGGCAGATCNGTTAANGTCATTCTTCAGGTCCACAACTCTTAGCCTTGGTCTAATCCCAGCCACACTCCCCACACCCTCAGTGTCCCAACTCTATTTCCTGACCCATGCCCTCTTACTGGGTCTGTGGATCATGACTGGGGGCTCCACAAAGAGAGAGGGGTGTTGGAGGGAGTGGACGAGTTGCTAGCTCATTTGAGTTGTGTTGAAGCTGTGGTCCCAGGGCATGCCAGGCTACCACACCTCGGGGGGCTTCTCCTGGGGAACAAGACCTTGGGCCTGAGAACAAAAGAATATCTAAAATCTCATGAGTTCCAAATCCCAACCTGCTCAGACCCCTATTTTACTGCCCAGCCCACTTAGCTACACACACACACACACACACACACACACACACACACACACGCACGCACGCACGCACGCACGCGCACTCTCTCTCCAGCAGAACCAAGAGGCACCTAGACTGGTGGGCCTGAAAACCTGCCTCACCCCTCACTTCCGAAGCCTTAGGGAACCTCTCTTACCTGGGCTCTGGGAAAGGTTCTTAGAGGCTCTGCTTCCCAACTCCCAGGCCCAGATTTCCATGGGGTGGCTGCCTCGGAGCAGTGGGGAGCTGTTGGCTTGGTGCAGCTCTACAAGGGAAAGACAGCTGTTAGGGATAATGGGANTAGGCTTTTCAAACCCCAGTCACAGGCCCTGCCTTTAGCCTTAGTATTCACCCAGACCTTGGGACCTTGAATCAAGATAAAAGAAGGACAAAACTACTTCTCTCTGCCCCCATCTTTCTCCAGCATGATTAACTGGAAAGAGCACTGAGTGGTTTAGCTGTGTGTGTGACCTCAGTGAAATGCATCAAGCTTTCTGAATATCAAGTTCATTGTAAACAATCACTTCAAAGGATGATGTTGAGGATTCAATAAAAACAGATTGTAAAGCTCCTGCTCCAGACAGATGCTCCCAAAACCAACTTTCTTTTCTTGGACTGTGTGCATTCCAGTTTTCCTGGTCTCTATTCCCTCCCACTGCTCCTCTCCTCGTCAGTGTCTGCTCTGTGGAGACAAATACTCCTCTTCTTGAAATCTAACAATTTTCTTTTCTCACATTGCCTCGTCCTGAGATACTTCACTGTTTCTTGACCAAGGAGAGGGAAAGACGGGATTGGGAGCGAGGTGAAACAGCCAAGTGAAAACTTCAACCTCAGGCTAGGAAGCCCCATGGCAGAACAGGAAGCTTCTTATGAAATGGCTGTAGAAATGAGGGTGTGGCTCAATTGCAGGGCTTAGCACATGTGAAGCCCTGGGTTCAGCCTTCAGCATTAAAGGGGGAAAAGGAAGGAAGTGGGGAGGGAGGAAGAGCAGAAAAGAGGAAAGAAATAAATGGCTGTAGAAAACANCTCATCTTTTTCTAGAACTGTTAACGTTCCAAGAGAGATCATACATTCCATTAAAGTCATTGTGGCTCTCTGCACAAACACAGTTTTGTTTGTTTGTTTGTTTGGTTGGTTGGTTGGTTGGTTGGTTGGTTGGTTTTCAGGATTGAATCCAGGGCCCAGTGCATGCTGACTGATGGCTTTACCACTGAGTTTATGACCCCTAAATGAGACTTATTCCAATTCTTTTTAGCTGGCATTTCATTACCACTCAAGATTGATTGATAATGCCATAGCCCCGAGCAAAACGGGAAAGAATGCCAGCTTATTAATATTTACAGTCACATAAAATTGTCCATATGAACAAGCTCTTAATTACTCTTAATCCACCCTGTCTTTTTACTGAAGTTGGATTTTATCTGTTTAAAAACAACTGACTGTAAAAACATCTGCCAAGTCTCTCTAAGCAGTTCAGAAAGTCCATAGCAATGGCAGGCAGAGTGCAGTGCCACCCTCTGCAGGGCAGCAGCTGGCAAAACAGTGGCCAAAGCCTGGACCTTCCTAAATGATTCCCAGGGAACTCAGTAGCCTTTGGAGACAGATCATCCTGGCTTCAAAGTTGAGCTCTGCAGCTTATTTTGGAATTTTGAGCAAGTTACCCAATCATTCGGTCAACCTTTTCCTCTCTGTAAATTTAGAGAAACAATGTCCACCTCAAAGATCAAACACGATAACAAATATAAGTAAAGCAGCTAGCATATAGTAGTTATTTGAGAAATGGCAATTATAATTGTCTCCTTCTTGAACATCAGAACAGGCAGCTGGAAGTAAAGAGATAAACCTGTCCCAAAAGTATTGTAGGTATCCCTCATATTACAGGGGACTGGGTCCAGCATCCCTTGGAGGAATAGTTTTCATCCTTGGATGGTTGANTTTGTGAGTACAGAATCTTTGGATATATATACTTCTCTTTAAAAAGCAAAGTGAGAGGCAGGGCCCAAGCAGACCAGTGTATAATGTGTAGGGCACGAGTTCCAGAAAACCTGAGGTTTATTTCAGCACTGGTTGTCTTAGGCCAGGCTCCAGCTACACTGGTTTGTTGGTCAGCACAGATGGGGTTCATAAGAGGGAAAAAGATGTGCCCAATGTCTCTTGTATCCACCACACCTAGCATGCAGTTAAATTGCATGCAGTTGGCATGTTTGTTAAATGCTCTCTAAGTCAACTTGACTGCAGAGCCAAGGTCCACTACTGTAGAGAAAAGGCTGNGGTGAGCATACGCCCAGCTGAGTGCTCTGTGGATGGAGATAGAGGTCTGTGTCCACTGGGAGGTAATAGGAGGTTGGGAGTGGTGCTCAGCCCATACTCAGTTTATTTAAGGTCAGCTGACCACATTACCACTCCTAGTCCCACCCCCATCTGCCCNAGAACATGGCTTTTCTCTCCACCCTTACCTTGCTTCTTTTTGGCTTTCCAAACCTCTGCAGGGGCTAGAGACATGCGTGGGGAGTAGATTCCCCTGCGGCTGCAGAGACTATCTGAGCTGGCCCAGGGGCTAGAGGTTCCGGACAACTTGGATGGAAGGCGTCTAGCAGCTGGTGTCCGGGGGCTTGGCCGGACTGGAGGGCCGGAGGGCTGCTCTGCGATGAGGGAGCCATAAAAAGTGCTCGTGTCTGGAAGCAGGGGCACACCAGGACTCCGGGGGTCCCAGGAGATCACTGTCATAAAAACGACAAGAGGAGTTACGGTGAGCACATTGCAGTCCATGTCTTCTTTCCATCCCCGAAGTCCCTTCGCAGGAGGCATAGTCACAGGAGCGCCTGCCGTCTAGNGGGTCCCGAGGGTCTACTCCCAGTCGACTACTGAGGCTGCTGCTGCTGCTCAGATCTCGAGAGCCAGAGGTGGAACGCCAGGTGTCTGCCAGCCATGGGGAGTCACTGTGGTCCATCCTGGGGAAGTGGTGGTGGTGGGGTGGCAAAGCAGGGAAGAATAGGAACCAAATTAGTTAAGACATCCAGTTGAGGGCACAGCAGGAGTAGAAATGGTAGTGTTTGCTTCACCCTTACAGCTATTTTTCTACAGTCCCCCAAGGACCCCTGACCTGGTGCCCCTGAACTCAGCATATCTTTCTATCTTGGGATCAGGGAAGGCTAAGCTGTCTAGACCTGGGGAGGGGGTATTAGGGGAAAAACAGTTATGGATACGGAGACNAAAAGATCAAAATGGAGCCAGGTGAACATGGATTGAAAATCCCTACCTGCCATAGTTAAGCTGTGCAACCCAAGAACTAAATCTATTAGTCTCTCTGGGCCACACTGTTTCCTCAGCTGTTAAATGGCCACAGAGAGCCTGCATCTAAGACTGATGCTGTGAATGGAGCTGAGGAAATTCTGAATCACTCTGCTGGCTGAACAGAAGCTTGCTGTGGTCAATGTTGCCTTCCGGCTGCCTGAATAAGCCTTCTTCAAGAGCAGCATTTTGATAGCACTACTTCTCTGCTTAGAGCCTTCGGTTGCTCCCTATTTACCAAAATAGACTTCAGATATTACCATGGCATCTTCCTTGGTCTGGCTTCCAGCTGTCTAACCTTGTCCTTTGCTCTGATACTATGTATCCCAGCCAGAACAAAGGTTTAGGTTTACGCTTCCCTGTGAATACAGGCAGCTATTTCTCCCACTCCATACTCTTCTCCATAGGGAACATGTGGGTGCCTCTTCCTTTTGTTTCTCTAGCCCCCTCCCTGTATCTGGGTCATACTATATATTCAAATCCAGGTTGCTCTCCTGCTTGTCTCTGCCTGTCTGCAAGTTCCTGGTGGGTGGAGACTATCTCCCCCCCCCCAAAAAAAAATGGATAAACTGATCTAAATAGAATTTCCCTTGAGGACAGAGGAAGCGGTTCTAGGGAAGCAGAGAAGACAAAGTTCAGGAGGCAGGAGGTAGCTAGAAGAGAGAAGCCAGAGAGCAAGGAAAAATTCAGGTCATGATGCCAGGCAGCCTGGAACCTTGTTGAAAGGAAATAGCAGCCCGTGGGCCTGATATATCCAGTACACAGTAGGTACTCAATAAACACTTCTCAAATAATTCAGACCCAGAGAGGAAAGACTAATGAAGTTGACAAAGAGAAGAAATTTTTTTCTAGTGTAAAACTCAGCCAATGGCGTGTGTGTGGGATGGGGATGGTAGGGAGAATGTTTTTTTGTTTTGTTTTGTTTTGTTTTGTTTTCTTAGAATCTTGTCTTGTGACTGACTACAGGCGAGCTCTGGCAATTAAGCAGTTGGAGCAGAAGTACCTATTGTTTGGTTCTGGTTTGGAACAATGAGTAAGAATCTATGACCTGGGAGCTGATCGCCCCCTGCTGGAAGTGTGCCGCATGTGCAAGACAGNTGGATGGCTCANGAGGCAGGCAATACACAGCATACAAAGACACTTATCAGGTAGATATTGGGAACACAGAGGAATCAAGACACTAGAGCTGGTCATCTCCTGCCAGCTACTAGTCACTTAACAGGAGTAGAGAGAGTAGGTGACAAGAACAACAGATAGGTGGCCAGGAGGCCAGCTGTGAAGCCTTTGGCAAAAACATTTAGGTTTTATCATTCAGGTTGCTCGGCTGTCAGGGGGCTACAGTGAAAGAGATTCATCGTCACACAGAGTCCAGGAGGGCTTCAGTTACTAGAGTCCTAAACTGCCTGGAGGAGGGTAGACTAAAACTTCATTCAATTCTCTGCCGAGATATCGCTCACTCTGACCCCTCTGCCCTTCCTAAGGACTCCTTTTTGGCTCTCACCTGTGTTTTAAAATGGCATCCTCACTGGTGTATCTGTACAGACCTGCAAGAAAATGGGGGAACAGATAAATGAAGAGCCCAGCAGCTCCCTAGAGACTGAAGCCCCTGTGGTATTCTGGCTGGACCCAGGGAGACCTATACACCTGGGCTCTCCTCTCACCTGGGCCCAGGTGCACCCTAGCTTTGCGTCGTCTGTAGATACACACAGCAATGCCTAGTAGCAGCAGCCAGAGCAGAACAGCACCACTGGCAATGACTTCTGGCCGTTTCAAGGTGGCCCTCAGCTGATCCAGAGTCCAGGAAGCATGTTTACTGGGATCTTGGGCCGACTGCTCCATGGCCTGCTCTGTATGGGATGTGGAGCTCAGAGAGAGGGCAAGTAGGATGAGGGGGGCCCAACAGACAAAAGGGAAGAGCTGGAGGTGGAGCAGGAACAAGGAGACCAGAGGATGACATGTTGGCTGAAGGATATGGATAGGACCTTTCCCTCACCTAAAACAAGGCAGACGGGGCTACTGGGCTCTCCTGCCCCAGCACCAGTGACTGCAGCCACTTGCACACAGTAGGAGCCTGGCACTCGTGTGGAGATCTCCAGCTGGGTCTGCTTACCCACGACAGTCCAGTTGGCAGCGGGCAATGAGGTATTATTGCCCAGGTTCCATACCTGGGGCACAAGCAAAGGTGAGTGGCTGCCCCGAGTCCATCCCAGCAACAGCCGTTTATCTGCAGATGGCCATGTGACATCTTCCTGGGGGCTGCCCAACAAAACAACACCACAGTCCCTACACCCCCTCCTCTNTCGAGTGAAAGACTTCCCTCTGGAAGACAGAAGAGCGAAGGTAATCCCCTAAAACACACCCAGGACCAGTGGTTTAGGGTGCTTTCGAGTCACCTAGAGGCTTGTTAAAATCGAGGTACCAAGCTCAGTTTTCACCTTCTGATTCAGGGGACCCGGGAAAGGACCCGAGAGTCTGCTTTCCTAATGAGTTCCCAGGTGATTCACCTCTTGCCAGCCCAGCACCCACATTTTGAGCAATCCTGTCTTAAAGACTTGGGTGTGAACCCAGCCTGAGTTTTGATTTGATCAAATCAGACTAACGTTTGATTTCTGTTCTGTTTCTTCCATCTGTGACCATAATCTGGCTTTCCATCTATAAACTGGAGATAATAGCCTAAGGCTGTTGGTGGGATGAAATGAAACNGTAGCTTATACAATGCTTGGCAAGGTCTGGCNGACTGAGTAGGNCCTTGCACGTGTGCTCAACAAAAGCAAAATCCCCCCACTTTTTGGCTCAGATGATNTTTTGTAGTGTCATTTTGTAGGGACTACCTGGTAGCCACGGATGACACCGTTATGGTTCTCAGTGGGTGGNGGAGCCCAGCTCACAAGGACACTACTGTTGCCAGGTTTTAGGGTCACTTCTTGAGGTGGGGCGCTGGGCACTGGAGGAAAGGAAGAGACTGTTAGAAATGCTAAAGGAGAGGACTCTGAGAGGGTCAAGAGAGGCANTGGGGAATGGAGAGTTTCACAAGGAAAGACACTTCTTACAGCTGTTTGTTTCGCCATGCAGAAGAGAAGTCCCCCTGTCCTCCCCCAGCATGTCCAGACTGGACTGGGATAGCTAAGGAACCACCGCTCCCCACATCAGTCAGGATCCTTCACTGACCTTGTTCTGGCAGCCTCAAGAGCAACACATTGCTGTCCGGGCCTCGAGCCCGGCCAGAGGATGGTCTCACTTTGAATTCGTAGTCTTGGCCCCAGTGGAGGCCCCCAAGCTTTGCACTCTGCAAGCCACTCAGCAGCACCTCTGTCCATGGAGATCCCTGGTCCCCGGGGTCCCTCTGGGCCCTGAACAAGGCTGTGTATGACTCAGCAGGTGCAGCAGGGCCACTCACCTGGGAAGAAGTTGGAATAAGGATAAGGGAATTCATGACAGCCCTCATCTGAACTCTGGATGGGCTCTCACTTCCTGGGTCCTCTGCCTCACCTTCCAGCTGAGCCACACAGCCGGTCCAGGTTTGGGGCCTTTCACGGGTCCTGGGTTCAGCAGGGTCACATTTTCCAGCTGAATACGAACAGCCAGGAGTTCCAGGTATTCCTTGTGGTCCCGTGACTCTGGGAACGCAGGGGTGGGAAGGAGGGGTGGAACATACCTTCATCGTGGATTAACTTGTCTTCCAGAGTTTTCAGGTCTNGAGTACTCACATAGGGAGGCCTCACTACTTGGACCCCAATCCCAGACTGAGCCCCGTATACCCGAGCCCCATACCTGGCCACACTAACTGGAGTCCTCTACCTTACTTTAGACATTGTGTGTGGGTTTAAGTATGTGTTCATATGTGTACACGTGAATTAGTATGTACATCGAAGCCAAAAGTTGACAGTAAAGTCTTTATTATTGCTCTCCACCTCTATTTATTTATTTATTTACTTACTTACTTACTTACTTACTTACTTATTTTTGAGATAAGGTCTCCCACTGCACCTGGAACTCACTGTGTAGACTAGACTGGCTGGCTGGTTTCTGGAACCCACCTGTTTTCACTCCACCCCAGTACTGGGATTATAGACACACATACTGCCATGCTCAACTTTTATGTGGGTGCTGGAGATCTGAACTCGAGTCCTCACATGTGTGAAGAAAGCGCTTTACCCACTGAATTATCTTCTGAGACCTTATGCTGGATTTTAGCTGACTCCCGTTCTTACCCCGGACAGACACCCTGGCTGCTCGGCTCTCCCGTTGCCCCGCATCGTTGGTGGCCATACACATATAGGTCCCTGTGTCATTCTTCTCTGCTCTTACCACCATCAGGGAGTCCCCAGACACCTGTCAGTACGGATACTCTGTGAAGTCTTCAATATGAGGAGAAGCTTAGAGGCTGGAGGGCAGCTTGAGGTCCTATTGCCCTCCTGTCCTCAGATCTGCCAGGGGACATGCCCCTGGAGAGGAGGTCAGTTGCTTGGTGTGTCCAGGACATGATGAAGTAGGGGGGAAAAAGTTCTGGGGAAGGGGGCTCCACTTACTGTCTGCCTCCCTGGCTGGAGGACCAGGGGTTTCCCATCTTTCCACCATGAGACTGAAGGCTTTGGATAGCCCCACGGTGGCCCACACTCAAGAACCAACTGCTCGCCCACCATGACCACTGTGTCCCGAGGCTGGATCTGGAAGTCCTCCTGGAGGACTTTTAGGAGGACATCAGGTCAAAAGGAAGCATGTCTACACCACCCTCCCTCCCCTCCCCAGTCCCTCTTTGGCATCTCCTAGCATACTTAGCCCATTCTGCCACTTCCTTGGCCCTCTATGTCCAACTTAACCTACTTCTCCNTCCCAAGACCCCCAGCCCAGGCCTCCCTTTACAGATAGTCCCTTATATTTCCTGGACACAAGCATCTCAACCTAGCTTTACTTCATCCTGGGCCTACCCTCCCAAGCCTCACCAGCCACAGACAGCCTAGCACCCCGGCTCACTGCTGTGCCCAGCCGGTTGCTGGCCTCACATGTGTAGACGCCCAGGACTGCTGAGAGGATGTTCTGGTCATCTTGGGGCCGTCCCTGGACAGGGGGCCGACGTAGCAGAAGGGTCCCATCAGGCAGAAGGTAATGTAGGTCTGGGGTCGCCATGCTGAGGGGCTGCCCATTCAACAGCCAGCGGATAGTGGGAGGTGGTTGGCCCGATGCTTTGCAGCTCATGCTGGCTGGGCCGGAGCCCTGAAGTAGCTGGTCCTGGGGGTGAACTAGGATCTGTGGTGGAGAATCCAGAGCCTTGCCTCCTAGGAGGGAAATAGAGACTCCCTGCACCCCTTCGTGTCTCGTATAGGAGTCTGCCAGACGGCTTATGTTACTGAACATCTATTTCCAAATAGCTAGCTGGGATGGGATCCATAGGCCAGGGTCTGCATAGCTCTTTCTGTCTCTGTGACACACGGCCATGCCCACACCCATACTCCACCCCCACTACCATCATTGTCTGTGGTACTCCCACTGCTAATGAGAAGTAAAGACCCCAGAGCTCCTCTTTTGTTCTGCTGACCTTGGATCCTGGCCGTGGATCCAGCCATGAATCCAGGAGCTTGGGCTAGAAACGACAGGGCCCCACTCACCCATGATGAGAAGAAGCAGTAGAGGCAGAGGCCACCTAGTCTCCAGGAGGCCCACTCCTCCAGAGCCCATGGCTTCTCTCAGCTACTTTCCTTGTCCCTGCTGCTCTGAGCTCACAGCGGTAAGGGAAGGAGGGGAGGGGTGGGGTGGNGGTAGTTGTTTGTGACTGAGACTCTGTCCCAGTAGGGAAGCAGCTTTGAGGAAACGGATGCTTCCTGACTGGCCCTGGTGCCTTAGAGAACTGGGAGGGGACCAGAGGTGAGAAACTCTCTGACCTCTACACTTTAGCTGTAAACCTGGACGCTAACTTCAGCCCTCAGGGTGACCTCATGTCTAAATTAGGNTTTCTTTAATGAAATCCTCACACTGACCATAATTGTACCCACACCCTTAATTCTCCAACCCCACAGCTCTGTTTGAAGCTTATGCTTAAATCTTGGTCTCTATCCTTTCCCATTATAAAGACACCTAATAGAGGGAGAGAGTGACCAGAGGCGGGGCCTCAGACACAGGAGTGAGGAGCTGNAGATGGAGTCCAAAGGGGTTGCAGGCCAAGAGATCAAAGGGAGAGGGGAGCAGTATGTATCCTTGGTCCATTCCCTAGGAGCAGATAGACTGAGCCTCAGGAGACTGGAACATAGGAATGACTCAGAACCTTGGAAACAAGCTGTGAAAATCCCATGGACTGTGTCCACATTTTTTTCCCCAAAAGACTTGAAAATTAGGTCTGTGGGGTCTTGGGCAGATTTCTTCACCCTCGAAGTCAGTTTCCTTTCTCTGTATAATGAGAATATTAATAATAGAGTCCACCTTGAGATCTAGAGTAAAAATGGAATGAGATTAGACATAAAACTACTTAACACAGACAGAGCTTGACACATGAGTGACAGGGTTTTTTTGGCTCATTTTATGCACATCCCATCGCTGAAGCTATTGGAAACATCATCCATGGGAAGATGGTTGGAATGAAGCCTTCTCAGAGTCTTGCCTGGCCTGACCCCGGTCTTCTGTGTCTACATAAGCAAACAAGCTCTGTGGCACCCAGCTGACTACATTGGCCCCTCCCNAAAACCCAGAGAGACTACTCTCTTCTCAGCCCAGCTCCTGTTTACCAGTCTCTTCCTTCCAAATCTGGAATCTCAGCCATTTCCTAGAGCTGTTCACGGAAGGCCAAGGCCAGGCTCTGGGCCTCAGCGGAAGAGTGTCCAGCCTTTGTTCTCAATTGTTCTGGCCAGCTTCTCTGGAGGCCCCTAGCCCAGCTGACCCTTCTCCCTTCCTCCCACTCCCTACTGAGTTTCAGGGTCAGTCTCAAGCTCTAACAACTGACAAAGTAGAAGGCCGCCTTCTCTGCTTCACTTCTCTCTCCTGAGACAGACCAAGGCTGATTAAGACCAAATCAGTAAAAGAAAACACCGTCTCAACAAACTGAATGATTCCGTGGGCTACAGAGTAGGTGGAGTGGAGATAACGGAGTGACTGAGCTACAAAGATGAGAACACATGGCTATAATCCCAGCATACAGAGGATCATGAATTCGAGTCCAGGGCTGGAGAGATGGCTNAGCGGTTAAGAGCACTGGTTGCTCTTCCAGAGGACCCAGATTCAATTCCCAGCACCCACATGGCAGCTCACACCTGTCTGTAGTCCCAGTTCCTTACACAGACATGTAGGCAAGCAAAACACCAATGCATATGAAATAAAAATTAGTAAATCATTTAAAAAAAAATGAATTCGAGTCCAGTCCAGGCTGGAATCTGTCTTAAAACAAAACAAAACAAAATAACAACAACAAAAAAAAATAAAGCAAAAAATGAAGCACTAAGGGTGTTCACCAAGTCTGTGACTTCTCTGTGGAGGATTCATAGGGACAAGGATGTGTGAGGTCAGACTGATGAAAGGGACATTTATATGGTGGAAGTCAGCCAAAGACGAGACAGGAAAGGGTGTCAGGCANAATCAATGAACCCATGGCTAACCTGGGATTTCCCAGGTACACAGGGACACAAGAATGCTGTTTGTCGGCAACAGTCCTTTTTCAGTCTCTNTTGCTGCTCCTTGAACTAACCAAGTTCTCTACTAATGTTCCAATGTCAACTTGATTTTATTTAGTTTCTATAATCCAGAAAGATGGTATATATTTTCCTCAAAAGAAAAAAAAATCGTCAGTCTCAAAGAAGCTCAGATTTGTTCCCCAGCCTGGGCCCAGCTGAGTAGAATGGACAGCGGAGACAGGGAACACAGGGATGGAACCAGAGTCTACGGCAGTTGATGAGTGGCCTCTACCTATAGACATGTCCTGTCTCATGCTTAAAGNTGCTTTTGAAACAGTCTCTCATCTCCTCAATATTCTGAAGAGCCACCTGTTGAAAACTGAAGGGGGTCAGAGGGAACATTGACCTCTAGCCATTCCTGCAGGACATTAAGATTCCGAATGCATCCAGGGGAACTCAGAGATGCACGTTCTTTTCCAGCAACCTGGCCCACTAGCACTCCGATTGTCTCATTTCCACAAGCTAAGGAAGAGCCTACCACATGAGTCATGGGGATGATGTGGNNGCATGGCAGCCACCTCCTGTTTCTATTTTGGGAAGTTTGCTACTTNAGGGGTCTGGTGACATGCAAGCTCAGTGATCAGCTTAAGTTGTACTTTCCTTCACCTCTGGTACTAGTGTTTTGTGAGTGACTTATTCTTGGCTGTTTGAAAGAGAGAGAAGAGAGGAAAGGACCAAGTATCCTTCTGAGTGGTCCTTCAGAGCCAATTTCTCTTTATGTCTAACTTCTTGCTGTTTTG
>LZPO01017302.1:759180-791319 GCA_001675575.1 Neotoma lepida | reverse complement strand
TAGGACTACAGGTGTAAGCAACCACACCCACTTAACAGCTTTATTTCAATACATTTTGTATATATTACATTTATTCAGTGTGTGTGTGTGTGTGTGTGTGTGTAGGTCAGGGAGGCTACATGTAGGGGTCAGTTCTCTCCTTCCACCATGTATGTTCTGGAGATCAAACTCAGGTTGTCAGCCTTGATGTCAAGTGTCTTGACCTGCTGGCCATCTCACCAGTCCTANTTTTATTTATAAAAGTTTATTTTGTTCCTTTTCCAATTTGATCACTATTACAGTCTTCATAGTTGCTTGTTTATTATTGTCTTCTGCTCCTTTAAGCATCTCATCATTGTTTTGTATCTGATAATTCCAATATGTTAAGGCTTTGAGGGTTTAAATCTATTGCATCTTAAATTGACTCTCATCCATAGTGATTTGTTTCCTTGTATGCTTACTGACTCTTTTCTGTTGTTGTTTCTGTTAACTCTTCCTGCTGCCTGAGTTAGGGCTTCACTGTGTAGCCTAGGCTGGGCTGAAACTCGTGACCCAGCTTCATTAACATCCCAGGTGCTGAGATTACCCGCGTGTGTCACCACATCTGTTAACTCATCTTTGATTGGTTTTCATATCAGAAAATTTAAAGTGCTTTTCTCCTCAGGAGATGAGCAGTTTCATCTGCCAGTGTTAGGTGTGCTATCAGCAGGGAGCCCTTTTCTAGGACATCAACTTAATCTNAGAGTCTCAAGTTCGATTCTTCTTGCCTCACCAAAGGGCTAAGCATAGTTTTTCCATACAATTCTAATGCAAAATATGCAGGATATTTCTATATTTTATTAGTAGTAAAGCACTCTGGATTTGTCATACTTTTAAATTTCGTTTGGTTTCTGGTTCCCTGGGAATTTCTCTTGGAGATACAAACTAAATATAGTGTACACAGGGAGGATCAAGCTGTTTTGAAACAGGAAGACATTTCGAATACCCAGTCTCAAGTATTCAGTCTTGACTGTGTCAATCATGACTCACCTATTGCAGTCTGGCTTCAACTCCTGCTNGTGACTGAAACTCCTTATGCCAAGTTGATCAATGGCCCCCTTGTTGCCAAATTTAATGTGTTTTTTTTTTCTTTTGTGATTTGTTTTTTTCTTCTTTCTTGGGGATCAAACCTAAGGACTTATACATGCCAGACAAGTACCCTATCACACAGCTACATGTCAGTCCCTAATCTTTATTTTGAATTCCTTTTCATACATGAAGCCCTCTGAAGTCCTGGCTGTTCTATCACCCCAGCCCACCCCTTAGGTTTCTTTGAGACAGGGCATCGCTATGTGCCTCAGCTGGTCTTGACCTTGAGATCCTCCTGTTTCAGCTTTCCAAGCACTGANGTTCTAGGCATGCACCATCACACCTGTTCCATCATTTTGGAAAGCCCCGTCTTTGACTGCATGATGGCCTCTTCACTTATATTTCTTCCTATCTTTCTTGATATGCCTTTTTAGACTTCTTTGTGAGATCCTTTCCATCCAACTTCACAAAANGAAATACCTGAGGTCCTAGGGGCCTGTCTTGAACTTTCCTCACTTTCTACTCTACACAATCTCCTAAAATAATGCCATCCACTTTAATGGCCCAGTATCCTGAATGCCCTATGTGTATTGCCTTCCAAGACTTTTGTACATGCTTCTACTTGGAATGTGTCCTCCCTTGTAACCTCTGATGTATGTTCCCTAAGTACCTTATATTGTATCTATTTCTGTTATTTCTCTTACACACTGTATTATAATAATCTGTTCACTTATTGTTTTCCTCTGTNAGATTGTTTTCTGGATAGAAGTCATGGCATAATTATACCTTTATCATGTGTCTGAGATATAGTCAATGGTACACAAATGAATGTTTGTTTTGTAACTAAGAGAACATAAGAATGTATGAATGAAGGCAGGAGATTGATGGCTTTGGAATGGATGATTTGCAATTGGAAAGAAAGTGAAAGAAGGTAAGAGAAAAAGGAAATAACTTATACATTTAAGTTGTTCATTTGTTCGGTTTGCAACATGGAGATAAAGTTATTTCATTTCATCAAAAGTTTATTGAGCATCCAGGGTGTGCTACACACTCTGCCAGATGCTAGTAATACAAAGATGAAGATCAAAACAAAGCAAAACAAAAATAAAAACAAACAAACAAAAACTTCCTTACTTACCCCCGATTAAAGGCAAATTTGGCTTGAGTCTGGGAAGCCAGCCCTGCCAGGATACAGCACCAGGGTGTGGCATGCTCTCATCTCACCCTATCCCTCACCCCTGTATCTCAAGGCTGACCAAGGTAGTCCCTTCTCCAAGTCTTACATCTCCTAACCTGCCTATCACCTACGTGCACTATTTTATGGTGGATGAGGCAGCTGGGACGGTTAGTGGATTGTGGGTTCTGGCTAAGGAAGGAGAGCTGCAGACAAGCCTGCTCCATGGGCAGGGAGAAGACCATCAGAATGGAGAACTAAGAGATGCGCTGGTGGGGTGAGGGGATGCAGGCCAGCTAGATACCGTGGTGCCTGCAGGGCTGGGGTAAAGTGTGTTCTGGTGCCGAGGTGATGGATATGGGGCCTTGGGAGTTGTTCGTGGGATGATGCGGGGGCAAAGCTGAAGTTTGGGGAGTTGAGGAGGGACAAGACACACAAGGTCCCTGGGAGCATTAGGTAAGAGAGGGCAAAACATCCAGGACCTTCTTGTCTTTCAGCTATTTTTGTGCTTTCTGTCTTCACGCAGTAGGTTATTTCCTTTCTTCCAAAATGTCCAAAGAGGTGGTGGCCCGGGAGTGGCTCAGCCCCTTAGTCTTCTGATGGTACAGATTACAGAGCTGGCTCTGTCCACTGTCCTGGGTTCTGGGCATCTAGGAGCAAGGCAGTTGGAAAGCNGGAGGCTAAGGGGTGGGCCAGGGCTGCCTGACATGCTGGGGAGCACTAGCATCTTCTTCTTTCTGTGTTTCTCTGAAGAGCAGAAGCTTATTTCCTTGCAGCNCCAGGAAGGCCCTCAACCTTCCTGGGGATGATTGAAAGGCTTGTTTCATAAGAAAGCAAGGAAGAAGAATGTGCNTGGTTAAAATCAGGTCCTTGCCAGATGCAGCTTTCTGGGTCCGCNGTGAGTGGGCATGCAAATCTCTGTAGCAGTGGTTCTCAACCTTCCTAATGCTGCGACCCTTTAACACAGTTCCTCATGCTGTGGTGACCTCCAAC
Source organism: Neotoma lepida (assembly GCA_001675575.1). Classification (NCBI taxonomy): domain Eukaryota; kingdom Metazoa; phylum Chordata; class Mammalia; order Rodentia; family Cricetidae; genus Neotoma; species Neotoma lepida. The sequence continues at coordinate 788,105 of LZPO01017302.1, read as the reverse complement.
CATAAAATTATTTCGTTGCTACATCATAACTGTAGTTTTGCTACTGTTATGAATTGCAATGTAAATATCTGATATGTGACCCCTAGAGGGGTTGCGACCCTCAGGTTGAGAATCACTGCTCTACAGGCACAAGCCCACCCACATTCTCACGAATAAAGACAGGAAGAAAGATCAATATGGCATGCTTCTGAGGAAGCCATTGGAAGCCACCAAGCACTGGAGGCCTGATATTTTGTTCTTGCCTGGTCCCAGGTTCCCAGGGTTCTAGGAAGAATGCACATGGGGTTCACCCTCACCATCTGGAAGGATGGGGGAAGGGGGTGTCCAGAAAAGGTCCTCTAAGACAATGACTCCTTTGTGCTCAGAACAGGCTCTGTGCACTCAGGAACCAGCTTCAGACTTATCTTTAGTGAAGGACAGTTTGAGTTTGTGGGTAAGTGGCCTCTAATTTGGGCTGGGGCAGGGTGGCGGGGTACCGCAGACATTTAGGGATGGAAGCATAGGGAGTTGGGAGGTGGGTGGGAAGCATAAATGCTCCCCAGGGGGCACATAGGATGGTCTCATTGGGTAAAATTACAGATGTTAGTTTCCAGAAAACCCTTTAGGGGATTGAACTGGACATTTAATAATCTATGTAGTCCTAAGAGGGCACAGCTCATACCCACTGAGAACACAGCCAGAGAACACAGTCAGTAAACCCTGCACACGTGCAACAAGGTTTAACACCGAGATCAGCGCTCCACCNATTTGTGCAAGCTCACACACGTGTGCACCCAAAACGGGGATCAGGCCACGATCTCCCCTGGCCCCAAACCAGCGGCACTGGGACTTCTCAGCCTCCCCCCTGCTGCGGACAGCAGACCGTGGGCAACCGGAGCGGGCTCCCAAGGCAGCTCAGGCACTGATCTCCACCTGCCCAGCCTCGTCCTGCTCGCGGATTCTGTGCACGCCCGCAGTCCGCAGTGTGTGCGAGGCGCTGCGCGAGCGGCCGGGCGAGCTCGGGGCCCGCGGCGGTGACGTGTGCGTCCGGCCGGTGGCGGGGGAGCGTGCTGGGGAGCGCGGGTAGCGGCGGGCTGAGCGGATGGGCAGCCCCGGAGAGCGGCCCGGCACGGGCGGTGACACGGAGTAACCAGGAGGGCCGGGCTCTGTGGTGCTCCGAGGCTCTGCTGCGGGGTTCTCATCCGGCTCCGGGGAGTCCTGCAAACCCAAGCGCTGCAAGGGTCAGCGGTGCCCTGACCCAATCTGGGAGCGCGTTTTGTTTTAGGTACCGGGACTACAGAGGCGGGGGTCCCTCCGAATTTCCGCCCCCCCACACACCCCACGTCCGACTAGGTGGCAGACACAAGTCTACACAACACCTAGTATGGCCCAGGCACATGACAAGTACTCAGTAAATGTTAACTTGAATCAGTACCTTGTCTCTTTATCCTCTTTCAGACCAGGTTGTGGCAAATGGGTCTAATTGCATTGCATGTGAGCAGAGAACAGAGGAANGGCTATGAAGCCCACAAGTAAGTCTTGTGACAAGAGATAGCCTGGAGTGGTGGAAGCTGGGGTAGTCCATGAGATTTGGAATGCATCGAGTCAGGTTTGCATACTGACTGTCACCTATATTGCGAAAGCCAGGTCTGCCTCTCATTTACTCGTTTATCCCTTCACAAGTTGTTATTTTTCTCTCTGTGTCTCATTTTTTAANCTCTAAAGTGGGGATGACACAAAGATTTCTGCAAATGCTGCAAAGGGATGGCCACCTCATCAGCTCCCTAGCGTTCCATGGGGAACCTTGACAGAGCCACTCACCTTGTCCTTCAGGATATAGAGTGCCATTGGGTTCTTCCGCTCCTGTTCTCCACTTCGGGGTAGGGTGTCTGCTGCATAGGGAAAGAAGGGCGTGTCTGGTCCNGGGACAAATCCTGTATANCACCCAGCACCTATATGCTTTGCTTGTGTCNNGCTTTGCTCTTCTGACTTTCTCATAACCCACTTCTTCCTTTTCCCAGCAGGCCTCTCTGATCTGAGTGCTGATGGGCTGGGCCAGTGNGNGGCTGAGCGCTCACCTTCTGATTTTAGGCGATCATCATTCTGATCCATGTATTCCAAAGAGTTTTGCTTCTCCAGCTTTCTCTTCTTCCTGCAAATCAATCAGACCCCCACCAAGAACAGAGCTATTGAATGTGAACAGAAAATCTAAGGAATGGACACAGGAAGGGTTCTAATGACCACGGAAGAAGCCTTATGATGGGAAGATGGGTTGGGAATGGTGGTAGCCCAGGAACTTTGGAATCAGCTAGGTTTGCATGCTAAGATAGCTGTTAGCATTGTGACTGTGGGTAGGGCATTCATCCAATGTGAGTATCAACATCTTTTTCTGTAAACTGCAGGTGCTATGACTTAAAAGGTAGCACACTAACCCAGCTAGACTGTATAACCCAAAGGAGAAGCCACCATCAACAGTGCTGGGGTGGTCAGAGGTAACCGAGCACAGATGCGGTTCCATATACAGTGGAAAAATACACCTGAAAAGAGGTGCATCCTAGGAGGAAAAAAAATTCAGAGATGAGCATAGAACCTGGGAGCTGGAGTGGAGGGATAGCTCAGCGATTGCCTTATAAGCATGAGGGCCTGAGTTCAATTCCAAGAATCCACATAAAAAAAGATGGGTGTGGTAGCACACAATTGTAATCCCAGCACTGGGAAAATCAGAGAGGCAGATCCCTGAGGCTCAGTGTCCAGCCAGTTTAATCTAATTCATGTGATCTAGGCTAGTGAAAGACCCTGCCTAACAAAAACAAAACAACAACAAACCAAAGTGGATGGCTTCTGAAGAATAACACTGGAGGTTTACCTCTGGCATCCACACACGTGGTCATCTACACACACGAGCACCAACACCAACACATATCCACACTTACACCCATACAAACATGTGCATGAGCACAACACGTATCCACACTTACACACATACAAACATGTGCATGAGCACACACACACACACACACACACACACAGAGAGAGAGAACAGAGCTTGGGAAATAGAGATGTAGCTCAGTAACAGAGTGTTTGCCTAGTACGTACATGACCCCAGATTCAATGCTAATAACACAGCCAATCACTCAATATTAAACATATGATCGAAATAGACTGAAGGAGAATTAAGGTGTGAAAGTTGATGTTACCTAGACTTTTTAGAGGGTTTCCAGCAGGCACAGACTGTCACCAGGGTCACAAGGAGGAAGATGCCTCCTGTAGACAAGATGATATAGAGGGAGCTTCTTCCTAAGCAAAGAGAGGCAGANAGGTAGGGACAATTTGAGAAAGGGAGCAAGTGTGGTGAATAAAACACTAGCAGTTGAGGGAATAGAAAAGGGCTCCAGTAGCATGGATAGGCAATGGCAGAGCTTCTCAGGAGTCTCCCTCCCACGTGCAGCTGTCCTCTAAACCAGTGATTCTCAACCTGTGGGTCACGACCCACTAGGGGTTAAATGATCCTTTCACAGGGGTCACCTAAGAGCATCGGAAAACACCAATATCTATATTATGATTCATAACAGTAGCAAAATTACAGTTATGAAGTAGCAATGAAAATAATTTTATGGTTGGGGGTCACTACAACATGAGGAACTGTGTAAAAGGGTCGCACCATTAGGAAGGTTGAGGACAACTGTTCTAGACCGTCACTCTCTGGAATGCCTTTAGTCCCAGTGGACACTCATATCTTGGGCAGGCGGGGAGACTTACTATACACGGTGATCTTGACAGGCAAGCTTCGGACCTGGCTGATAGGGTTCTCCACCACACAGCTGTACAGGTCATCATCCTCCATGAGCACTCGGGTGATGGTGAGCACCTTTTGGTCAGGGGACAGGAGCATTCGGGAGTCATTGAGGAGGGGTTTGCCATCCTTCAGCCAGGTGTAGCTGGGCTTGGTGCCATTCTCATGGGAGCAGTTGAGGGTGAAGGCCTCACTGAGCTCCAGCACAGTGGTTGAAGCCACTAACACATGTGGCTTTGAAATCGGCACTGAGCCCCAGAAATGGGAGGGTGGAAATGCCTGTGAGTCAAAGTCTACAACATGATTCCTCCCTCTTCTTTACATAACAATTCAGACTGTAGGCTGCTAAGTCCCTCCAGAGATCCTCAGCTTAGTTCTTTCCCATAATCCATCCACCCATCCACCCATCCACCCATCCACCCATCCACCCATCCACCCATCCATCCATTCTTCATCTGCTCATTCTTAATCAAGCAACTTCTAGACTGAACAACACAGACATGATGAGTGTGCTCGTTCCCTTCTTCCTAAATACCATTCTAAAACCATTGAGGTTTACTTAAACTGATCAAGCCCAGAAGACATTTTAGTTGGGGGACATCTAGGTCCAGCTTTCTAGATTTAACACTAGGTTCTATCAGTCATATGAGGTTGGGCAACTTACTCTCTATAACTCATTTTCCTTGTCTTCAAAATGGAGAGAGTGATGTTACCAAGCCCTCCATTATTGCAAATGTTAAGCAAGCTAGTCCGTGCAAATACTCTATCCATGTTAGCTGTGCCTAGGCACCTTCTTTCTAATGCCCNCTCAGCCGTTTGTGTTTTCTTGGGTCTAGCCTCAGTCCCAGTCTTGTCCTGCCTCCTTCCCTGCTGAGTGCTTTACCATCTACGGTGAGATTGATGGTTTTCTCCCCTGTGAAGGTATCATCAGTGATGGAGATCTCCACTTCATAGGTTCCCTCATCCGCCAGCTGCAGGTCGCTGAGAAGCAAGGAGCCATTTTCAAAGAGCCGGATACGGTCTCGATAGTCCGGCCGCAGAGTGCCGATGACCTCTGTGCCTATAGACTGCACCACAGTCACTGGCTTGTCACGCTTCAGCTGCCACTTCACCACAGGCTTGTCGCTGCTGGTGCTACTGTACTGCACAGAAAGCAGGGCAGACTTCCCCACCGTGCCGTGGATCAGACGTACTGGGCTGGTGATGTTCACCCCCTCCAGGGGGACTGCAAACAGAGGCCCATTGGGGAAGAGGGCAGTGTCAGGCCCTTAGCTCCATAGCCCACTTCCACCTTCAAGCCCTCTGATCTTCCTCACACCTTCAGACCCTTAACTTCCTGCCAGTCCTGGTTTCTTACCCAACANAAGTTCTTTGCTCCCTTTCCTGTGTCTTTCTTTCCTNATAGCCATCCCAGGTCTTGTGTGGCTTTGTCACTCACAATGGCATTTTCCCCATTTTCTACCTCTTGCAGAAGATTACACCTATCCTACATTCNACATGTTACTTTCATAGAAATATTGACTGAACATCCTGTGTGTCAAATCTGATATGGAATCAGAATGGCAGGAAATAGAGAAANCACAGGAACTTAGATTCCCAGAGTAGGAGGAATGTATGCTGAGACAATGCTCGGGAAGAGGATGCTTAGGACCTGAAGACAACACAGGTACTTCCCAGTCACACCAAGAATCCCAAGTCCTTTCCCCAGGTATAACTGTATCTTACCCAGAGGCCTCAATATGAAACAGTTCAGCAACTTGGTAGGAAGTTAGGAGAATTCACCTAAATTCCAGGCCCGTTTGTACTCTCTACAGAGGAAGAGTTCGAATGGGTAGAATAAAGAGTTTGGAAAAAGGCCGGGCGGTGGTGGCGCATGCCTTTAATCCCAGCACTCGGGAGACAGAGGTAGTCGGATCTCTGTGAGTTCGAGGCCAGCCTGGGCTACCAAGTGAGTTCCAGGAAAGGGGCCAAAGCTATACAGAGAAACCCTGTCTCGAAAAAAACAAAAACAAACAAACAAACAAAAAAGAGTTTGGAAGCTTAAGGCCTTGCAAGACTGGGCTCTACCACTTGCTGGCTGTGTGCATTTAGATAAACAATCTTTCTAAGCCCCGTTCTTCACATTTGCAAAAGAAAAATAGTGACTATAAGCCAGGCATCAGCCTGTAATCCCAGCTCTTTGGAGGTAGAGGCAGGGGGATGAGAAGGTTAAGATTATTCTTGACTACACAGTGAGTTGAAGTATGAGGCCAGCCAAGGATAAGAGACCCTATCTCCCAAAAAAGGAAAAATAAAATATATAAATATATATAGAGAGAGGTTGGGGACACAGGGCTGTGCTTTTCCATTTCTTCTTCTTTGTACTAGATTGTCCGGGTCAAATTAAGAGAAGTGAACTAAAAGCTTGGTTATAGTAATTAAAACAAATTTTATTTGTTAAACACATTCCCTTCGTTTTAAGAGCAGGTGCTATATTAAGTATGAGCTCCTCCTTTCTGTAAAAGGTCAAGAGAAAGCCAGTTGACTACTTTTCCACCTCTCTGGGCCTCAGTTTCTTCCTTTGTGCAACGAAGTAGTTAGTGAGACCAGATGATCTCTAAGCAATTTCCAGCTCTCACATTCTATCCGCCATCAGCTGGTATCACTCAGACCTCAGGAGATGAGGCTGCAGAAAAGGCCTTTGTAGGTGTGTCTAACTGAATACCATTTGCTTATTGGAGGGAAGTTGTAAGCTGAGGAACTTGGCACAGACAAAGATAACTATTTGCAAACTTTTTCTTTTGTCTTGTCCTGAGAGAGAGAATTGCTGTGTTGTTCAGGATGACTTCTACCTTACAATCATCTTGCCTCACCCTTCAGAGTACTGGGATGGCAGAAGTGCGACAAAACACCCATCTCATAGCTATTTCCATATTAATTCTTTGAGATAACATCTCATGTATCCAAGGCTGGTCTCAAACTTGCTCTTGAAATCCTGGTCTTCCNGCCTCCACCTCCTGGGTCCTGAGATTGTCGGCATGTGTCACCACATCCAGTTTTATGCAGTGCTTAGAGGATCCTAGGGCTTCACGTACACTAGACAAGCACTTTGTTAACTGAGCTACATTGCAGCCCCTCAAACATGGTTTTTAAAGATTTATTTTTATTTTATGTGTATGAGGATTTTGCCCGAATATATGTATGTACACCACATGCATGACTGGTGCCTAGGGAGGCCAGAAGAAGATGTCAGGTCCTCTGGAACTAGAATTACAGATAGTGTGACCTACCATGTAGNTGCTGGGAATNGAACCTGGGTCCTCTGCAAGAACAAGTGCTCTTAACTGCTGAGCCACCTCTCCAGCCTTAAAGATTTATTTATTTTTGTTTTGTATTTATCTGTATGTNTGTGTGTGTCTATGTGATTGTATGTTATACAGGTCTGGGTGCCTGTGGAGGCCAGAAGACATCAGATCCCTTGGAGCTGAAGTTCTAGGCTGTTGTGAACCACTTGGCTCGAGTGCTAGAAACTGAACTCAGGTCTTTGGGGAGATCAAGAAGTGCTCTTAACTGCTGAGCTATCTCTGCAGTGCTTCTCTCCAAACAATTTTTTTTTTGAGACAAGGTCCCACTGTGTAATCCTGGCTGGCCTGGAACTTGCTATATAGACTAGGCTCAATTCACAGAGGTCCACCTGCCTCTGCCTCCCAAGTGCTGTGATTAAATGCATTTGACATCATTCTTGACCTAATCTCAAACATTTTTTTAAATGTTTTTGTTTTCCTAAAAATCTTACACAAAAATGGAAATAAATGAAATATCGTCCCATCTACCTTATTTGTTTTGGCAGAAGAAATGATGGGGACTGAGTCCTCCTCCCCAATAACACAAAGAGCTACTAGGAATTCTGGTGGCCCTGTGTATCAGACTGGAATCCAATTGACCATGTGATCTGTATAGTTTATTTCAACTTTCAGTGTATGTGAAGACTTAAATGGGTTTCCTGTCTAACAACTAGTAGGTCCCATTCTTGGATAGATTTAGAAAAGCAAGCTTTCCAATTTCCCTAAGTGAGCAAAGGGGCTTTGGTATGTATGACTTGAGGTGGTTCTGGGAAAAATCATGGAGTGTACTTAAAGGCCACCATGGTGATGTTCAAANANCGAGGTAACATCTACTCACTTCTCAGAACCCAGTCTGAAACTGTAGGATAAGCACATNCCAGTTATNTGTGTTCNGCCACCTCAGAGGTTAGCAGATCTGAGTAAGAAAGGGCTAGAGAAATGGAGCAGTGGTTAAAATTGCATACTGCTCCTTCAGAGGACCCAAGTTTAGGTTCCAGCACCCATCTCAGGTTATGACTCCAGTTCCAGGGGAACTGATACCCTTACACAGATATACATGCTGGCAAAACACCAATCAATGCACATAAAATAAAAATAAGTAAATCATTAAAACAAGAAAATTTTTGAATAACAGCCCTGCTATTACTAGTTTGGATGCTGTTTGTCCCTCAAGGGTGTGAGTGTTGTAAGGCTTTTCTCCAAGGCGGTGGTATTAGGAGAGAGTGAAACATTTAAGTGTAGCCTGAGTTAGCTTACTGGGAGTACTGTCCCTAGAAGGAACTAAGATAGTTATTGTGGGACTTTGTGTTAATTTTCTAGGAGTTAAATTGTTACAAAAGAATGAGCCTGAGCATCCAGATCCCGCCCTCCCCCGCTTCCTGTTTTACTGTGTGATCTCTCTTCTCCCATACATTCTTTGATGCCATCAATTGTACTATGGTTGGACATAGTTGAGGGTCTTCTCCAGAGCTGGTGTTANGTTGTTTGGAATTTCTACCTCCAAAACTATGAGCTAAATAAACTTCCTGTGTTTGTAAACTGTCCAGCCATAGATATTTCATTATAGAAATGGAAAACTGACTAATACAAATCCCAAGCACCCAACTTTGAGGCCGTTCATTTTCTTCCACCAGTGATAATCCCAGACTCAGACAAATAGAAGGTATTAACTACCCTTCTCTCTTCTGTAATCTCTGTTCTCTCTCTCTCTCTGGATTATACTGTCTCCTGTTCCATTCCAAGGTTCCAGTAGCCTTTTTTGTGCTGTTTCCCCCTGTAATTTTGCTTTTTTAAAAAATTGATTTATATTATATTATGGATAAAAACAATGGAGAAGATACAGCCTTTGACTGCCTCCTGATTTACCCTAGCCCAGGTAGCGGCCTTCCTTATGCTCATGAGCATGAGTATGCCCACAAGCAGAAGGGATACGTGCACATTCATTGTAAGAGGATGGCGCCGTCTTTCTTGGATGTTGATGACAAGAACATTTTTGCTAAGCATGAACAGTTGCCTAGAAACTGGAAAGAATCTAAGTTTGGGTTTCATAACTTTCAGGCAACACAGAGAACTGGGACAGGAGCCAAAGCAGGACACAGAAATGAGGAAATGGCTAACACCTCAGGTCCAGAGTGGCAATAAAAGGGAGGAAGATTATTCCACCTGGAGAAGCAGTTAACTTAATCATTGTTTCTGAGGCATCGTTATGTAGAAAGTCTCTGTTTCCACCACAGGTTAAAAAAAAGGAAATTACCATCTCTGCAAGATCTGTCTAACTAAACAATGCCCTGATGTTTATAAAGGTCAGAAGCTTCTACTCAAGGAGGACTGGACCTCCCGTGACANCNAGGAAAGGCAAACTTCAAGAATGTATCTGCACAGAGCTGTGATCCTTTTCTGGCTTCATCCCCTAAAGGAATCACCATCCTCTAGTTTTCACACCTTTACAGGGCAAAGTTTTCATTTTGCCTTAAAGCCACCTTTCAAAAGCGTCAGGGGAACGGTGCTGACCTCACGTGGTGGAGCTCGCTGCACCTTACCCATTCTCTAGCACCAGTAACCACACTGGTAATNCTTTCTATCTGAAACAGNTTTGTCTGCTTGGGTCTTTGGGCATCCTAGATGCCCTTCCCTGGCCTTTCCCCAATTGCATGATTCCCTTTCTGAAGTATGGCGACAAGACCCACATACAATAATCGAAGGGCAGTGAGAACTTTGTTCTCTGAAAGGAAGAACATTTTGTTTTCTGCTTTTGGTCTTTAATATCCTTCCTATTTAGTGATGATCCTGAGGAAGGCAAGGTAAATATGCATAGGGGGAAAAAGAGGCAAACTGCATGGTGGCCAATGGTAATGTAACCGTAGAGCCCATTACAGAAGACGTCACAAGACTGCTCAGTGAATAAACGTCAGCTTTACCCAGGACCACCTAAAATCACCTGCGGCCAACAAGACCAACGGAAATAACTACTGTCTGTCCTTAAATTCAGCACAACAATATGTCTATATCATTGGCCTTACAGAGTTCCCTACTCTCATCATGTATCTGATGCCCTGACACATCCAAAGACCCCATACAAGAACAAAAGGCATGGAGCAAACCCTGCTCTGAGAAGCCCTCTCCATTCCTGAAGTTCCCTACCATTTCTGTACTTACCTAAAGTTTGCTCATATGATGCTATCCAAAATCCTGAGTGATGTTGGAGAAGCCTGCTCCCTCTGAGTACACTTTCACTCTGAAATTAACTTCCTCCTAGTTCTTTGCTTTGTCTCATCTCTGAATTCTTTGATGGTTTTCAAAACATTGGGTTGGCAGTCTCCACAATCTGCTGTTGCTATCTCTGAGACCTCTGTCAACTTCATCATTGGCAACGGTCTGAGAAAATGACCCATCCTCATCACTTTTACTATGTAAGAGCATCATTTGTTNTGTAATGGTTAGGATTATTACATTGTATTCCTCTGTTGCTATCCTGTTGAGGTCTGGACCATGANTGTAAAATCATTTGAAATGTCAATCATTCAGAGACATGGGGGGGCATGTTAAGAAACAGAAACCGTGAAGAAGCCCCTTGAGAGATTCAGGCAAAGAGGAGTCAGGCTTTTCGTCTACTCTTTAAGGAACATAGATGTCCAGGAACAATTTATGTATATATTAAGACAACATGAAAATTATGTTTGTAGATTGAAACTCACTATTGTTAATTTCTCCATTATCTCAAATAAAAAATTTGACCTATAAGTTGACCTATAATTTAATACACGACTATTCAAATCTCAAGAGGCTTCCTTTCTCATTGTCATCAAGATAGATCAACAGAGTAAACTAAAGCAGACTTGTATATGTGTCAACTTATGACAAAATTGACCACAGTATAGCAAGGACAGGGTTTGTCGTCCTTATAGGACAGGACCACTGCTTTGGAATTGCATTTGGCAAAACTGCTTTAACACACACACACCCTTAGGCCTTCTCTAAGGTGTCCCTTTCTATCACTTTTACAACTATTATGTCCCTCTTCTTTGCCTAGCATTCCAAATTCTGAAAGAGAAATCCTGGTGCAATTGTCCTGCTAAGAATGAAGACAATTGAAAGAGACACATGTGCTCTCCCTTTGGCTGTCACACCACTGAAACAATGGTCNCCAAGGAACTGTAAATTCCTCAGGAATCTTATGATAGGAGGAGGAAAAACTGAAGCCTGATGCCAGCCAGAGAAAGACCTCATCTTCTAAGGAAAAAAAAATTGTGTAGTTCTGACTTGTCAGACCACCTTGCTCAAACAATGATGGGTCAATGAGAGGCAGGACCACATCGTAACCAGGACTTTATAGTTACATATACTTCTTGCTCTCTGTATAAACCTAAACNTCATGTCTGTACCCCAAAGATGGACTTGTAGAGGGCAGGTCACTGGACCTTTTTCTATTCCTCTTTCCAATGTAGCTACGCTNAATATCTTTTCTCTACTTTTTACTATTATTTGTCTTAAAAAACATTCATCCGTTTTTTTGTTTGTTTGGATGGTTGTTTGTGGGGGGCATGATATGTGCTCTATGATACAGGGCACTTGAGTTCTCTCCTTCCACTGTGTGTGTCCCCTTAGACTGTGAGAGTCCCCTTAGACTGTGAGACTTGGCAACAAGTGTCTACCCACTGAGTCATCACAGCAGTCCCTTCCTTGTCTTTTTAATTGGCCTATTGAGGNTAAGGGNCTGAGCCTAGCTTGTTAGAGCTGCCAGGGCCAAGGCTCTGACTCTTACAGTTCTGGTAACAGCATTTAATGGTTAGGTCCTGCTAACTCTTAGAATCATGGGACTCAGAACATCTCTGGTGACCTTTGTAACTCTCTTTAGTTCTGTGCACTGACCAATATAAAACGCGCGTATTAATGTGAGATGTAACTTGAAGAGAAATAACATCTGTCTAAAGAGACCTGCAGGAGCTAGTCAGTCCCAGGAGGTTGAGGTTCACTGCAATATTCCAGAGAAGAAAGAAGGAGATACATGACTTAGATGAGAAAGACCCCTACTCAACATTCAACCTTCCTGGCTTACCCTCTACTCCCACAAAATGTTTGTATTCTCCCCCACTAAGGTGTGTTTATGCATGCACTTGCAGGTGTGTTCACTTATGCAGAGACCAGAAGAGAACACTGGGTGTCCTTCCTGCTTTACCACTCTGCCTTATTCCCTGAGACAGAATCACTTACTGAAATGTAACTTACTGCCTAGCCTACTGGAGCTAGGCTGGCAGTCAGAAAGCCCCAACAATCTTCCTGTCTCCTCCCTGTATTGGATTTAACAGGCTAGAACTTGACCACACCAATCTTTTTATGTGGGCTCTGAGCATTTGATTCAGGTCTTCATGCTTACTCAACAAGTATTCTTATCTACTGAGCTCATCTCCTCAGACTCCAGCCTGGAGCTTTAAGGAAGATAAAGTCCCATTAGACCCAACTCTTGAGTAAACAGGGTCCTTCCCACCAACTCCGAGTTCCCAAGTACTGACCACTGAGTGGCAGCTTGCCTGGACTTCTTCCAGTAACAATCGTTATAATAAATAGTGCTTGGACATGTAGAAGTAAAAACGAATCTTTTCCCTATATCACATGTTGGACAAATACCCGTTTAAGATAGATTGAAGATCTAAGCATGAAAGGGGAAACAACATTTTAAACAGAATAGGACAATGTCTGCCTGGCTTGGGACAGGTACAGCGTTCTTAGAGAAAAACAACAACAAAACAACAGCAACAATAACACCAGTAGCCTGCTGGGTGTGGTGGTTTAGGCCAATAATCCCCAGTACTTAGGATGAGGCAGAAGGATTGCTGTGAGTTTGAGGCCAGCCATAATGAGTTCCAGGCTAGCCTCAGCTTCAGATTGAGAGTCTGTTTCAAAAAAACAAAACAAAGACAGAAGGAAAAAAGAACACAAGAAAAAAACATCCAGGCCATTCAATAAAAAGCTTTGCAAANGATTTGGAACAAGGGCTGGAGAGATAGCTCAGCAGTTTAGAGCACATACTGTTCTTCCAGAGGACCAGAGTTTGATTCCTGGCACCTATATTGGGTGACTCATAACCACCTATAACTCCATCATGTAATACTCAAAACACACATGCNATTACGCACACGAACCCACACCCACCCACCCCCACATACTTGAAAATAATAAAAAAAAAATCAAAACTTTTTTGGTTTTTGTTGTTGTTGTTGTTTTTCAAGACAGGGTTTCTCTGTGTAGCCCTGGCTGTCCTGGAACTCACTCTGTAGACCAGGCTGGCCTCGAACTCCACAGAGAGCCACCTGCCTCTGCCTCCCGAATGCTGGGATTAAAGGCATGTGCCACCACGCCCGGCTCCAAATCTTTTTAAAAAAAGAGTTGGAACAGGTACTTCAGGAAAAATATGTCCAATTGGCTGATAAAGATATGGGAAAAGCTCACCTTGATTATCATGGAAATGTAAGTTTAAACTATAACTTGATTCCATTTCATACTAATCAGGATAGGAAGACTGGGAGATGATTGGCTCATGAAGGNATTAACTTCAATGGGTTAATTCATCAACAGTTGGTTCTAAGAGAGCCAACTGTTAAAAGGTAGGGCCTGGTTGGAGGAGTATGTCACTGGGGGCATGTCTGGCCAGGCCCCTTCCTGTCTGTCTCTACCTTCTGTCTGCTGCGAGTTGATTTGCTCTCTCTCTCTCACATGTTTCCTAACACTGTGATGTTCTATCATATCAAGAACAGGCGCAGAAGCAGTGGACCCAAGTGACTGTGTCATAAGGGACCCGTAAGGGCACTTTCTATATTATAAGAGCACACTTGCAGTGTGTATATTGTCCATAGGATTCTGCATGTACACTCTATAACTCGGATAATCACGTGGGAGGAATGTGAGACTCAGTGGCCTTAAGCCTATATGAATCATCCACTACAGAGAGAGAGAGAGAGAGAGAGAGAGAGATGAAGATGAGGGAAAAGTGCAGGAAGAAACAAGAAGAGTACCAACACCAACCTTACTTATAAAGGTAAGGCTTGACCACCTGACCGGAGGGACCAGACTAAAGTCTGGAATGATCAATTGCCTTTGTTCTTGTTCCCTATAAAATGGGCTAGTTGGTGATGGTCTGAGCATGGCAGATTTGAGAATGATAATACTCTGGCCTCCTATATTGCTGGCTCTCTGAATAAAGTGCCATTTAAAGATTCACTTCCTGCCTCTGCTCATTGGCTTCTGTAGTAACAGGCAACACAAACTACTTGGGTTCATATCTTGGTGAGTGCAAAGCCAAAATAAACATAGCCAAGACACAAAAGTGGAATGGAGAAAGATTTATTACCTGAATCAGGGAAGCAAAACATGGGACTTATTTCCAAAGCAATGCCCTCCTTGAACAAAGGAAGAGTAGAGATTTCATTTGGGGAGCCTATACATACTTATATAGAGGTTGGCCCAACTCCAAGCTTTATCATTTAGGGAGTATATCACCTGAGCATACTCAATATGATATGGAGGCATATCCCAAGTNCTGAGATTAAAGGTGTATGCCACCAACCTAGCCATATTTCTTTATCTAAGGGATGATTATTTAGGCTTGTTTACTTGTTAAGGGCATATCAGANTATAACCTTATACTAACTGCATTTTCCTCTATGAGATTTTTCAACTACACTATTTTTTAAACCGAAAAGGTTCATCACTGCAACACGGTAGTAATTGAGGCTAAAAAGATATTGGGTGTGACGGCTCATAACTCTAATCCCAGGATTCAGGAGGCTGACGTGGACTACAGTGTCAGACTGTTCTAATATCCACCTGCTCCTCCAAATTCAGCACAGAAACCAGGCAGAGGAGTGGAAGAGTCCAGAGAATAAAACCTCCAAAGTTTGGATTTATGTCTTTTAATGTTTCTCTCTGTCAACACCTTAGCCTCTGGTTACGTCTTATTTGAATATTCTGTGAATTGTGCTATGGAGTTTAAGAAGGCTGAATTTGGCCTGATTTAGGGCCAGCCAGATGGTTTAGTGGGTAAGGGCATTTGTCGCCAAACCTGATACCTGGGACCCCACAAAGTGGAAAGAGAAAACTGACTCCTAGGACTTGTCTTCTGACCTCTATAGTTATGTGCCCCGACTCCCACAAAATAAGCAAATAAATGTGAAAACAAAGAAGGGGCAGGCTGTGTCAGAGAAAGCCCGATTTGTCAACCTCAGAGCCTGAATTTCATTTTATGTGTAGGAGTGTTTTGTCTGCATGCACATATATGCATAACGTGTGCAGTGCTTGCAGGGGTCAGAAGAAGCCGTTGTATCCCCTGAAACTGGAATTGTGGATGGTTGGGAGCCACCATGTAGGTGCTGGGACTCAAACCTAGGTTCTCTACAAGAGCAGCTGGCACTCTTAACTGAGCCANCTCTGCAGCCCTCTCCATGCCAATCTGAATACTCTATTTCCCAGCTTCCATTGCAGTTAGGCATGGCCATGTGACACGTTCTAGCCAATAGAACTATGTGATATGTACCACTCAGAGACTAATTTTGGAAAACCTCCTCTTATATGTCTCTTCATTGTATTTGTTAAGTTCTTTNGTTTTTTGTTTTTTAATTTTCTCTTCAGCCAGGCATGATGGCCAAAGCTTTTAATTTCAGCTCTCAGGAGGCAGAGATCGATAGCTCTCTGTAAGTTTGAAGCTAGTCTGGTTTACATAGCAAGTTCTAGGCCAGCCAGGGCTACAGAGTAGGCAAACAAACAAACAAATAAATGCTCTACTTGGACTAAACAGAGACAAACCCCATAGTGATGCACACATTGAAGTAGACAGAGTCCCATAAGCTTTGTGTGTTCCTTGAGAACTCTATGCAATATCATCCTTCCTCTCCCAGGCCTAGTCTACCACTTCATTACACTGACATAAAATGCCAAGGACTTAAAATTTGAAATTTATCTACTACAGAAGCTGACATTTTCCTAAATAATACAGCAAAATGACAGAGACTTATTACAGAATCTGCACATTTATTGCTTGTTATAACAGCAGTACAATAGCCTATAGCCCAACACTTAGCTCTCATAGGTTATAACCAATATTTATTTGTGACAGGATTTCATGTAGCCCAGGCTGGACTCAAACTCACTATGTAACCAAAGATAACCTTCAACTCCTGATCCTCCTTCTTCTACCTCTCAAGTGCTGAGATTACAGGCATGCACTACCATGCCTGGCTCATAACTAATTAATTATTACATAATTTATAACTAGAAAATAGCTTTGCTGTGGGCTGAAGTACATCTNAGACTCACGTACTGAAGTCCTAATCCTCATCCCCAAGCCCCAAATCTCACAATCAGACTTCTTTTGGCAACGGGGTCTTTGCAGAGCCAAGGAGTAAAGATGAGGTCATAGTGGAGTAGGGTGGATCCACTTCCGCACACATCCTTGTAAAATGGGGACATTTGAACACAGACACGAAAACAGGAAAACACCACCTGAAAGCTGGAATTTTGCTGCCACAAGCCAAAGAGGCCTGGGACAGATCTGTTGCTGGTGCTTTCAGGGGGAGCGTGGCACCATCAATACCTTGATCTCTAGCATCTGCCTTTCAGAACTGCAAGGCAACGACTTTCTGTTACCTAGCCCACCTACTCTCTGTCGTTTTGTTTCATCAGCTCAGAAGAATTAAGTAAGTTTCCGCTCTATTCTATGTCCTCGTTGTCCCTTCAATGTGCCATGGCAGACCAAGAGATCCAAAAAGTATATCTGATCCTGCCAGTAAAGATCACTCACTTTTCCCCGCCCAGCACGTATAGACTGTCTCCCATCCTCTGAGAAAAGTTTACAAGGCTTAGGCTGAACTCAATTCATACTTTACTCTCAGCAATGCTGAACTTCTGGGCTCCGCCTAAACACACGAGACTATTTCAAGCTCTTGACCTTTGTCCAGTTCCCAACAATAATCTCACTCATGCTCCTACCTATTTTTCTCATCTCCTAAGACTCAGTGCAAACATTCTTTCTACAAGGAAACATTCCCTGGTTCTCGCCCACCCGCATCCTGCCCCACTAGCAACAACTTCCTGGATGGAGGCTGACTCCTGCTTTTTGTTAAAATGATCTATGTATCTGCTTGCCACACTAAAATGTGCATTTTTGGGCTCCCTGTAATTGTGTATTTGTACACATACACACATCTACAGTATTTAAAATAAGATCAGTTCTCCATAGAGTTGATAGGGGGCATTACAAGAGGTAGGTGTCTATGACTTGGAGTGAATTATGAGTAGGATGAATTACTATCCTAAACCTGGAGTCTCATTAGCTACAAAGCTTCTTTTATCTTTCAAGCTGTTTGACACTCAGAGAAGCCAGGGTGGAGATTTGGGAGGCTCAAACCCAAGATTTCCCTTCCTCCTCGCAACAAGAGCTCACATAATCCTTTAAAAAGAATGCTGGACAGGCCCACACCAACAAGTCATGCCATAAGAAGTGGCACGATGCCTTCCATCTAATGTACTGAATGCTGTGGGCGCTCCAAAGTCATGCAGTCTTTGGGGGAGGGGGCTAGGAGCCAGGGGCCGGGCGGGAAGCACGGGGGGGTGAAGAGATATATTCAACACTGATTCCTTAATTCACTGAGATGCTTCCCACGGTCACTGAGCTCTCTCCCCTCCTCCAGCCCTGAAGGTATTCAGGCTCTCCTCTGCCCCTCCCTCTTTTTCAAAAGCCCCAAGTTCTTTTCTCCAGACCCTCCTGGTCTCCTACCTGGCTGGATGAGAAGCAGGTAGACAAAAGGAGCGAGGCGCAGGGCCCTGGAGGCTCTGGACAGGGCTCCCCTTTCTCTCTTCATTTTGGGTGGCGTTCTCCAGCTCTGGTGCAGACAATTAGCATGATTTCTCCACTCCGGGCACGTCCCTTTGTACCACTCGGAGTTTCTCTGCCCGGGCACAACCCTGCCAACTTCCCTCTGAATACACAGAGCTCTGTGTGTTGCTGGCCTTGTTCTCTCCTCTCGCTTCACTCAGATCTAGCATTTTCTAGTTTCCAAGCCCTTCGCCCCCTTAGTTTGGACAGGGGTAGCTCGATGGCATGGTAATCTCCACTGCGTGTTCCATCGTACTGGCCTCTGGTGGTCCAGCGGTTCTGGGCTTTTCTGCAATAAGGCCCACTCCCAAGGCAGTGCAGATCCAGGCTCAGTGTCCCAACCTACATGGCTCCACCTCACACTCCTCCTTCCGCTTCAGGACAGACTTCTAATAAGGGAGAAAAGGTCGCAGTGTGTGTGGGGGAGAGGAGGGGCGCTTTTGGATATCTCGGCAAATGAGAGACCTGAAAGAATTGCTGAAGAAGTGGAAANCCCTGTTTTACCCCAAGGGAAGAAGATCAGAAAAGGGTTTGAATTCTGCTGCTTTCACACGTTCCAGTTGGGATTCTCTCCTATCACAGTTTCAGATAGATGTTGTGAGCGTCTTTCCAGAAGTCACTCTGTCACTCCCCTACATTCAGCCAGTGTTCTGGAACATTTTCGCTCCACAATCCAGCACCCCGGGGTTCTGCTATCGGTGTAACAGCCTAGTGTGCCTCCTGTCTCTCAAGTCTGTACATTCCCTCCCTCATGGCCGTGCCTTCTCATAAAATGCTTGGTTACTCTGTGATAATGGGACAGACAGACTCAATTATCTTTGAGCCCTTGATTTTTACCTTTGTAAAATGGCTAAAACCATAGCCTCCTTGGAGGAATTGTTGGGAAGACTGGTGAAGATTATAGTATAAAATGCTCACCAAGTGCTTTGTTAGGGAGAAAGCATTTAAGGTCGAGCGTGGCAGTGTATGCCTGTAATCACAGCACTAAGGAGGCAGAGGCAGGAAGATTGTGAGTTCAAGACCAACCTGTTTCAAAAAACCAAAACAGGCGTAGTGATGCATGCTTGGAAGATTGAGCACTTGGATGGTTGCTGTGAGTTTGAGGCGAGTTTGGGCTACATCATGAGTTCCAGGCTGGGCTGAGCTACAATGTGAGACCCCCATCTCAAAAAAAACAAAACAAAACAGAATGAAACAGAAACCCAAATCAACCAATGAAACAAAACCAAACACCGAAAAGGACATTTCATTTTTATTTTATTTTTCTTAGTTATAGGTGAATGTATTTAATTCTAAAGTCAAAACTAATCTATGTTGATAGACTTTAACTTTGTGGGCCACCCAACACAGTCTTGCTTTTTCCCTTTCTTTTTATGTTTAAAATGTTTAAATTAAGATATAATTCATATATCAGGAAATTCACCTTTAGTATGTACAGTTCAGTGGCCTTAGTATTTTCACCAGGTTCTGAGACTATCACAAATACCCAATTCCAGTTAGTTCTCCCCAAATAAGACTCGTACTCTTAGCTGTCACTCACTATACTCCTTCTCTCCAGCTCCATTAACTGATCTACTTTCTGTCTATGTGGATTTGCCTATTATGGATATGCTATATAGATGACACCATGCCCACCACACCGATTTCTAAGTTTTTATGGAACTCCCAAACTGTTTTCCAAAGAACCTAAAACATTTATATTCTCACTAGCAATTCACAGGTGGCACTGGAAGGCCCTTCCCACATCTTTGTTTGTCTTTATTCTTGAGACAGGGTCTTAGGTATCCCAGGTTGGCTTCCAACTTTCTATGTAGCTGAGGATGACCCTGGACTCCTGATCGTCCTGCTATCGTGTTTCCAGTGCTGGAATTCCAGGTGAGGACCACTATGCCCANTTTTATCAGTCCTCTCCTTTATAAAAAAATCAAATTAAATTTTTTAATTCTTTGACTATTTCACACACGTATACAGTATATTTTGTTCATTTGCNGCCCCACATTACCCTCTCTTATTTCCTCCCAGTTCTGTTGGGAACACCTTCCCAATAAGGCCTCTTGCTAATTTCATATCTTTTGTTTTTTCGGGGGAGGGGNCAGGGGATGGCCAAGCAAGGAAGCAAAGCTTATTGAAAGCAAAAGAAACAGCTCTCTGAAGCTGGGAGGGGACTGGAAAATAAATTAAATANGTTACTCTTTTATTCATTNTTTTTTGCCCTGTTTTGTTCTGTTTTTGTGACCCATTAAATTTAATTAGGGGTGCTTGTATGAACATGGGTGGAGGGTTTCTTACTGGAGCATGGGTAACCTCCCAGTGGTCACACCACTAAAGAAAATGACTCTTTCTCCCCTCAGCAACCATTAACTGTCTAACATTTTAGAAGGAGGTGAGACCTCATGAGTCCTTCTCCCATAACTGTTTACATTTAGAAAAAATTATAATTTGTCTCCAGGTGGTGGCGGCAAATGCCTTTAGTCCCAGCACTCNGGAGGCAGAGGCAGTTGGATCTCNGTGAGTTCGAGGCCAGTCTGTTCTACAGAGTGAGTTCCAGGATAGCCAGAGCTGTTACACAGAGAAACCCTGTCTTGAAAAACAAAACAAAGCAAAAATTATAATTTGCTTATTTGTGTGTNTATAAGACAACTTGGGGGAGTTGATTCTCTCCTTCCACCATATGGGTCCTAGGTTTTGAATTCAGGTCATCAGGCTTGGTGACAGGCACCTTTGCTCACTGAGCTGTCTCAATAGTCCCCATAGCCTCTCTTTTTTTGAAAGCTGTCTTTTCTTCCTTTTTCATTCACTCAGGGATCATATTATCGTGTTAAGACCAAAGTTCTCAACTTCCTTCTTTTCTTATTTTATTTTTTTGAGAGAAGGTCTCATTTTAGCCTTGAACTCCTGATTCTTCTCCCTCCATCTCCCAAATGCTAGGCTTTCNGGAGTGTATNGCCACACCCNGCTTCACAACTCCCCATCAGTCACTTTAAGCCCTGGTCTTAGTTTTATAAATATAGCAACTGTCTCTATGNTTTTTTACAAACTGGACCAAGCCGAGCTAGGCTAGTTTTCTACAGTTGAAGCACCACTGTGCTGCCCATCTGAGCCAGGGAGGGCATACTGATGGAACTCTAGATAATGCTCGGAAATCAGTAAGGATTTTTTCTCTTTTTCTATCTCTGAGTCTGTGACTTTTGTGTAGACAACTCAAGGCACCTGTCTGCTTCTGGGAAACTATTGTTCCAGCAGACATGCAAAGCAGAAGGGAAAGTCAGCTTTTAGCTCTTGGCATTTAAAACTGTATTTTAAAGTTAGTANGAAGCTAAAAAGCTTAATAGCTAGTGTATGTAAAGGACAAAAGAACATTATAATTTCTTTTATCTGTCCCTCTGACATATCATGGAGCAGCCTGTAGACCAGATCACAGTTATCACTATTTCTTAATGCTTTAGAGGAGTCACTTTTGTTTGTGATGGCTTGAGATTTCCTGAGTGGGAAAAAGGAAATATGATGTTCAGGAAGCAGAAAGCCTGATGTCTGGTCTTTTCAGTCTGAAGTACCGTGGAAAATAAACTGTGACAGAANGAGAGCTAAAAGGGATTTAAATGTTCAACACCCTGTTTTTTCCCCACTCCGGCAATGAGGCTTAGGGTCCTGACATCTGTACAGAATTTTCAAGTGGCCCAGAGTAGAAGCCCGTGGAAGACTCAGAGGTGCTAACTCATAGAGAACTGGCAGAAAGCAGAAGAGGGTGCACAGGTGCCCCTGTGTGTAGGAACTCTGCTGCCTGAGGAGATGAGGCAGATCAGCTGCTGTGGTAGGAGCCAGAAAGTAGCTCTGTAGACCAGCAAGGGGATCTCAGAATAGCACGTGGAGACACCAATATAGTGCCTCTTGCTATTTCACCTCAGTCAGACCACTTACACTCACTCATTCTATTCATTCTAATCCTTCCTAGAGAGGATCTGGGGTTGACGGAAGAAAGGAAGAAGACAGCCTGAATGTCCAAATGACTGAGCTNCTTGAGGGCCTTAACAAGCGGAGCTCAGGAGGACAGTGAGTTAGTTTCCTGTTACCTTGAAAGGCAGAGGTTCAGCAGAAGATCACAGCGACTACAAACACATACGGGCACTACCTTGCTTTCATCCATCTCAGTGAACAATGCATACTTTTGCAATCCTGTTTTGGGTGGTTTTGAGGAGAGCAGACTTGTAGAAGTTTATAATCGTCTGCTTATATGCCTTCCTCTTCTAATAAATAAAGGCTCATTAATTAAAGGACTGTGTTTATGTCATTTGTCCTTGCTTACCTTGTCATCCTTCCATATGTACTTTGGGATCCCCCTCTGGGTGTACTCATCTAATGGCTTGTGGGGATTCTGACTCTCCACCTCTGCACCCTGAGCAGACCCGACCTGCTGTCCTCACAGTTACGGGCAGTTGGCTCCAACAGAGGTCCTGCAGCTCAGAACAAGAGCTCCCCCACCGCATCTACCCACCATGCACTTAGGCACCAGCTGAAACTCTGGAGTGTCTTCTGGAACAAGGGAAAGAGGAAGCTAGTAGTTTTAACTAAGTAAGCCTCTTCGTGAACTGGAGAAAACAAACAAACTGGAAAGCAGGATGGGGAACTGGAAAGGTTCTGTCTTCCAAGTGCTGAAGGTCTTCCGGGACTGGTAGGGCATACCCAGAACAGTGGACTCCCCCTGCAGCAAGATATGCCTTTGTTCCACCTCTTCATTTTCCAGGGAAGGACACCAAGGGGCAGAGAGACTCACTGATTTGTCCAGAGTTAGAGTGCTATTGACTGGAGGACCAAGACTCTTGAGCCACCACAAATAACAAAAATAGTAAAAGAAAAAGGCTTGAGATGCAGCTCAGTGCTACAGCACTCACCTAGCATGTGTGCCAGGCCCTGGCTTCAATTCCTGGTATTGCAAAACAAGAACAGTAAATACACCATATAAGGTAGAGTTTGCTGGGTGTGTACCTGTAATCCCAGCACCTAGGAGGTGGAGGCAGGAGGATTTCCATAAGATCAAGGCCAGCTTGGGCTGCATAGTGAGGTCCAGGCCAGCCAGGCCTACAAAGGGAGACAAGTCTCAGAAAAAAAAAAGACATTGAAAACAGAAGAGGGGCTGGTTGGGAAGATGGAGGGGATTGTGGGAATGAGACAAAAGAGTATATGAGAATGAATATGATGAAAATAGGTTATGTATATTCATTATAAAAANATCACAAACCCATTATATATAACTAATGTAAAAATAAAATTAGAGTCAAGAAAAGATAAGGCACACGTGTTCAAAACCATACCTATTTTTTAACAGTTCTAGNCTTAGATTTCACAGTGTCCTCACCTACTGGCCTCTTCCTGGTCTCTGGGCTCTGGGAAAGGTGAGAACACAGCCAGAGGCTTCCAGTTGCCCTTGGTGACATTATTGCATTGCTGGTGATTTTATATTTAGCCCTCTCCTGTTCCTCCTCTTTATTCACTTCCTGCTATTATTTAAATCATATCTGTCTCCTTCGCCAAACTGTAAATTCTCTTTGGCAGCAGAGTGGAAAAAAACAAGACAAAACCCAACTCTTCCACAAATGCCACCGAAATTGCCCTGTGGAAGGGAATTTTATTTAGCAATAAATATATCTAAATTCCACATGTAGAGGCAAGTAAGGCTTGAGTACAGTCAAGGAATAAAAAGACAAATTACTTTGCATTAGAAATAAACATGAGAGGCTGGAGAGATGGCTCAGCGGTTAAGAGCACTGGCTGCTCTTACAGAAGACCCGGGTTCAATTCCCAGCACCCACATGGCAGCTCACACCTTTCTGTAACTCCAGTTCCAGGGAATCTGACACCCTCACGTAGACATACATGCAGGCAAAACACCAATGCACATAAAAAATAAATAAATAAATAAATAAATAAATAAATAAATAAATAAATAAGAATCTTTAAAAAATCACGAATTTGGGGATGGAGAAGAGCAGAAAAGAAATGAAGTCAGGGAGAGGAGATAAGAGGCGACAGCTATGAGAACAGCTTGGGGTATAGTTAATGCCTCACCCATCCCCCACCTGCCTTCTTTGAAACCTTCAGAAAAATTGATCCCACTCACATTCTTAAAATTTATCCCACTCACATTCTTCTAAAAATATATTTTTACCAGTTCTTGGGAATTTTATACGATGTCTCTTGATCATATACGCCCAGCTCCCCGCTTTACCTCCTCCCAGAGCCATCCATCTGCATTTACATTTTTTGTGTGCAGCATGCACAAGGCCTTGGGTTTGATTCCCAGCCCTCTTCCTTTCTCTCTCAACAGAACAGGCCCACCACAGTAACAAATCAAACAGTCACTTGATTAAGTTACACCAGATTAATGCAAACCAGAGAGAAAGAGAAAGAGAGGTTGTCTTGCTGACTTTAAAGAAGTACATGGCTTGGTGGTGAGGATCACATCATAAGGCACTATGCCACCTTTAGGAGCCGAGAGTCAGCAACAGCCAGCAAGGGAGCAGGGACCTCAGTCCTACACCNACAGGAACCTGTGAGCTTGGAAGAGGAATCTGAACTCCAGNTGGGAGCACAGAGCAAATGACAGGTCGTCACATGTTGGAGGATGCGACACAGAAGTAAAGGAAGTAAATAAAAAGATAGCCTCTCAAGCAGATTTCCATCGGGACAACTAGAGCTGAGTGAGGGCTGCAGCNGAGGGTAAGAGGGTAAGAGGTAGTTTCCCCGACTTCTAACCTGGTCCTCCTATGGAAGCATCCCACCCGAACCTTCTTTCCTCTAACTCCCTGTGTGTGTGGGGAGGGGAGGGGGTGTTTCTCCTCACCTGATTCCTTTAGTCACTTTACTTGTAGCTATTAATCCAATTCCCCCATCACCTACTTTAGATAGAGATTATAATAACCATTTTACAAACAAAACCTAAACTTCCAAAAGGTTAGCAACTTGCTAAAATCATGTAGCTACTACAGATTAAACCGAGGACTCTAGATTGATGACCAAGAAAATTTAGGCCTTTCTTTACACTGATGCCCAACCTTTTCAGGAAGCCCTCCTCCCGTGGACTTGAGTCTCAGCTTTGGCCCTGCCTTTTACCACCAGCACCTTTGATTAAGCTCAGGGTGTGAGGTGGCCCTTTCTGCTCTTTCCTTGGGCCCCTCCCCTCTATTGTCGAAGATATTTTTGGTTTTGATTTGTACGCCTGTGCCCAAACAATGCTGTAGCTGCTGCCTTCCTCAGTTCAATTCGATGTGATGGAGAGAGGCTACAGGGCAAACCGCCGCCAGCACATTTGCAGAGCTGTGAAGCGTTGCCTGGGAAACAAGGAATTTGTGTGCAGCTTTGTTGCAAGGAGGCAGGGCTGGACCTGGCCGGCAACTTGTGAACAAGAGGCAGATTAACTAGCTCCCTCCATGCACAACAAGCTTTTTGAAGCTTGGACAGTGAGGAATGGCCCTCTCCAAGGATATTTTTTCTCCTCTTCCTTTTCTTTCTAAAGTTTCCTTAGGTGGCCTTATTTTGAGTGGCTTTTAAGAAACATCAAATAGCAAGTGGAGGAGTCAGAAGGCACCCCCTCCCCTTCCTAGGCCCTGCACCTGAACAGTGGCTTTGCTGTCCGGCTATTTCTCTATATATGAGACACTCAGGGAAAAGGGCTTCTGTGGAGATCTCCACAGTGTATCTCCATAAGTTGCAGGGTTTGTTAGGAGAAANCTATGNTCCTGGAGGTACTGAGGGGTCCTGGGTAAATTTCGAGAGGCTGAGAGGAGGTGCTCTCATTTCTGTCCTGGGAGCTGAAAACACATCAAAGCCTTTTGTGCTGAGAGTAAATATTTGATTTCTGAGTAGAATTCTCACCCCCTCAGAAACCCGGAGGAACTCGAGCTTGCGGCTATGGTTGCTAAACGTGCTCTATTCAGCAGCTCTCCAGAGGGACAAAGGGAAGAAATTAATTGGCCTTAAAGAGCTGGAGAGAGCCAGCCAGCTTTTGCTGACCTACTTAGGATGTGAGGACATTCTAGGGAGCATCTTTGGAGTTCCACTCTTGTAAGGCGTTGGTGTTGGCTATAAACAGGCTGGGAAATCANAGGGAAGCCACAGATGATGCCCCTCTCCTCAAAAGCACCATTGTTTCCCTTCTCTGAGGTCCTCAGATGGTGTCCACCCACCAGCAGCATCCCAGGCAAGGATTCATTCTCACCCCCCTTCTCACCCGCCTCCCGAAGAGGGAGGCACAGAAATGAAAATCAGCTGGCCAGCATCCAATAATTGCCTACTGTGTGAAGAGAACTCTATGTCCTAAACATTAAGAATAGTGGACCATGGGGGGTGGGGCGCATTCAAAAGTGATAGCTGGCCTGGGGCTGGAGCTCAGTGGGAAAGCATGTGCTTAGCATGCACAAGGCCCTGGNATCAGTCCCAGCACCAAAAAACAAAATAAGAAATAGTTGACACTATCCTTACTTAGGAGCTTAAATATAGTTGTTGAAGCTACATCTAAACTTCCAGTGGGTATTAGATTATTGGGAGTTCATTTGAATTNCCCTTTACAAATTATTTTTAAGTTATTTTTTTAGAGTAGGATCTCCTTTAGTAAGTTTGGGCTCAAACTAACTCTGTAGCTGAGAAAATGCTTCAACTTCTTGATCCCCCTGTCTCCACCTTCTGAAAACTAGGATTATGGCTGTCTCCTGGTTTTATGTGAGGCTGGGGAATCAAACCCAGCTCTAGAGGATCTGAAGCCTTCCTCTGNCTTCCACGGGCATCTGCACACATGGGGCATACATACACATAGACACACGGATACATAAATAAAAATAAACCTACATTTAGGTAGTCACATGTTGCTAGTGGTTAGCACATGGGATAGTACAGCACTTATCCAGAGAACAGTCTCTTTGCTGAGCTGGAAAACAAACAAATAGCCGGGCAATGGTGGCACACGCCTTTAATCCCAGAATTTGGGAGGCAGAGGCAGGCAGATCTTTGAGTTTGAGGCCAGCCTAGTCTACAGAGTGAGTTCCAGGACAGCCAAGGCTACACAGACAAACCCTATCTCAAAAAACCAAAACATACAAACAAAAAATGGAAAGAAGAAAAAGAAAAAAAGGGAAACAAACAAACAACTATAACCTACCGCCCAAACAAAACAAAACAAAACAAAACCCTGTCCAAAGACTGCGGACGGCCTAGTTTTGATGGGAGGTACTGCTCCGGATCAAGCTCTGAAGCTAGGAGAATGGAAAGCTATCTCAAGTTGGATCAGGTGCCTAACTCAGCCATAGGTGGGTGCATTATAAGAAGAAATGGAGAAAGGGAAGCATGACACTTATGGCCTCTATCTTTATTGATAAAAATAACTACTAAGTACTTANTGAAAATCTATTATCTGGAGAGATAAAGGGTGAACTAGAATAAGAGGAGTAAGTGGGGAGAGGGGTGGGAGAGAAGAGTAAAGAAGGTAAGATGAGGAGGGACAACTTACACTAAAGACCTTTGGGAAAACCACAGGGAAATTTGCTTTTGNAGAAGCTTCCTAAAAATACATACATCTGTGAAAGGAAATCTAAATGGAGTCACCATAAAGGGGGAGACAATTGTGCCACCAAGTAAAAGCTCCAGTGCCAGGAATGGGCTACCTCTTATTGAGTCATTGGCTAAAGAGGTCCCACAGAACCCCAAAATATCACAGACTATTGCCAAGGCTACTGGTTGCTCTCCACAACCTGATGGTAAGGCCTTATTGCTGAAGACAACATATACTTATGCCATTGAACATGGAGAAGTTGAGCTGGTGCCTAAGTAGAAGCTTCACCCTTACTGACTAGTGTTCATGGTGCTAGAAGGTACTTGGCACACTACCAGAGGAGAAAGGTAAACATCTATATCACACAGCTAGAAACCCTGAGACGTACAACAGCAACCTGCCTGTAAGCTCTACTGGTGCAACAGTGGCACAANTGTTATGGAGTAACCAACTAATTTTTTGTTTGTTTGTTTGCTTGCTTGTTTGAGACTTACTATGTCTTACTATGCTTATGTCTTACTGCATAGTCTTTTCTGTCCGGGAGCTTGCTATTATACCAGGGTGGCATTAAACTCACATAGATTTCTTTATTTCTGCCTCCAAGGTGCTGGGATTAAAGGTGTGTGTGCCCATATCCAGCTTCAACCACTTTTTTTTTTTAAATTAGATTTAAGGCCCACTGCATGAGATGGAACCCATACCTGGCACTGTTAAATTTGCCAAGAACCTGAAACTTAGATAGGTATAGGCCTAAGGGGAAACCTGCTAAAGGAACATGACNATAAAATGACTCCTAATGANGCATTGCTATACCCATAGAACAGTGCCTTATCAGAGAAGCTTCTTTGTGCACTAGATAGTAATTAACANAGAGATCCACCCCTGGACAATGTGAGAGTGAGAGACTTTGAAGTACTTAGTCCTAAATGAGATGTCTTCACCANAACTCTCCCCTCAAAGCTCAGGAATCTATGTGGAAGATGTGTAAAGATTATAAGAGACTGAGGTGGGGATGGCTCCAAGGAAACAGTGTCTTTGAGACAAAATAGGACTAATGCACATAACAACTCAGAGGAACTCTAGCAGCATACATAAGACCTGCACAAGTTTAAGTCAGATGGGATCCCAGCAGTGAGAGGGGATGTGGACATGGGGTCCCACCTCTAATCAAGAATCTATTTGCAACTGATACCCTCTGACAAGGGAAATTCAGTTATCTACAATGAAGTGTCACTGAGTATATCAACCACACTCCAGTGCAGGCTCAATCGTCAAGAGTAGTTGACCAACACAAAATGAACGCCATAGTTTTTTTGTGGGCTTTTGTTACTTTTTTTTTCTTTGCTTTTCCAGGTTTTTTTATTGTTTGTTTGTTTGTTGCTGGTTTGTTTGTTTTGATTTTTGTTTGTTTGTTTTTTTTTAAAGAGA
>LZPO01017302.1:743408-757845 GCA_001675575.1 Neotoma lepida | reverse complement strand
CTGACTCTTTGTTATACCCAAGTCATGAGGCACCCAGAGACCATCAGGAGTCTGAGTTCATATGCAAAAGCAAAAAGTCTTTATTGTAAGCTTGAGCTTGGGCACTCTGTCTGTTCAGACACAGCAGCTGGACCAGGGAGAGCATCGAGCTATGTTGAAGCAAGGTTTTTAAGAAGTAAAGAATGAATGGGGGTAGGAAAATTCCAGATTCAGATGGGAGTTGAGCTCCTGATTGGGCAGGAGTGGAGCAACAGAAGTCTTGTCAAACAGGGATTGGTACTGGTGTTGCTCTAAGGAAATTAGCAGTTTATATACAAGTGATGTAAGCTATCCTTTATGTTCTAGAGCATTTAGTACTTGTTTGTCTCAATTCTGATTGGTCCCCCACAGGGTACAATTTATGGCTTTTCCTGATTATTGTAATGATGAGGCCTAATCCCAATATTATTAGTCTACAGCCTGTCATGGCTGCTTTGATGTTATATTAGGCCTCTTCATCTGTTGCCTGCTTTTGGGATCCTATTCCTCATACTGAGTTGCCTTGTCCAGCCTTCAACTTGGTATGCCATGTTTGGTTGATATCCATGGGAGGTCTGCCCTTTTCTGAATAGAAATGGAGGAAGAGTGGATGGGGGCAGAAGGGAGATGGGTGGAAGGACTGGGAAGAGAGGAGGGAGGGGAAACTGCAGTAAGAAGGTAAAAAAATAATAAATCATTTAATAAAAAGGGGAGTCTGAAGTATAGTAAATAAGTCCCAGCCTAGACAAAAATAATTTTAACTAAAACTAGTTTTATTTTAAATACAAAGCTCCTATCTCAGTCAACCTTCTTTGGCTTTAAAGATCAGATATCCTTGCTAGGCATGGTGGCATACACCTTTAATCCCAGCTCTCAGGAGGCAGAGGCAGGCAGATATCTGTGAGTTCAAGGCCATCGTGGTCCACATTGTGAGTTCCAGGACAGTCAGGGCTATGTAGAGAGACCTTGCCTCAAAAAATAATTTCAGATATCCCAATGAATTTCCCACCAGAGGACAGGAATACTGCATGGATGTAGACTGGGATCTGTCATTAGAGAACCCAAATACTGCAGCAATTCTTGTGTTTTTCTTCCCTAAGGCAGGATCTCACTATATAGGCCTGGCTGTCATGGAACTCCCTATGTAGACCAGTCTGGCCTTGAACTCATAGAGCTCAGCCTTCTGAGTGCTGGGATTAAAGGTTTGTGCCATTACACTGCCTGCAGTAATTCTTGAAACTGGTTTTTGTAGGTAGCTCTTATTCTTTCTGCTTGTTGCTTTCCTTGTCCTCTATGTATCAGTCACTTAAGTAAGAGTTTTTTTGTGTTACAAATAATAAAAAATGAATACTATTTGTATTATTAATAAATTACACCTTTTTTGTCCTTCTACTTAGAAAGTTTAGTATTGGGATAGCATTGAGAGCTAATCTTATTAGAGGTCCCACATCTCACATTATCAGAGGGGAAAGGTTGAGGAGCAAACAGTTGAAGGGATTACAATACTCCCAAAATGTGACAAGTCTTTACTGGACAATGATCTGGGCCTTTCATTTCTTGTCTGTCCTAGATATATATTTGGAAATATGGAGAGACACTGAGACCCCTATGTTTTTCTTCTTCTTCTTTTTTTTAAAATCATACACCAAGAAGAAAGATAAAAAGAATTCTGTATCCATGATAAAATTAGAGAGTCTTTTGCAAAATGCACTGTAGCAGATGCTGTTGAGAAAAAACAGGTGCCACTTACACTGAAATGCTATTGCAAAAACCTGGTCTGCCCAGCAAGCAGAAAGACCCTTCTACATCTTCTAGTTAGAAAGGTTACCTTTGAGATGGTGAAGGAGGAAGAAGAACAGAGATGGATAGCACTATAGGCTGCTTTTAGGATATTTGTCAGAACATTGGCTAACTGTGGGAAACTTGCTCAAGCTTGGGGAGGAGATCAAAGGGGGTATGACTCAGCTGCCTGGGGTTGGGTTCCTAACACTTTGTTCCTCTAAGAGTTGGGCTAGGAGGTTTATTACTGTTACAGAGCTTCTCCTTGGCACAGGCTCTGAGGGCTTAAGGTGACAAAGTTTTCTACATTGTTACAAGTATGGTTCAGCTAGTCACAAACAGGAGAGTAGTGACCAAATAGCAAAGTGCTCCCTGGTATTCAACAAACAATTGGTTCTGTGTTGGGTGGACTGCTGCCAAGAACACAGAGACTTGGGGCTTTGTGCAGACATGATCAGGGATTCCCAGCCTCAGAAAAAGGATTATCCAGCTCTGCTGAGGCCTGCTGCACAGCTGGGACTCCACACTCTGTTGCCAGCAACACTTGGTATTTTAAACTTCTGAAGATGGACTTTTCTAAATCAACAGTTCCCTTGCTGAGCAACCAATCCAAGCCAGGCAAATTATAAGCTTTGTAGAAGAGGTCAAAAAATGAGCCGGATCTCTGATGTGAATTCTCTGGATAATGAGTATGGGTTCTTAGAAAACCTCTGACCTAGCTTTTAATGGAAAAATAAAGAATTTGAAGTAAAGGTTTGGAGAGCACAAGCAAATCTCTAACAACACCTTTTACAAATATTTATAGTGTGTGTGTGTATTCATGTGCAATTTAATCTCTTTGTNCCCAAATAGTGACTGTGTTCTGTTCATTATCCAGCTAAGTGGAGGCAGAATAGATTCTTTCTTGCTATTCAGTGCTATTTCTAACCAACCCTTTGCTTTTTCTTAACCTCATCTCTAATTTTAAATCTTGTACCATCTGACTATACCATTTACTGCTTTCCAACTTATATCCATCTACCAATCTGTAGATATTTCCTGAAATGCCTCAAAGATTGATATTCCTGGCAATGGTCAACCTGGTTTTTGTCATATCTTTCAGTAATGTCAGTCTTCTCCTGGATAATTTGTCCAACGTTCTCCTTCTTCGTTTCATTTCATTTAATACATATGGTTGTCTTGCCTGCATGCATGTTTGTTCCCTATGTGTGTGCCTGGTAGTCACAGAGGTGAGAAGAATGGGTCAGATAACCTGGAAGACCTATTTTCTTATTTCCAGAGTTAGGGATCAGAGACTATGCCTTGGCTGCCCTAACAAGCTGGTCTTGGCCACATGCCCTTGATTAGCCAATTAAAAGAGCCACATTAAAAATGAAAAGCAGAAAATAGCTAGGCGGTGGTGGTGCATATGTTTAATCCCAGTCTTCAGGAGGCAGATGCTCTGTGAGTTTGAGGCCAGCCTGATCTACAAAGAGTTGGTTTCAGGACAGCCAAGACTACACAGAGAAACCCTGTCTTAAAAAACCAAAAACCCACAAACAAACGAAAGAAAGGAAGGNAGAAAGAAAGAAAGGAAAGGAAACAAAAGCTGAAGATGATTTATTCAATGTGATCACATTGGGAAGAAGGACAAAGAGGTCCATCTTCCAAGTCCCCAAACATGAGGATAAGGTTTAAACAGAAGGCATAATTAAGCAATCCTGGTCAAGGTATGGTTATTTACCTACCGTTGTTTCAGGTCCTGTCTCCTGCAAGGTGGGTNTGACAAGTTATTGGCACTCTGTGAAATCTCTTTCTGATTTCTGGGAATCGAGTTCCCTGATGACTGGCACCAGGCTTCAGCTTTTTCCCTTCTCCAATCATGAGAATTGGTGGAAAGCCCAATTCCCTGGGACTACTTTGTTTCAACAGTCCAGATAGCCATAGTTAAGGGCACAAATGTCTCCTTAGAATATCTGCATCCTTTCCAGGCATGACAATTACAGTCTGTCTACACTCATTGACTAGTGAGTAATGGATTTGAATCTATAGGCTAATAACTCACAGATTTACCCTTTGAGTTCAGAACTCTCCTCCAGGCACTTTTATCCTATTAAGTTCTTGGATACTGATCACTTAAATGAAACTTTGTTCTCAATTCCTGACCTTCTCCCATCCCAACCCTACTCCTTCACTATCTTCACCACCTCAGTAAAAAGCAATCCCATCCTGTAGACTCAAGAGGAAACCCCAGTTTTCCTTGACTGCTCACCCTGTCACATCCACAACACAAAATTTATAACTAAACATTCCACAAGTCCTGAAAACCTTACTTCCCAAATATATTCAGAATCCCATTACTTTCCTCACCATTTCCACCACTACATCCATGGGCAAAGACATCATAAATCCCTAATAGAGCTATTGCAGTAGCCTCCTAACTAATTCACTNCTGTCTAATTCTCAATACGGNATACATCCTGTAATGATGCCCCATCTCAGCACACTATAGGGCTCAACATGCTCTATATGATTTGTCATGCTTGGCTCAGTTCTTCTCCTTTCATCCTGTTCTAGGCATACTAGTCTCCTTTGCTTTTCTCAAGTCAGTGCTCCTACATTGATGCTCACTCTCTACCTGGAACATCTTCGTGAGGGTATGTGTGTGTGTATGCGTGTGTGTATGTGTGTGTGTGTGCCTAGGGAGGCCAGAAGAGGACATTGGATACCTGAAGCCTGAGTTATAGGAAGTTATGAGCATGTGGGTGCTGGGATCTGAACTTTGGTCCTCTGGAAGAGCAGGAAGCACTCTTAACCACTGAGTCATCCATCTCTCCAGCTCCTACCTGGANTATTCTTATTCCTAGGTTCAATGATGTTGTATGCCGGTTATTCCAGCACTTGGGATGCTGAGGCAGGAGGAGACTGAACTACCTAGGAGATCTCATAAAACCTATCAAACAATCAACTAAATACCTTAAACTCTCCCTTGAAGCTTATTATAGCTTGTTCCATGATCTCATATAGTCTTTGCTTGAAAGTGCTTTATTTAAAAACAATTGGCAGGGGATATAGTTCTTGAATATCTTGAATGGGCCCTTCCAATACTGAGCAAAAAGAAATAAAAACAAAACCCAAAGAATAACCTTAAGTGCCTTAGTGAAGCCTTTTCTGTCATGTCCTGCCGATGTCCTTTCACTGTACCATAAATTCCCCAAACAAGTATATACGTTGAGGTGGAGCCTGGTGACACATGCCTGTAACATCACCTAATGGGAAGGCTAAGGCAGGAGGATAGCAAGTTCGTGGCCTGGGCTACATAGTGAGTTCGACTCCAGCATGGGCACTTTAGCGAGACCCTAACTCAAAAGCAAAAATGTTAAGGGGGCTGGGGATTTTGCTGCAGTACTTGCCTAGCATACTGGAGGCCCTAGATTCAACCCCCAGCACATACACACACACACACACACACACACATTGAACGAATGAGTTTGTATCCCTTAGGTTTAATGAAATGTCCCAAGCAGTGTCTGGAGTAGAGATGGAGACCGCTCACTACGATGAGATGGACACACACAAGAAGACAATAATCGTGAAATTGCGTTGTAAACCTTATGAGTAGCAAAGGAGCAGTGTGGTTTACTGTTGGCTTAATCTGTATCTTGAGAATGCACAATCAGGAGTTCTAGCCCAGTNGTTCTTAACGTTCCTAATGCTGCAACCCTTTAATACTGTTCATGTTGTGGTGACCCCCCCCAACCATAAAATTATTTCATTGCCACTTCATAACTGCAATTTTGCTACTGTTATAAATTGTAAATATCTGATATGCAGGATATTTGATATGCGACCCAATGGGGTCATGACCCACAGGTTGAGAAACACTGTTAGCCTTTCAGGTGCTTTCTTCAACTGGGAACCCTTGCCCGCTGGCACATCATTCCAGACATCACTTTCAGAGATTTGAGATGACAAGCAGGGCAGTGATGGGCACGCTTTTAATCCCAGTACTTGGGAGGCAGAGGCAGGGGGATCTCTGGAGTTCGAGGCCAGCCTGGTCTGCAAAGCAAGTTCCAGGACAGTCAGGGCTACATATAGAAAACCTGTCTCCAAAGAACTAAACAAAGAAAAGAAAAGAAAAAGAAAGAGAGATGATTACAGGGCCAGGGCCCACNGAGTGCTAGAGCCTAAACTCTGTGAGGTTTCACCAACCTGCTCTGGCCCTCCGGTCCACAGGGCAGGAAGCAGAAGTGACGTAATCTCCAGGGCCCGGATGCCCGCCCCTCTCATCCTCCTAGCCCGGAGGGATGACGCGAACCCGGAAGGGGCAGGGCGGGCGTCGGACGCGGAGTGGCGGTTTGCTGGCCTGGCTTTCCGTAGCAGCCCGCGGAGTTTGAGTGTGAGGAGGTCCGGGTCGCGGCGGGCTCCAGGCTTCACAGGTTCCCGTGTCCAACTGCCCGAGCTTCACAGGTTTCCCCCGCTCTCCTGCACCCGCTCTGGCGGGGCCGCGCCTCTCGCCGCANCGGGTCATCTCTCAGACCCTAGTCCTGTCCCTACCGCCCACCTATGGGCAGTTTTCTATCTCCCAAACCGGTCCTCATTTCTGCCCCCCTTCATCCCCATTCCTTCCAGAAAGTAATTTTTAAACCATTTCCCCCCCGTCTTTATTTCTTACCCCTTCTCTTTTCCTTTCTCCTAACCAGAAGTCAGATGTCAGGAGGTATGGCGCCCCTCAAGAAACCCCGGAATCCCACAAAATTGCCCCTGGCTTTAAACCCCACGAAGAGCAAGGACGTTTTGGCAGTGCTGGCTGAGAGGAACCAGGCCATAGTACCAGTTGGGGCATGGGTGGAACCTGCCTCACCAAATTGCTCGGACATCCCAGCACATGTGAGTGTCAGTTGACCCAGATCCCTGCCCACCTTTTTTATTAGCCTTCTCTAATTTTTGGTGCTTAGAGATGAACAGCTAAAGGATGCTGTTTCCATTCTGTTACAGATTATATTCTTGCGCAGGAATTATACAATAATGATGTATTTTCCAGAGCTTGCCTCATCCTTTGTTAGCATAATCAAATATTATTTAAATGTTTATTATTCACTTACTATACAGGACATAATTCGTGGACCAGTAAATAGACTATTTCACAAACTTGATTGTTTGCTGTGTAACATAGTCCTGTCCAGACACTCTGTAACATGATATGAATGACAGTTGGTCACACTGTAAATGTTAATTAGTTGCTCAAAGTTTATAAGTTTCTAAATGAAGATCGAGGCAAAATGAAGTAAGACAAATAGAAGAGAAAGGGCTTAATCCTGGCAGAAACTCTGAGAAAGTTGTAAATTCCACGAGGACAGGGAAACCTCCTGTTCATTCCTCTTCTGGTGTAAAGTAGGACTTTTAGGACATATTTGTTGACTGAATGGGGAAATATGGCCTTTGTTGGCCCTGAAAGAACAGAAATGTAGTAACTGCAGATAGGAAGAAGCATTTCGGATGAAGGAACGCCCTTTAGAAAGTTTACACATGGAAATGTTTGAATGATTCTCATGCTAACACATGAGATCAGTTTTGCAAGGTTTTTGTTTAGTTTTGCTTAGTGTTTCAACAAACTTCCTTAGCTCTTTGTTCATATTTTATTGTGCATAGGGAACAAATCATATTCCACACCCCTTGTTTTTATATTAAATAAATATTGCCTAATATATGTAGATACCCAGAAAGTATTTATGGAATGCAGGAAATCTGCAATGTTCTTAGTATAGACAAAATACTAAACATGGGTGAAAAATATATTCTTAATGCTCTTGATTTTAGAGGAGAAACAAGACACATTTAAACATTACATAAGGGTGGGAGACAGCTTAGCAGGTAGTAGTACTTGTACAACCTGATGAATTGAGGTTCTAGTCCTGGAATCCAGGTACAAGCTGGACGGGGTGGTGTACATCTCTAATCCCCACATTCCTGTATTGAGATGGGAGGCAGAGACAGAATCTTCCAGAAGCTTGTGGGCCAGCTAGCCTGGAGCGAAGTAGCAGAGATCCTGCTTCAAAACCAGGGGGAGGGAGAGAGCCAACTTCTGAAAAGTCCTCTGATCTCCACATATGAGATCATACCATGGCATGCACATGTGTACACAAACACACAAAATAAACTTTAAAAATTATAAATGTGGGGCTGGAGAGATGGCTTAGCAGTTAAGAGCACTGCAATGGCTGCTCATCCGGAGTTGCCAGCACCCATAAGGCAGCTAACAACTGTTTTTAACTCCAATTCCAGAGAATCTAAACCTTCTGGTCCCTGAAGGCACTGCAAGCAAATGGTACACAGACATACATGCAAGCAAAACACTCATACACATAAAAGATAAAAATATTAAAAAATTATAAATGGCTAGATGTGATGACCCACGCCTTTTATCCCAGCACTTGGGAGGCAGAAGCAGGTAGGTCTCTGAATTTGAGGCTAGCTTGGGAGTTCCAGGTCAGACATAGTAAGACCTTTGTCTCAAAAAACAACCCAAAACATCACCTCCCTCCAGTTATAAACGTTAATAACAATGCANTATAGTAAGTTAATTTTATTTATGTTTATCGTTTATATAGTTACATATTCATTGGTTTATGCCTACCTTACCAACTTTCAGGAATGAATTTAAGAGTTGGACTGCATGTGATTAAGTGCTAAGAATATCTCGCTTAATCAAAGAAGAAATATGACTGGGCTGGTATGAACCCAGGAAAGTTTAAAGGAATCTGGATAAGTAGAGAGGTGATGATTCTCCTATTACAGGCATTGAGAACAGTAGGAAGCAAACAGGCAGTGTTTAGGGTTATAAGGGTGGGTTAGATTAATTGGAGGGGAAGGCTTATTAGCTGACAGGATTTGAAAATAAGGGCAGTGGCAAACTATAGGAAGTCTTGGGGAATATTGATTTTATTCACTATTTAATATTTATAGATNTGTTCCATGATCATGCTTTTGATTAGATTAATTGCCTCAAAGTTTTAAGGGTTAGGGAGAGATTAGATTTAGGGGAACAGATTAGAACAAATTAAAACAATTTAGACATGAAGCATATCATCAGAATTTCTTTAGTAATAGAGAGTGAAGGAGGGGAAGCCCTGAAAAAGGTGAGTGAAATGGGATTCAATAAATAAAAACTGGTACAAAGTTCTTTTATTACTGAAGTCAGTACACTTTAAGAAACTTTAATTCCATCTATTTCTGTAGGACACTTTAAGAAAGTTTAATTCCATCTATTTATTTACTTCTGTATGTGTGTGGTGTGGAGGTCAGAAGACTTGTGGAAATTGGTTCTCTCCTCCCACTGCGTGGGTCTTGGTGATGGAACTCAGCTCATCATCAGAGCCTTTACCTGTTGAGCTGTCTCACTGACCCAATACAGCTTTTTAATTACTAAGATACCTTTATAATGTCAATAGTGTCAAACTGCTCAAAATTTGTTACCATGACACCTTTTTGGTTGTTTAAAATAGTTTAATTTTAAGTTCTCACACATTCAGAATATTAAAGTCTTGAAAGATGTTCAAATTGTATCCTTTCCTCTTTTTAAATAATCCTATAATCAGTTCTAGTCAAAGGTAGGTTGATCAAGCATCTGGTAGAACTCTTTATTACTTCAGCATATTTAATCTGGGAATCCATCCATATTAACAGGCACGGCCCAGTCAATTCAAAGATGTGGTATGAATCCTAATTGATCTTATTATAAAAACCTGGAGTCAGATATTGGGGTAAATGCTGAAAGAGCAGGGGAAACAAGCCACAGCCACTTCTCACCTCTCCAACTCCTCAGCCCAAAGGGGAAGATCCTGTCTCCATGAATCCTCAGACTGAATACTGAGTCCTCAGCCAAAACTCAATACTGAGTTCCTATTTCCTCCTGCCTTACGTGCCTTTCTCTGCCCAGCCACATCACTTCCTGTCTCAACCTTCCTGTGCTAGGACTAATGGTGTGTATGCTTCCCAAATACTGGAAGCCAAGGCATGAGATCCCCAAGTGCTGGGATTAAAGGTGTGCGCCACCACTGCCTGGCTCTGTTTCTCTTTTAGACTTGATTAATCTCATGTAGTCTAGGGTGGCCTTGAACTCACAGAGATCTAGACAGAGCTCTGCCTCCTGAGTGCTAGGATTAAAGGTGTGTGTCACCATTGCCTGGCCTCTGTGTTTAATCTAGTGGCTTNTTCTGTTCTCTGATCTTCAGGCATATTTTATTAAAGTACAAAGAAAATATCACCACAATGGTAAATAGTTACTTGGTTACTCTAAAGACATACCTATTCTAAAGAAGAACTTAAAATTCCAAGGGGTCTTCAGGGTTCATAAAAGCTCATAGCTTCAGAACTTCATTTCTCTTTGGTAATTAAATTATTATGAAAAGTCACTATATCTATGGTCTCTCTTACATGTTAACCCCACCNCCATTGTCTTGTTATATAACAAACCATATCAGAACATAGTGGCATAAAGCAGGTAATACTGTGTTGCAGGAGTTTACACAGAGTAAAGTGGCCTCTTTTATCTGCTTCAGTGTCCTGGGCCTCAGCTGAGTGGCTTAAGTAGCTGGATGTATTTGGGACAGCTTGATGGGTTCTGGCTGTTAAAATTCTTGGTTCTTTGTAGGCTATCATGTCCAGTAAGACTTTTTCATGTGTGTGGCATTTGGACTAGGATGACTAGAATACCTGGGGGTGGCTGGATATCTTTCCATGCCATGTGACTAGTTTGGCTAGCTGTGCTTCCCTCTAACATGGGAGTCTCAGAGTAGTCAGAATTCTTTTGTGGCACTGGCTTTCCCCATGGTGAGCATTCCAGAACTTCAGTAGAAGTTGCTTAATGACCTTGTTGGGGAAGTCATAAACCCAACATTTCTGCCTCATTCTATTGTTTATACATAGATAAAATTCAGTGTGGGAAAAGACTACACAATAGCATCAATACCAAGAGACTTGATTTATTATCCAAAGAAAGGAGTGTTAAACATTTCCTGCCCTCAGAATTCATAATCTAGTTGAGAGTTCGTAAGTATATTTTATTCATATTAAAATGAAATGTGTTATAGCCTAAGAGTGCAGAGGAAAGTGCTGGATAGTCTTGAAGACTAAGAAGGCCTTTACTAGATGGGTGAAAGGAAAGCTACGTTAGAAATGGAGTGAAAGGAGGCTATAATAGGGACATACTCCCCTCCACCCAAAATGGGGGTGGCTAATTCCAAGTATGAAGGCACTGTACATTGGGAACATGTCTGCTGAATGGTGACCAATATGATATATCTACTATTTATTAATATTAGAAGCCATAACACAAATGGGTCAAGATCAGTTCATTAAGATTAATGAAGACATCTTTGGTTTTAATTGAATAAAAATTAAGATTTGATATTAGTATTCACAAATTCCATTTTTTTTAAAGCTTCTGAGTTGCTTTGAGTTCCTGGGACTTACTAGCTCTACTTAGGTTGGTGATTTTGAACTGTGATTTCCTTGTTCTGGAGACTGGATTACAGAACTGGGTTTTTGTTCTTGACAATTATATAGTAAACTTTCTGCGTTCATGACATTCCTCATGGGCAAAATCGATGACATTTAAGTTCATTTTCTATCTTTTCTCTTTAAAGACTTCAGCATACATGATTGAAGAGGAAATAAAGGAACAGCAACGAAGAAAACAGGAATCTTTGAAACATTTTCAGAGGCAAGTCAAACACCGGGTAAATCAGCAAGTGAAGCTGAGGAAAAAGCACCAGCTTCAGAAGTCTTACAAAGCAGTAAGTTCC
Source organism: Neotoma lepida (assembly GCA_001675575.1). Taxonomy (NCBI): domain Eukaryota; kingdom Metazoa; phylum Chordata; class Mammalia; order Rodentia; family Cricetidae; genus Neotoma; species Neotoma lepida. The sequence continues at coordinate 746,263 of LZPO01017302.1, read as the reverse complement.
TAAGTGAGGTAGCCTAACTGGAAAGCCTGGTGCTGGGAGATGGCTGTGAAGCGGTATCAGGATCTCTTCTTTTGATTCTGTGTTGTCAAAATCCAGTTTTGTACTGAGCACNGTCAGTTTTCATGTAGAGAAACTGATTTTTATTCTGGTGGTGTTCTGACTTGCTTTTTTTCCTTTCATTAAATACTTGAAAAGAATGTCAGGATTTTGGGTCCAGATTTAAGATTCTTTGCCACCTTTAGCTATGTAACCTTGAGTTAATTACTTAACTTTTCTGATTACATAATAGTTCCCTTATCAATAAAATAGACAAATGTTGAGTATGGTGGCTCATACCTATAATCTCAGTACTTGGGAGGCTGAAGCAGGAGGATTGCCATGAGTTCCAGACCTGTCTGAAAAAAAAAACTCAAATAAATATATGCATATATTTATGATTTATGTATATCTATATGCTATGTGTTATGTAAATATGAGATGTGTATTAGGGTTCTATAAAGGAACAGAACAGATAGGGGATTTATTAGAATGGCTTTCAGGCTATGGACCAAGTAGTCCAACAGTGGCTGTCTCAGATGGAAAACAAGAATCTGTAGCCATTCAGTCCATGAGACTGGATGTCTCAGCAGTCCCAATCTGGTGTTAGAGTCCCAGAGGATTCTTAGAGAGCTGCCACTCTTTAGTCTGTTTTGGACTCCCAAAGAAGTAGCTTCTAATACTAGTTAGTCCAGGAATGCCTCAGCAACAGAATGGATGAACTTGCCAATGAGAATNAGAGCAAGCAGACAAAAAAAACTCAAAAGCTTCGTTCTTCCGTGTCTTTTTATATGGGCTGCCACCAGAAGGTGGTCTAGATTTAGGGTGGGTCTTCCCTCAACTTATCCAAGCAAGGAAGTTCCTCACAGGTATGCCCAGATGCTTGTATTTATGTTGATTCCAGATGTAGTCAAGTTGACAACCACAGTTAACCATACAATATGATATGATACTTAATCTTATAGGATTATAGAAGAACTAGGTGGGATGGTCTAGTTAAATTATTAACCAGGTAGGTGCCTGGTAAACNTTAGTTCCTCTGTCAGCTAAGGCTTCCTGCCCCCTACTCTGTTTTTCTGGTTGAAAATCTTATGGCTGCTAGGAGGGATTATTTGTGCTAGAAGGGAATAGAGTCTCATTATCTCTCTTTTTTCCTTTGTGTAGGCAGAAAAGGAAGGCTCTATAGCCATGCGATGTTCAGATTCAGCACATTTAACTCCTAAAAGGACAAGTGTTTACCCCAGCAATTTGAACGCTGCTATTGGAAGTTGTATGTTACCCCTTTCCCAGGTGCTTGGGGATGCAACAGAAGATGGAGAGAATCAGAATCAGTTGTTTCAACAACAAGCTCAAGCTGTAAGTACAGGTACATTTCATTTTATATTTGTGATGTTTCCCCTCAGTCCTCTAACCTAAAGATGATACATTTAGGGTATAAAATAGAGATTAGGAGTTAACATACTGAATTTCACCTTTTTCTTGTGTGTATGTGTGGTGTATGTGTATGGGTGTGTGTGTGTGTGTGTGTGTGTGTGTGTGTGTGTGTATGGGCATGTGTGTGTGTGCACATATAGGCTTGAGGTTAACATCAATTATCTTTGTCAGTCACTTTCCATCTTTTATATTGAGGCAGAGTCTCTCACTGAACCTGGTACCCTGTTCCTTATCTCTGCCTCTCATATGTTGGGATTTATATGTGCACCACCAGCCCACCTGGATTTTTATGTGGGTTCTGGGAATCTGAACTCTGGTCTTCACAGTTGCACAGCATGCTCCTTACCTGCTGAGGTGTTTTCCCAGCCCCAGCTTCATTTTTTTATTGCCACTCTNTTTTCAGGGACTAGTATGATAGTGCCTATTTTCATTTTTCAAAAATCGTTTATTTATGGATTAATTGGCTGGTTGGCTGATAATGTCTTGCTCTGTAGCCCAGGCTGACCTGAAACCCACAGTCCTCTTTTCTGCTGTCTCCCAAGTGCTGGGGTTATATACATAAACCACTATANTCTTCCTTATTTATAAANATCTTTTTTGTATTCATTTGTTTTTGATAAGACATTGTAGAACTATCTAAAGAAAGGTATTAAATTTTAGAACTCATAATTTATTAGAAAGAGTCTTGTCAAAGAACATCGAATTTCCCAATTATACTTAAATTTTGTTTTTTATATGTTATTGCCAGTTAGTAGGTACAGACAGAAATGATCTTAACCTTTGATGCTAAGGGATTTAATACAGTTAAAGAGTATTTCATTTATTATTTTTTGTCTCTCTTACTTTTCTCTTTTAAACTAATTATCACAATAAAATTATCTACTATATATCAGGTAATAATACAGTAAATTCTTAACATATCAGAATACTTGGAAAAATTTTAGTGGCTTTTTAAATATATCTAATGCTTAAAATTGAAAGCACTGTNAGTAGCAGCATACTCCCCATTCAGTCAGTTCCTTTCTTGGTTACCTAAGCTTTTGTTGGTGTGTTGTTTACCTCTGCTTTAAGAATTGTTCTTCATCCTGTTTGAAAACACATATTTAGGGATAGTGACAAGAAAAGAAAAAAATGTGGTAAACAATGACCACATGAATATGAAAGCTGTTTTATCCCCTGAGTTAATGTACTTTTCTGAGTCCTTACATAGCTTCAGGGACTGNCCTAACTGGGGCAACAAGACAGATTTATAGGGACACCTGTACGGAAAAGCTGGGATCAAATGGACTGGGCTCTCTGATGGAGATGCTGCAGCACCCTGAGAGCTCAGCATGGTTATTATATAGAATTGAACAGTGAGGCCGGCTGTTGCATACAGCTGGATC